>CM051263.1:14120203-14488426 GCA_027921565.1 Artemia sinica | reverse complement strand
GTGCCGTGGTAATATTTTTGTGTGTTGGTGTGGTGTTGTGTGTAAGTTTTTTGTGTGCGTGTAGGTTTTTTGTGTGTGTATGTGTAAGTTTTGTTGTGTGTATCATTGTGTAGCTTTGTGTTTGTATAAGTTTTTGTGTGCGTGTAGATTTTGGGTGTGTGTGTGTGTGTGTGTGTAAGTTTTTGTGTGTGCGTGTAAGAATTTTGTGTGTGTGTGTGTAAAGTTTTTTTTGTGTGTGTAAGTTGTTTTTTGTGTGTATGTGTAAGTTTTTGTGTGTGTGTGTAAGTTTTTGTGTGTGTGTGTAATTTGCGTTGTAAAAAAGGGGGGTGGCGTGTAAGATTTTGTGTGTGTGTGTGTGTGTAAGTTTTTTTGTGTGTGTAAGTTTTTTTTGTGTGTATGTGTAAGTTTTTGTGTGCGTGTAAGATTTTGTGTGTGTGTGTGTGTGGTGTAAGTTTTTGTGTGCGTGTAATGATTTTCGTGTGTGTGTGTGTGTGTGTAAGTGTTTTTTTGTGTGGTAAGTTTTTTTTGTGTGTATGTGTTTGTGTGTGTGTAAGTTTTTATGTGTGTGTAAGTTTTTTGTGTGTAAATTTTTGTGTGTGTGTGTAAGTTTTTGAGTGTGTTTAAGTTTTTTCTGTGTGTGTGTAAGTTTTTTTGTGCGTGTAAGATGTTTGTGTGTGTGTGTGTAAAGTTTTTTGTGTGTGTGAGTTTTTGTATGTGAGTAAGTTTTTTGTGTGTGTGTAAGTTTCTGTGTGTGTGTGTGTGTAAGTTTTTTTGTGTTTGTGTAAGTTTTTGTGTGCGTGTAAGATTTTGTTTGTGTGTGTGTGTGTAAGTTTTTTTGTGTGTACCTGTGTAAGTCTTTTTGTGTGTGTGTGGTAAGTTTTTGTGCATGTGTGTAAGTTTTTGTGTGCGTGTAAGAGTTTTTGTGTGTGTGTGTGGTGTGTAAGTTTTTTGTGTGTGTGTAAGTCTTTTGTGTGTGTTTGTAAGGTTTGTGTGTGTGTAAGTTTTTGTTGTGCGTGTAATGTAAGATTTTGTGTGTGTGTGTGTGTTAAGTTTTTTTTGTGTTTGTAAGTTTTTTTGTGTGTGTATGTGTAAAAGTTTTGTGTGTGTGTGTGTAAGTTTTTGTGTGCGTGTAAGATTTTGTGTGTGTCTTGTGTGTTGTAAGTTTTTTTTTTTGTGTTGTGTAAGTTTTTTTGTGTGTATGTGTAAAGTTTTTTTGTGTGCAGTGTTAAGATTTTGTGTGTGTGTGTGTGTGTAAGTTTTTTGTGTGCGTGTAAGATTTTGTGTGTGTGTGTGTGTGTAAGTTTTTTTTTGTGTTGTGTAAGTTTTTTTTTGTGTTTTGTGTTTGTGTGTGTGTAAGCTTTTTTATGTGTGTGTAAGTTTTTTTGTGTGTAAATTTTTGTGTGCGTGTAAGATTTTGTGTGTGTGTTTTTTTGTGTGTGTGTAAGTTTTTGTGTGCGTGTAAGATTTTGTGTGTGTGATGTGTGTGTGTGTGTGTGTAAGTTTGTTTTTGTGTGTGTAAGTTTTTTGGTGTGTGTAAGTTTTTTGTGTGGTAAGTTTTTGTGTTTGGTGGTGTGTGTAAGTTTTTTTGTGTGTGTAAGTTTTTGTGTGCGTGTAAGATTTTTGTGAGTGTGTGTGTGTAAGTTTTTTGTGTGTGTGTAAGTTTTTTTGTGCGTGTAAGTATTTTTGTGTGTGTGTGTAGTTTTTGTGTGTGTGTGTGTGTGTGAAGTTTTTTTTGTGTGTGTCAAGTTTAAGGTTTTGTGTTGTGTGTGTGTGTGTAAGTTTTTGTGTGTGTGTAAGTTTTTGTGAGCGTGGTTGTAAGTTTTTGTGTGTTTTTGCATGGGTAAGTTTTTTTGTGTGTGAGTTTTTTTGTGTGTGTAAGTTTTTGTTGTTGTGTGTTGTGAAAGTTTTTCGTTGTGTGTGTGTGTGTTAAGTTTTTTTGTTGTGTGTAAGTTTTTGTGTGTGTGTAAGTTTTTGTGTGTGTGAGTTTTTTTTGTGGCGTGTAAGATTTTTTGTGTGTGTGTGTTTGTAAGTTTTTTTTGTGTGTGTAAGTTTTTTGTGTGTATGTGTGTAAGTTTTTTTGTGTGTGTAAGGGTTGTTGTGTGTGAGTGAGTTATTGTGTGTGTAAGTTTTTGTTGTGTGTGTAAGTTTTTTTTGTGTGTGTGTGTAAGTTTTTTTTGTGTGTGTAAGTTTTTGTGTGTGTGTGTAAATTTTGTTTTGTGTGTGTGTGTTTGTAAGCTTTTTTTGTGTGCAGTGTGAGTTTTATTATGTGTGTAGTTTTTGTGTGTGTGTGTGTGAGTTTTTTTGTGGGTGTGTGTGTAGTTTTTTTTGTGTGTGTTTGTAAGTGTTTGTGTGTGTGTGTAAGTTTTTGTGCGTGTGTGTGTGGAGTTTTTGTTTTGTGTGTAGTTTTTGTGTGTGTGTGTAAGTTTTTTTTTGTGTGTGTAAGGGTTTTGTGTGTGTGTAAGATTTTTATGTGTGTGTGTGTAAGTTGTTTTTGTGTGTGTGTAAGATTTTTTGTGTGCGTGTAAGATTTTGTGTGTATGTGTGTGTGTGTAAAGTTTTTTGTGTGGTGTGTAAGTTTTTTTGTGTGTGTGTAAGTCGTGTTTTTTGTGTGTGTGTAAGTTTTTGTGTGTGTGTAAGTTTTTTTTGTGTGTGTAAGTTTGTGTGTGTGTAAGTTTTTTGTGTGTGTGTGTAAGTTTTTTGTGTGTGGGGGTTGTGTGTGTGTGTGTGTAAGTTTTTGTGTGTGTGTAAGTTTTTGTGTGTGTGTGTAAGTTTTTTTGTGTGTGTGTAAGTTTTTTGTGTGTGTGGTGTGTAAGTTTTTTGTGTGGTGTGTAAGTTTTTATGTGTGTGTAAGTTTTTTTGTGTGCGTGTAAGATTTTGTGTGTGTGTGTGTGTAAGTTTTTTTGTGTGTTGTAAGTTTTTGTGTGTTGTGTAAGTTTTTTGTGGTGTGTGTACATAAGTTTTTGTGTGTGTGTAAGTTAGTTTTTTGTGTGTAAGTTTTTTGTGTGGTTTGTAACGTTTTTGTGTGTGCTTGGTGTAAGTTTTTTTGTGTGTGTGTGTGTGTAAAGTTTTTTTGTGGTGTGTAGTTTTTTTGTGTGTGTGTGTAAGTTTTTGTGTGTGTGTGTAAGTTTTTTGTGTGTGTGTGTAAGTTTTTTGTGTGTGTGTAAGTTTTTTGTGTGTGTGGTGTGTGTAAAGTGAGTTTTGTGTGGCGTGGTAAGTTTTTGTGTGTGTGTAAGTTTTTGTGTGTGTGTGAGTTTGTGTGTCGTGTGTAAGTTTTTTGTGTGTGTGTAAGTTTTTTTGTGTGTTGTGTAAGTTTTTGTGTGTGTGTGTGTAATGTTTTTTTTGTGTGTGTAAGTTTTTGTGTGTGTGTAAGACATTTTGTGTGTGTTGTGTGTGTGTAAGTTTTTTTGTGTGTGTGTGTGTAAGTGTTTTGTGTGGGTAGTTTTTGTGTGTGTGTGTAAGTTTTTTTGTGTGAGTGTGTAAGTTTTTTTGTGTGTGTGTAAGTTTTTGTGTGTGTGTGTGTGCTGTGTAAAAGTGTTGTTTGTGTGTGTGTTTTGTGTGTAGTTGTTTTTGTGTGTGTAAGTTTTTGTGTGTGTCGTGTGTGAAGTTTTTGTGTGTGTGTGTGTGTAAGGTTTTGTGTAAGTTTTTTTGTGTGTGTGTGTTATATGTTTTTGTAAGTTTTTTTTTGTGTGTAAGTTTTTGTGTGTGTGTGTGTGTAAGTTTTTGTGTGTGTGTAGATTTTTTGTGTCGTGTGTGTAAGTTTTTTTTGTATGTGTAAGTATTTTTGTGTGTGTAGTAAGTTTTTGTGTTTGTGTGTGTGTAAGTATTTTTGTGTGTGTGTAAGTTTTTGTGTGCGGTGTAAGATTTTGTGTGTGTGTAAGTTTTTGTGTGCGTGTGTAGAGTTTTGTGTGTGTGTGTGTGTGTAAGTTTTTTTTGTGTGTGTAAGTTTTTTTGTGTGTATGTGTAAGTTTTTTTGTGTGTGTGTAGTTTTTGTGTTGTGTGTCAGTTTTTTGTTTGTGTGTAAGTTGGTTGTGTGTGTGGTAAGTTTGTGTGCGTGTAAGATTTTGTGTGTGTGTGTGTGTAAATTTTTTTGTGCGTGTGATAGTTTTTTGTGTGTGTGTAAGTTTTTTGTGTGTGTGTGTAAGTTTTTTTTGTGTGTGTAAGTATTTTTGTGTGTGTGTAAGTTTTTTGTGTGTGTGTGTGTGTAAGTTTTTGTGTGCGTGTAAGATTGTGTGTGTGTGTAAGGTTTTTGTGTGTGTGTGAGTTTGTGTGTGTGTGTGTGTGTGTGTGTAAGTTTTTTTGTGTGTATAAGTTTTTTTGTGTGTGTGTAAGTTTTTTTGTGTGTGTAAGTTTTTGTGTGTGTATAAGATTTTGTGTGTGTGTGTGTGTGTAAGTTTTTTTGTGTGTGTGAGTTTTTTGTGTGTGTGTAAGTTTTTGTGTGTGCTGTGTAAGTTTTTTTTTGTGTGTAAGTATTTTTGTGTGTGTGTAAGTTTTTTGTGTGTGTGTGTGTGTGTGTAAGTTTTTTTGTGTGTGTGTGTGTGTGTAAGTTTTTTTGTGTGTGTAAGTTTTTGTGTGTGTGTTTGAGTTTTTTGTGTGTGTGTGTGTGTGTGTGTAAAGTTTTTTTGTGTGTGTAAGTTTATATGTGTGTGTGAGTTTTTTTGTGTGTAAAGTTTTTGTGTGTGTGTGTGTGTGAGTTTTTGTGTGTGTGTAAGTTTTTTGTGCGTGTGTAAGTTTTTTTTTGTATGTGTAAGTATTTTTGTGTGTGTGTAAGTTTTTGTGTGTGTGTGTGTGTGTAAGTATTTTTGTGTGTGTGTAAGTTCTTTGTGTGCGTGTAAGATTTTTGTGTGTGTGTAATGTTTTTGTGTGCGTGTGTAAGTTTTTTGTGTGTGTAGTATTTTTTTGTGTGTGTGTAAGTTTTTGTGTGTATGTGTGTGTGTGTAAATTTTTTTGTGCATGTAAGATTTTGTGTGTGTGTGTGTGTGTAAGTTTTTTTGTGTTTATGTGTAAGTTTTTGTTTGTGTGTACAGTTTTTGTGTGTGTGTAAGTTTTTGTTTGTGTGTAAGTTTTTTGTGTGCGTGTGTGTGTGTAATTTTTTTTGTGTGTGTAAGTTTTTGTGTGTGTGTGAGTTTTTTTTTGTGTGTGTGTGTGTGTGTAAGTTTTTTTGTGTGTGTATGTTTTTTATCTGTGTGTAAGTTTTTATGTGTGTGTAAGTTTTTGTGTGTGTGTGTAAGTTTTTTTTTGTGTGTGTAAAGTTTTAACGAACACAAAACTTACACACACACAAAAACTTACACACACACACACACAAAAAATACTTACACACACAAAAAAACTTACACACACAACACACACACACACAAAATCTTACACGCACACAAAAACTTACACATACACACAAAAAAACTTACACACACAAAAAAAAAACTTACACACACACACAAAAAAACTTACACACACACACACACACAAACAAAAACTTACACACAAACAAAAACTTACACACATACAAAAACTCACACAAAAAAAACTTACACACACACACAACAATCCTTACACGCACACAAAAAGTTACACACACACAAAAACTTACACACACACACAGAAACTTACACACACAAAAAAACTTGAAAACACACACACACACACACACAAAAACTTACACACACCACAAAAACTTACACACATACAAAAACTCACACACACAAAAAAACTTACACACACACACACACACAAAAAATCTTACACGCACACAAAAACTTACACACACACACACACACAAAAAAAACTTGCACACACACAAAAACTTAAGCACATACAAAAACTCACACACACAAAAAACTTGCACACACACACACACACACACACAAACAAATACTTACACACACACAAAAACTCACACACACCCAAAAACTTACACATACACACAAAAAAAACTTACACACACACACACACAAAACTTACACACACACAAAAATACTTACACACACAAAAAAAATCTTACACACACACACAAAAACTTACACACTCAAAAAAAACTCACACACACAAAAAAACTTACACACACACACACATACACAAAATCTTACACGCACACAAAAACTTACACACACACAAAAACTTACAGACACACACAAAAACTTACACACACAAAAAAACTTACACACACACACACGAAAACTTACACACACACAAAAACTTACACATAAACACAAAAAAAGTTACACACACAAAAAAACTTACACACACACGCACAAAATCTAACACGCACACAAAAACTTACACACACACAAAAACTTACACACACACAAAAAACTTACACACATACAAAAACTTACACACACACACACACACAAAACATACACACACAAAAAAAACTTACACACACACACCACACACAAAAACCTTACACACACACACAAAAACTTACACACATACAAAACTTACACACACACACACACACACACACACACAAAAACTTACACACACACAAAAACTTACACACACACACAAAAAACTTACACACACAAAAAAACTTACACACACACACAAACTTACACACACAAAAACTTACACACATACAAAAACTTACACACACACACACAAACAAAAAAACTTACACACACACAAAAAACTTACACACACACACAAAAACTTACACACACAAAAAAACTTACACAGACACACACACACACAAAAACTTACACACACACAAAAACTTACACACATACAAAAACTTACACACGAACACACACACACAAAAACTTACACACACACAAAAACTTACACACACACACAAAAACTTACACACAAAAAAACTTACACACACACACACACACACAAAAACTTACACACACACAAAAACTTACACACACAAAAAAAATCTTACACACACACACACACACAAAAAAACTTACCACACACACACACAAAAACTTACACATTCACACAAAAAAACTTACACACACAAAAAAACTTACACACACACACACACACAAAACTTAAACACACAACAAAAAAACTTACACACATACAAAAACTTACACACACACACACAAAAACTTACACACACACAAAAAACTTACACGCACACACACAAAAACTTACACACACACACAAAAACTTACACACACATAAAAACTTACACACACATAAAAACTTACACACACAAAAACTTACACACACACCCACACACACACAAAAACTTACACACACACAAAAATACTTACAGACAACAAAAAAAAAACTTACACACACACACACACAAAAACTTACACACACACAAAAACTCACACACACAAAAAAAACTTACACACACAAAAATACTTTACACACACAAATATTTACACGCCAAATATTTGCATATTTTAATCGTATTTTTTAGCAACAATACATTTTGAACCACAAGTTTGCTTACTTTTCATTGTCTTTTGAGACACAACAACAAATTTTGAACCTTACATTTGTATATTTTTATTGTATTCTAGGTAACACCACAATTTGAACAAGGAAGTTGCATATTGTCATTTTGTTTTGAACAGCAAGCAACATTTTCATAGCAACAACAAGTTTTGAACCACATTTTTTGCATATTTTCTAGGTGTAAGGTTTTTAATCTGCCCCTTTTTTTAATCAAACCCACAAAATGCAACACTAAAGTGAACCAAGTTTTAGCTTTTTAATGTTAAATATGAAAATTTACACTGCTGAGCTCAATCAACAGAAGACTTGCATAAAGGAAAAATAAAAGCTAAAACCTCAAAGGCAAGAAAACCAGTGTGACATAAATGAGATAATGTGATTTGGGACAGCATCCGTGTTAATCATCATGAGAAATAATGTAACTAGCATTTTTATTGTTACTAGTGGCTTTGGTTCGTCTTTTGTTAGGTTGCAGCTACCTCTTCAACCGTGATGGTTGTAACTTTTGATTATGACACCGCCCATCATTTGTTTGCAAAATCATGTTATGTCTGATAATATCTTGTTCACTAAAAGTTGCCGTAAGCGAAATGGTAACGAGACGATCCCTAAATCATAAAGGATATGATTTCAAGCCTGGGTATGGTAACGGCTACTACTACTACTATATCCTGTGATTTGGTGTTATTACTACTACTACTACTACCACTAGCAGTAAAACTGCTACTACTTACTCTGCTGCTACTAATACTGCTACTACTAATACTACTACTTCTATATAGCAGCAGTAATACTATTACTAATACTACTGCTATAAATACTACTACTACTTTTACTATTAGTGCTACTATTACTACTACTACTACTGGTTTTTATTACTACTAGTACTGGTACTAAATTTATACTAGTACTGTAACTACTACTTCTATTACTACCGCTGTAAATACGATTAATGCTTAAAACTATGATATTTCGAATAACAACATATTTTGAACCATATATTTGCATAACTTCATCTTATTTGAACCAAGAACATATTTTTAACCAAACCACACACAACACACACACAACTTACACCACACAAAAACTTACACACACACACGGACAACAAAAAAACTTAGACACACACAAAAACTTACACACACACATTACAAAAACTTACACACACATAAAAACTTACAACACACATAAAAACTTACACACAAAAAAAAACTTACTCAAACAACACACACACACAAAAACTTACACACACACAAAAATACTTACACACACAAAAAAAAACTTACACACACCACAAAAACTTACACACACACAAAAAACTCACACACACAAAAAACTTACACACACACACACACACACAATATCTTACACGCACAAACAAAAACTTACACCACACACACAAAAACTTACACACACACAAAAAAACTTACACACACACACAAAAAAACTTACACACAAAAAACTTACACTTACACACAAAAAACTTACACACACAAAAAACTTACATACACACACACACACAAAATCTTACACGCACACAAAAACTTACACACACACAAAACTTACACACACACACAAAACTTACACACATAAGAAAACTTACACACACACTCTCACAAAAACTTACACACACACAAAAACTTACACACATACAAAAACTTTACACACACACACACTTAAAGCAACAAAAACTTACACACACACAAAAACTTAACACGCACACACACACACACAAAAACTTACACACACACACAAAAACTTACACACACATAAAAACTTACACACACATAAAAATTTACACACACAAAAAAACTTACACACACACACACACAAAAACTTACACACACACAAAAATACTTACACACACACACAAAAAAAAAACTTACACACACACACAAAAACTTACACACACAAAAAACTCACACTGACACAAAAAAACTTACACACAAAAAAAAAAAAACTTACACACACACACACACACACAAAACTTACACACACACAAAATACTTACACACACAAAAAAAACTTACACACACCACACAAAAACTTACACACACACAAAAACTCACACACAACAAACAAAATCTTAAAATCTTACACGCACACAAAAACTTACACACACACAAAAACTTACACACACACACACAAAAACTTACACACACTAAAAAAACTTACACACACAAAAAAAACTTACACACACACACACACACACACAAAACTTACACACACACAAAAATAACTTACCACACAAACAAAAAAAAACTTACACACACACACAAAAAACTTACACACACACAAAAAAACTCACACACACAAAAAAACTTACACACACACAAAAATACTTACACACACCACAAATATTTACACACGCCAAATATTTGCATATTTTAATCGTATTTTTAGCAACAATACATTTTGAACCACAAGTCTGCTTACTTTCATTGTCTTTTGAGACACAACAAATTTTGAACCTTACATTTGTATATTTTTTGTTGTATTCTAGGTAACACCACAATTTGAACAAGGAAGTTGCATATTGTCATTTTTTTTTTTGAACAGCAAACACATTTTCATACAACAACAAGTTTTGAACCACATTTTTTGCATATTTTCTAGGTGTAATGGTTTTTTTAATCTGTCCCTTGCTTTAATCAAACCCACAAAATGCAGACACACTAAGTGAACCAATTTAGCTTTTTTAATGTGTTAAATATGAAAATTTACAACACTGCTGAGCTCAATCAGCAGAAAGACTTGCATAAAGGAAAAATAAAAGCTAAAACTCAAAGGCAGAGAAACCAGTGTGACATAAATGAGATAATGTGATTTGGGACAGCATCCGTGTTAATCATCATGAAAAATAATGTAACTAGCAATTTTTATTGTTACTAGTGGCTTTGGTTCGTCTTTTATTAGGTTGCAGCTAACCTCTTCAACCGTGATGGTTTGTAACTTTTGATTATGACGCCGCCCATCATTTGTTTGCAAAATCATGTTATGCCTGATAATATCTTGTTCACTAAAAGTTGCCGTAGCGAAATGGTAACGATACGATCCCTAAATCATACCGACCAAATCCTCTCCCCCACTACCAGGAAAAATCTCCCCTGAAAACGTCTGTATACTTCCAAATAACCAATACTATATGTGTTAACATTGGGTAAAATTCATAAGTTTCAGCCCTCCCCCCGGGAATTTAGGGGATTAAGTCATCCTAAAAGACATACTTATTATATTTTCGAACATGCTGTAACAAAATGGCTATCTCAAAATTTTGATCAGGTGACTTTGGGAAAAAAAATGAGCGTGGGAAGGGGCCAGGGGGGGGGGGGGGGGGGGGGGGGGGGGGGTGGGGGGGGGGGGGGGGGGTGGGGGGGGGCCTAGTTACCCTCCATTTTTTTGGTCACTTAAAAAGGGCACTAGATAAAACTTTTAATTTCCATTCCCATGAGCCTTCCCACGATATTCTAGGACAACTGGGTCGATACGATACAAACCCCTGGAAAAAAAAAAACAAATAAACACGCACCCGTGATCTTTCTTCTGGCAAAAAATGCAAAATTCCCACATTTTTGTAGATGGAGCTTGAAAAACCTCTACAGTAGGGTTCTCTGATACGCTGACTATGATGGTGTGATTTTTCATTAAGGTTCTATAATTTTTAGGGGGGTCTTTCCTCCTTTTTTTTTCGAAAATCAGCCAAATTTTCTCAGGCGCCTAACTTTTGATGGGTAGAATTAAACTTGATGAAACTAATACATTTAAATCAGCATTAAAATCTGATTCTTTTGATGTATCTATTTGTATCAAAATACCGTTTTCCTAGAGTTTCGGTTACCATTGAGCCGGGTCGCTCCTTACTTACAGTTCGTTACCACGAACTGTTTGATTTATGATGAACTATATCACTCCTTTATGTAAGTTTCTAGCTACCACTGCAACCCGGATAAAAAACTGATTACAAACAGGAAAAAGCCTACGGCTTTTTTTTCTTTGAAATAGCAAGAGACGAAACCTCAAACAATCAAGTTGCTAACTAATTCCAGTGTATGCAATTGTTTGTTATTCCAATGATCGTCTTTTAATGTAAACGTATAAAAATGGATTCTGTTTAATTTTTTTTTAATTACAAAACCTTTTTAACCCCATTGATTTCCTTTAAATGAGGGCCATTGAACAACTGTCTATGTTGTTTTAGTCCAAGCTATCTGTGGAATTACTAATCTATATTATAATTAAGTGGCGTATAAAAAATTTACTATAGGCAAGAGGTCGTTCTTTATTATAAATACATATACTAATAACCCTAACAGGCTCGTTTTCCCCATAATTGAAAAACATTGCTATTCCTTCGCTGTTGATAGGTATGCTTGTATATATATATTTTTATTGCTGCTACATAAACTGCAATTGCTCATTCCAAAATTAATATACGAATTTTCAAAGAAGTGCGCCTCCGTATATTCACTGTGTTGTCGAACATTTTCCATTGCATCTATAAACTGTTCCGCAGTTGCCAATCCATACCTTGGAAGCTTGTTTCATTAAACTGACACAACATTTCTTTTGGATATTACTATGAAGCTTTGCCAAAGCATTTCTAGCCGACTTTTTTCAACAGCATCCGTCTCTTTCAAAGAGAATTTTAATCTGTAATTTTGAATAATTTTCGTGATCTTGATAAAACATGCGTAAAATGTTTCTCAATTTACGAAGATCAGCCTGCATTTTTGCCATCTTCTTGTATTTCTGAATGTAATTTTTCCCTTTGTCCTTATGCGTTCTTCGGTAAAAAAACCTCGCAGAGAATTTAATTTTTTCATTATAGCTTTTGTCACCCCAGTATCTACCCATTATTCTGGTAGCAACTTTTTTCTTATGTTTGTTTCGGTAGTCCTTCATCATTATCATACCGTTCCTTGCTCTTTTGTCTAGCCTGCTCAATTCTTGCTTCTCTGTAATCTTCTTTATCATTATCATACCGTTCCTTGCTCTTTTGTCTAGCCTGCTCAATTGTTGCTTCTTTATAAAGTTTATCATTTTGTGATAACGCTCCTTGATCTTTCGTTTGGTTGTCTCAATTTTTACTTCTCGATACGCCTGGTCGGTTGAATACCTTTGCTTTTCTCTTTTCAAGATACTATCTCTGTTGTTTGTGTAGTACTGTTTTTTAGCAACTTGCGTGCAGCTTGCTTGATTGAAACCATTATGTAATTATGAATTAGACAAAAAACATTTACAGTTCTGACGCTTCTTTATAGTAATTGTGACGTCACCGGCGTAATGAATTTTATTTCATGATGACGTCATAACGCAATGATATTATTTCATGACGTCTTCAGAAACAACAATATAATTTTGTGTTTTTTTCTATTCACGTCATAGCTCTAATATAAAACTATGACGACATTCATTATTTATCTAGTAGGGTTTCAGACAAGGTAATTCTAATGATGTACTTTTGTTTTGATTTTGACTCTATTTTTAGGAGTTTTTGTTATATTTCTTATCATTGGACTGATCGTCTCTTACTAGATTGCTAGCTACTGCTGCAACCCAGATTCACATATATAGTTATTTATGAGAGGCAGCCTGGCCGAGTGGTCCAAGGCACTGGTGTTAGCCACCAGTCTCTTCGGAGGCGTTGGTTCAAATCTTACCGCTGGTATACGATTATGTTTGAAAGACTGCAGTGTGAAAAGACATCAAAAATGCAGTTTTTTGGTGGAAAAATTTATTCTCTTTTAGAAATAATTTATTTTAGTTACAAAAGGTTTTTTTTAACCCAATTAATTTCCTTTAAAATGAGCTATTGAACAACCCTCTACGATGTTCCAGTGCCAAGCTATCTGTGGAAAAGAAAAAAAAGAAAGAAAAAAATATCCCGTTTAGGCAGAATGTTGTAGTAGCTGCCACTTTCTTGAGTTTCAAGCCAATATATTTCCCTTGCTGTTCAAGGCCAAGGGACAGAAAGTTTCCTATACAGGGGTTTCGGACAAGGCGGTTCTAATGGTGTACTTTTTTGTTTTGTTTGATCTGACTCCTTTGTTAGGAACTATGGGTTTTTTATATTTCTTAACATTGGACGTGATCGTCTCTTACTAGGTTGCTAGCTATACCCGCTGCAACCCGGATAAAACTACACCTGGAACCATCATATATCAAATTAGTATGGGAGAGAGATCGTTCTTTACTGTAAAATGGTACGATGAAATAATAATATGCATACATATGGTTTTTAAATCATGCTGTTTTTATAGTCCCATATGGTGTAGCGGATAGGATAGCTGGCTTGCATCTAAAAGGCCCGGGTTTGATTCCCGTATTGGAAAATTTTTAACTCTATAATCTTCGAACATTAGAAGCTCTAAACCTTTATAATTTATAATGAACCACATCGATCCTTTATGTAAACTAGCAAAACATTTTTTAAGCCTGATGAAGATTTAACTAATGTGTCAAAAGTAAGGTTGCAAGTCGACGATTTTGTTTTGGCCGTTATTATAATTGGTATGTGTGAAATAATAAGTACGCATATGGCTCTTAAATCATACTTCTTTATGGTTCAATATGGTCTAGTGGCTAGGATAGTTAACTTTCACTTAACAGGCTCGGGTTCGATTCCCGGGGTAGGAAAATTTTAGTGAAGTTTTTTTTTGCGTATGCAAGTTATAATAACTGGTATACGATTATGGTTGAAAGACTGCAGTGTGAAAAAGCAGTTTTGTCGGTGGAACAATTTTTACTCGGGGTAGAAAAAATTTTAGTGAAGTTTGCGTATGCAAGTTATAATAACTGGTATACGATTATGTTTGAAAGACTGCAGTGTGAAAAGACATCAAAAAATGCAGTTTTTTGGTGGAAAAATTTATTCTCTTTTAGAAATATTCTCTTTTGTGTATGTGTAAGTGTCTTGGTCCAAATAAGATGAAGTTTTGCAAATCTATGGTTCAAAATATGTTGTTATTCGAAATATCATAGTTTTAGCATTAATCGTATTTACAGTGTAGTAATAGAAGTAGTAGTACAGTACTAGTATAAATTTAGTACCAGCAGTAGTAGTAATAAAACCAGTAGTAGTAGTAATAGTAGCACTAATAGTAAAAGTAGTAGTAAGTATTTATAGCAGTAGTATTAGTACTAGTATTACTGCTGCTATTAGTAGTAGTAGTATTAGCAGTAGCAGTATTAGTAGCAGCAGAGTAAGTAGTAGCAGTTTTACTGCTAGTGGTAGTAGTAGTAGTAGTAATAAAACCTAATCACAGGATATAGTAGTAGTAGTAGCCGTTTACCATACCCAGGCTTGAAATCATATCCTTTATGATTTAGGGATCGTCTCGTTACCATTTCGCTACGGCAACTTTTAGTGAACAAGATATTATCAGACATAACATGATTTTGCAAACAAATGATGGGCGGCGTCATAATCAAAAGTTACAACCATCACGGTTGAAGAGGTAGCTGCAACCTAATAAAAGACGAACCAAAGCCACTAGTAACAATAAAAATTGCTAGTTACATTATTTCTCATGATGATTAACACGGATGCTGTCCCAAATCACATTATCTCATTTATATTACACTGGTTTCTTGCCTTTGAGGTTTTAGCTTTTATTTTTCCTTTATGCAAGTCTTCTGCTGATTGAGCTCAGCAGTGTAAATTTTCATATTTAACATTAAAAAGCTAAATTGGTTCACTTTAGTGTTGCATTTTGTGGGTTTGATTAAAGCAAGGGACAGATTAAAAACCTTACACCTAGAAAATATGCAAAAATGTGGTTCAAAACTTGTTGTTGCTATGAAAATGTGTTGCTGTTCAAAAAAAATGACAATATGCAACTTCCTTGTTCAAATTGTGGTGTTACCTAGAATAAAATAAAAATATATACAAATGTAAGGTTCAAAATTTGTTGTGTCTCAAAAGACAATGAAAGTAAGCAAACTTGTGGTTCAAAATGTATTGATGCTAAAAATACGATTAAAATATGCAAATATTTTGCGTGTAAATATTTGTGTGTGTAAGTTTTTTTGTGTGTGTAAGTTTTTTTGTGTGTGTGTGAGTTTTTGTGTGTGTAAGTTTTGTGTGTGTGTAAGTTTTTTTTGTGTGTATAAGTATTTTTGTATGTGTGTAAGTTTTTGTGTGTGTGTGTGTGTGTAAGTTTTTTTGTGTGTGTAAGTTTTTATGTGTGTTTAAGTTTTTATGTGTGTGTAAGTTTTTGTGTGTGTGTGTGTAAGTTTTTTGTGTGTGTGCGTGTAAGTTTTTTGTGTGTGTGTAAGTTTTTTGTGTGTGTGTGTGCAAGTTTTTGTATGTGTGTAAGTTTTTGTGTGTGTGTAAGTTTTTGTGTTTGTGTGTGTGTGTAGGTTTTTTTTGTGTGTAAGTTTTTGTGTGTTGTGTAAGTTTTTGTGTGTGTGTAAGATTTTGTGTGCGTGTAAGATTTTTGTGTGTGTGTGTGTGTAAGTTTTTTTGTGTTTGTAAGTTTTTTTGTGTGTATGTGTAAGTTTGTGTGTGTGTGTAAGTTTTTGTGTGTGTGTGTGTGTGTGTAAGTTTTTTTGTGTGTGTAAGTTTTTGTGTGTGTGTGTAAGTTTTTTGTGTGTGTGTAAGTTTTTGTGTGCATGTAAGATTTTTGTGTGTGTGTGTGTGTAAGTTTTTTTTGTGTGTATGTGTAAGTTTTTGTGTGTGTGTGTAAGTTTTTTTTGTGTGTGTGTAAGTTTTTGTGTGCGTGTAAGATTTTGTGTGTGTGTGTGTGTGTAAGTTTTTTTGTGTGTGTAAGTTTTTTTGTGTGTATGTGTAAGTTTTTTGTGTGTGTAAGTTTTTGTGTGTGTGTGTAAGTTTTTGTGTGTGTGTAAGTTTTTGTGTGTGCGTGTAAGATTTTGTGTGTGTGTGTGTGTGTGTGTAAGTTTTTTTGTGTGTGTAAGTTTTTTTGTGTGTATGTGTAAGTTTTTGTGTGTGTGTGTGTAAGTTTTTGTGTGTGAGTAAGTTTTTGTGTGCGTGTAAGATTTTGTGTGTGTCTGTGTGTGTAAGTTTTTTTTGTGTGTGTAAGTTTTTTTGTGTGTATGTGTAAATTTTTGTGTGTGTGTGTAAGTTTTTGTGTGTGTGTGTGTGTGTGTGTAAGTTTTTTTGTGTGTGTAAGTTTTTTTGTGTGTGTGTAAGTTTTTGTGTGTGTGTAAGTTTTTGTGTGCGTGTAAGATTTTGTGTGTGTGTGTGTGTGTGTAAGTTTTTTTGTGTGTGTGAGTTTTTGTGTGTGTGTGTAAGTTTTTGTGTGTGTGTGTAAGTTTTTTTGTGTGTGTAAGTATTTTTGTGTGTGTAAGTTTTTGTGTGCGTGTAAGATTTCGTGTGTGTGTGTAAGTTTTTTTTGTGTGTGTAAGTTTTTTTGTGTGTATGTGTAAGTTTTTGTGTGTGTGTAAGTTTTTGTGGTTCAAAATGTATTGTTGCTAAAAATACGATTAAAATATACAAATATTTGGCGTGTAAATATTTGTGTGTGTAAGTATTTTTGTGTGTGTACGTTTTTTTTTGTGTGTGTGAGTTTTTGTGTGTGTGTAAATTTTTGTTGTGTGTGTTTAAGTGTGTGTTTTTTGTGTGTGTGTAAGTTTTTTTGTGTGTGTGTAAGTTTTTTTTGTGTGTGTGTAAGTTTTTTTTGTGTGTGTAAGTTTTTATGTGTGTGTGTAAGTTTTTTTTGTGTGTGTAAGTGTGTGTGTAAGTTTTTTGTGTGTGTCTAAGTTTTTTTGTGTGTGTGTAAGTTTTTGTGTGTGTGTGTGTTGGTTTGGTTAAAAATATGTTCTTGGTCCAAATAAGATGAAGTTATGCAAATCTATGGTTCAAAATATGTTGTTATTCGAAATATCATAGTTTTAGCATTAATCGTATTTACAGCGGTAGTAATAAAAGTAGTAGTACAGTACTAGTATAAATTTAGTACCAGTAGTAGTAGTAATAAAACCAGTAGTAGTAGTAATAATAGCACTAATAGTAAAAGTAGTAGTAGTATTTATAGCAGTAGTATTAGTACTAGTATTACTGCTGCTATTAGAAGTAGTAGTATTAGTAGTAGCAGTATTAGTAGCAGCAGAGTAAGTAGTTGCAGTTTTACTGCTAGTGGTAGTAGTAGTAGTAGTAATAACACCTAATCACAGGATATAGTAGTAGTAGTAGCCGTTACCATACCCAGGCTTGAAATCATATCCTTTATGATTTAGGGATCGTCTCGTTACCATTTCGCTACTGTAAGTTTTTGTGTGTGTGTGTGTGTGTGTGTAAGTTTTTTTTGTGTGTAAGTTTTTATGTGTGTGTAAGTTTTTTGTGTGTATAAGTTTTTATGTGTGTGTGCAAGTTTTTTGTGTGTGTGTAAAGTTTTTGTAGTTCAAAATATATTGTTGCTAAAAATACGATTAAAATATGCAAATATTTGGCGTGTAAATATTTGTGTGTGTGTAAGTATTTTTGCGTGTGTAAGTATTTTTGTGTGTGTAAGTTTGTGTGTGTGTGTGTGTGTGTGTAAGTTTTTTTGTGTAACAAAAACTTACACACACAAAAAAAACTTACACATACACACAAAAAAAACTTACACACACAAAAAAACTTACCCACACACACACACACACAAAATCTTACACGCACACAAAAACTTACACACACACACAAAAACTTACACACACACACACACAAAAAACTTACACATACACACAAAAAAACTTACACACACAAAAAAAACTTACACACAAAAACACACACACACACACACACAAAAACTTACACACACACACAAAATACTTACACACACAAAAAAAACTTACACACACACACATAAAAACTTACACACACAAAAACACAAAAACTTACACACACACAAAAACTTACACACACAAAAAAAAAACTTACACACACACAAAAAACTTACACACACACAAAAACTTAAACACATACAAAAACACACACACACAAAAAAAACTTACACACACAACACACACAAAATCTTACACGCACACAAAAACTTACACACACAAAAACTTACACATACAAAAAACTTACACACAAAAAAAACTTACACACACACACAAAATCTTACACGCACACAAAAACTTACACACACAGAAAAACTTACACACACACACACAAAAACTTGCACACACAAAAAACTTTGTGTGTGTGTAAAAATCTTACACGCACACAAAAACTTAACACACACAAAAAAACTTACACACACACAAAAAAAACTTACACACACAAAAAATACTTACACACACAAATATTTACACGCCAAATATTTGCATATTTTAATCGTATTTTTAGCAACAATACATTTTTAACCACAAAAAACTTAAAAACACACAAAAACTTACACATACACACAAAAACTTACACACACACAAAGACTTACACATACACAAAAACTTACACATACACACAAAAAAACTTACACACACAAAAAAACTTACACACACACACACACACACACTCATAAAATCTTACACACACACACAAAAACTTACACACACACTAAAACTTACACACACACACAAAAACTTACACATACACACAAAAAACTTACACACACACACAAAAACTTACACACACACACAAAAACTTACACACACATAAAAACTTACACACACAAAAAAAAACTTACACACACACAAAAAAACTTACACACACACACACACAAAATCTTACGCGCACACAAAAACTCACACACACAAAAAACTTACACACACACACACAAAAATCTTACACGCACACAAAAACTTAAACACACACAAAAACTTACACACACACAAAAACTTACATACACACAAAAAAACTTACACACACAAAAAACTTACACACACACACACACACACAAAATCTTACACTTACACACAAAAACTTACACACACACAAAAAACTTACACACACACACAAAAACTTACACACACAAAAAACTTACACATACACACAAAAAACTTACACACACAAAAAAACTTACACACACACACACACAAACAAAATCTTACACGCACACAAAAACTTACACACACACAAAAACTTACACACACACACAAAAACTTACACATACACACAAAAAAACTTACACACACACAAAAAAACTTACACACACACACACACAAAATCTTACACGCTTACACGCACACAAAAACTTACACACACACAAAAACTTACACACACACACAAAAACTTACACACACAAAAAAACTTACACACACACACACAAAAACTTACACACACACAAAACTTTACACACACACACAAAAACTTACACACACACACACAAAAACTTACACACACATAAAACTTAAACACACATAAAAAACGTACACACACAAAAAAACTTACACACACACACACACACACAAAACTTACACACACACACAAAAAACTTACACACACACAAAAAAAAACTTACACACACACAAAAAACTTACACACACACAAAAAACTTCACCGACACACACACACAAAAAAACTTACACACACAAAAATACTTACACACACAAAAATTTACACGCACAAATATTTGCATATTTTAATCACATTTTTAGCATCAATACATTTTGAACCACAAAAAGTTTGCTTACTTTCATTGTCTTTTGAGACACAACAAATTTTGAACTTACATTTGTACATTTTTATTTTATTCTAGGTAACACACAACAACAAAAAAAACATATTGTCATTTTGTTTTGAACAGCAACACATTTTCATAGCAACAAAAGTTTGAACCGTTTTTTTTGCATATTTTCTAGGGTAAGGTTTTTAATCTGTCCCTTGCTTTAATCAAACCCACAAAATGCAACACTAAAGTGAACCAATTTAGCTTTTTAATGTTAAATATGAAAATTTACACTGCTGAGCTCAATCAGCAGAAGACTTGCATAAAGGAAAAATAAAAGCTAAAAACCTCAAAGGCAAGAAACCAGTGTGATATAAATGAGATAATGTGATTTGGGACAGCATCCGTGTTAATCATCATGAGAAATAATGTAACTAGCAATTTTTATTGTTACTAGTGGCTTTGGTTCGTCTTTTATTAGGTTGCAGCTACCTCTTCAACCGTGATGGTTGTAACTTTTGATTATGACGCCGCCCATCATTTGTTTGCAAAATCATGTTATGTCTGATAATATCTTGTTCACTAAAAGTTGCCGTAGCGAAATGGTAACGAGACGATCCCTAAATCATAAAGGATATGATTTCAAGCCTGGGTATGGTAACGGCTACTACTACTACTATATCCTGTGATTAGGTGTTATTACTACTACTACTACTACTACCACTAGCAGTAAAACTGCTACTACTTTACTCTGCTGCTACTAATACTGCTACTGCTAATACTACTACTACTACTAATAGCAGCAGTAATACTAGTACTAATACTACTGCTATAAATACTACTACTACTTTTACTATTAGTGCTACTATTACTACTACTACTGGTTTTATTACTACTACTGCTGGTACTAAATTTATACTAGTACTGTACTACTACTTCTATTACTAACGCTGTAAATACGATTAATGCTAAAACTATGATATTTCGAATAACAACATATTTTGAGCCATAGATTTGCAAAACTTCATCTTATTTGGACCAAGAACATATTTTTAACCAAACCAAAAAAACACACACACACAAAAACTTACACACACACACAAAAAAACTTAGACACACACACAAAAACTTACACACACACACACAAAAACTTACACACACACAAAAACTTACACACACACATAAAAACTACACACACAAACAATAAAACTTACACACACACACACACACACACACAAAAACTTACAGACACACAAAAAAATACTTACACACACACAAAAAAACTTACACACACACACAAAATTTACACACACACACAAAAACTCACACACACAAAAAAACTTACACACACACAAAAATACTTACACAGACAAATATTTACACGCCAAATATTTGCATATTTTAATCGTATTTTTAGCAACAATACATTTTGAACCACAAAAAAAAACTTACACACACACAAAAACTTACACATACACACAAAAAACTTACACACAAAAAAACTTACACACACAAAAAAACTTACACACACACACACACAAAATCTTACACGCACACAAAAACTTAAACACACACACAAAAACGTACACACACACACAAAAACTACACACACACAAAAAAAAACTTACACAAAAAAAACACACACACACACACACAAAAAACTTACACACACACAAAAAAACTTACAGACACAAAAAAAACTTACACACACACAAAAAAACACACACACAAAAACTCACACACACAAAAAACTTACACACACACACACACACACACAAAATCTTACACACACACACAAAAACTTACACACACAAAAAAACTTACACACACACACACACACAAAAACTTTTTGTGTAAGTTGGTTAAAAATATGTTCTTGGTCCAAATAAGATGAAGTTATGTTTTTTGTGTGTGTGAGTTTTTGTGTGTGTCCAAGTTTTTTTTGTGTGTGTGTGTGTGTGTAAGTTTTTTTTGTGTGTGTGTAGGTTTACACACACACAAAAAGTGTGTGTAAGTTTTTTGTGTGTGTGTGTAAGTTTTTTGTGTGTGTGTAAGTTTTTGTGTGTGTGTAAGTTTTTTGTGTGCGTGTAAAAGTTTTTTGTGTGTGTGTGTAAGTTTTTGTGTGTGTGTGTGTAAGTTTTTGTGTGTGTGTAAGTTTTTGTGCGTGTGTGTAAGTTTTTGTGTGTGTGTTAGTTTTTGTGTGCGTGTAAAATTTTTGTGTGTGTGTGTAAGTTTTTTTTTTGTGTGTGTAAGTATTTTTGTGTGTGTGTAAGTTTTTGTGTGTGTGTGTGTGTAAGTTTTTTTGTGTGTGTGTAAGTTTTTTATGTGTGTGTAAGTTTTTGTGTGTGTGTAAGTTTTTGAGTGTGTGTAAGTTTTTCTGTGTGTGTAAGTTTTTTTGTGTGTGTAAGTTTTTGTGTGTGTGTGTGTGTGTGTAAGTTTTTTTGTGTGTGTAAGTTTTTTTTGTGTGTGTGTAAGTTTTTGTGTGTGTGTAAGTTTTTGTGTGCGTGAAAGATTTTTGTGTGTGTGTATGTGTAAGTTTTTTTGTGTGTATGTGTAAGTTTTTTGTGTGTGTGTAAGTTTTTTTTGTGTGTGTGTGTGTGTGTAAGTTTTTTTGTGTTTGTATAAGTTTTTTTTGTGTGTGTGTAAGTTTTTTTGTGTGTGTAAGTTTTTGTGGGTAAATTTTTGTGTGTGTGTAAGTTTTTGAGTGTGTGTAAGTTTTTCTGTGTGTGTGTAAGTTTTTTTGTGTGTGTAAGTTTTTGTGTGTGTGTAAGTTTTTTTGTGTGTGTGTGTAAGTTTTTTTGTGTATGTGTGTGTTGGTTTGGTTAAAAATATGTTCTTGGTCCAAATAAGATGAAGTTATGCAAACCTATGGTTCAAAATATGTTGTTATTCGAAATATCATAGTTTTAGCATTAATTGTATTTACAGCGGTAGTAATAGAAGTAGTAGTACAGTACTAGTGTGTGTAAGTGTGTGTGTGTAGGTTTTTTTTGTGTGTGTAAGTATTTTTTGTGTGTGTGTAAGTTTTGTGTGTGTGTGTGTGTGTGTGTGTAAGTTTTTTTGTGTGTGTGTAAGTTTTTATGTGTGTGTGTAAGTTTTTGTGTGCGAAATACATGTAAGTTTTTTGTGTGTGTAAGTTTTTGTGTGTGTGTGTGTGTAAGTTTTTTTTTGTGTGTGTAAGTTTTTTTGTGTGTGTTTAAGTTTTTTTGTGTGTATGTGTAAGTTTTTTGTGTGTGTGTGTAAGTTCTTTTGTGTGTGTGTGTAAGTTTTTTTGTGTGTGTGTAAGTATTTTTGTGTGTGTGCGTAAGTTTTTGTGTGTATGTGTATGTTTTTTGTGTGTGTGTGTAAGTTTTTGTGTGTGTATAAGTTTTTGTTTGCGTGTAAGATTTTGTGTGTGTGTGTGTGTAAAATTTTTTTTTGTGTGTGTAAGTTTTTATGTGTGTGTAAGTTTTTTGTGTGTCTATAAGTTTTTGTTTGCGTGTAAGATTTTGTGTGTGTGTGTGTGTGTGTGTAAGTTTTTTTGTGTGTGTGTGAGTTTTTATGTGTGTGTGAGTTTTTGTGTGTGTGTAAGTTTTTGTGTGTGTGTGTAAGTTTTTTTTGTGTGTGTAAGTATTTTTGTGTGTGTAAGTTTTTTTTTGTGTGTGTGTGTGTGTAAGTTTTTTTGTGTGTATGTGTAAGTTTTTTTGTGTGTGTTTAAGTTTTTTTTGTGTATGTGTGTGTGTAAGTTTTTTTTTGTGTGTGTAAGTTTTGTGTGTGTGTGTGTGTAAGTTTTTGTGTGTGTGTAAGTTTTAGTGTGTGTGTGTGTGTGTGTGTAAGTTTTTTTTGTGTGTGTAAGTTTTTGTGTGTGTGTGTGTAAGTTTTTTTGTGTGTGTAAGTTTTTGTTTTTTTGTGTGTGTAAGTTTTTTTGTGTGTATGTGTAAGTTCTCTTGTGTGTGTAAGTTTTTGTGTGTGTGTGTGTGTGTGTAAGTTTTTTTTGTGTGTGTAAGTTTTTGTGTGTGTGTTTGTGTGTAAGTATTTTTGTGTGTGTGTGTGTAAGTTTTTGTGTGTTTGTGTGTGAGTGTAAGTTTTTTTGTGTGTGTAAGTTTTTGTGTGTGTGTGTAAGGTTTTTTGTGTGTGTAAGTTTTTGTGTGCGTGTAAGATTTTGTGTGTGTGTGTGTGTGTAAGCTTTTTTGTGTGTGTGTAAGTTTTTGTGTTTGTGTGTGTGTGTGTAAATTTTTTTTTGTGTGTGTAAGTTTTTGTGTGTGTGTGTGTGTGTAAGTTTTTTTTTTGTGTGTGTTTTTTTGTGTGTGTGTGTGTAAGTTTTTGTGTGTGTGTAAGTTTTTTTGTGTGCGTGTAAGATTTTGTGTGTGTGTGTGTAAGTTTTTTTTGTGTGTAAGTTTTTTTGTGTGTATGTTTAAGTTTGTGTGTGTGTGTGTGTAAGTTTTTGTGTGTGTGTAAGTTTTTGTGTGCGTGTGTAAGATTTTGTGTGTGTATTTTGTGTGTGTGTGTGTGTGTTTTTTTTGTGTCTTTAAGTTTTTTTTGTGTGTATATGTAAGTTTTTTGTGTGTGTAAGTTTTGTGTGTGTGTGTGTGTGTAAAGTTTTTTTGTGTGTGTAAGTTTTTTATTTGTGTGTGTAAGTTTTTTGTGTGTGTGTAAGTTTTTGTGTGCGTGTAAGATTTTGTGTGTGTGTGTGTGTGTAAGTTTTTTTGTGTGTGTGAGTTTTTATGTGTGTGTGTGTTTTTGTGTGTGTGTATTTTTTTGTGTGTGTGTGTGTAAGTTTTTTTTGTGTGTGTGTAAGTAGTTTTTGTGTGTGTGTAAGTTTTTTGTGTGTGTGTGTGTGTAAGTTTTTTTTTTTGTGTGTAAGTTTTTTTGTGTGTATGTGTAAGTTTTTGTATGTGTGTAAGTTTTTGTGTGTGTGTGTGTGTGCAAGTTTTTTGTGTGTGTAAGTTTTTGTGTGTGTGTGTAAGTTTTTTTTTTGTGTGTGTAATTTTTTTTTTTGTGTGTGTGTAAGTTTTTGTGTGTTTGTGTGTGTGTGTGTGTAAGTTTTTTTTGTGTGATTAAGTTTTTATGTTTGTGTAAGTTTTTATTTGTGTGTAAGTTTTTGTGTGTGTGTGTAAGTTTTTTTGTGTTGTTTGAGTTTTTGTATGTGTGTAAGTTTTTGTGTGTGTGTGTAAGTTTTTTGTGTGCGTGTAAGATTTTGTGTGTGTGTGTGTGTGTGTAAGTTTTTTTGTGTGTGTAAGTTTTTGTGTGTATGTGTAAGTTTTTGTGTGTGTTTGTTGTGTAATTTTTTTTGTGTGTGTGTGAGTTTTTTGTGTGTGTGTAAGTTTTTGTGTGTGTGTGTAAAGTTTTTTTGTGTGTGTGTAAGTTTTTGTGTGTGTGTGTAAGTTTGTGTGTGTGTGTGTTTTGTGTGTGTGTGTGTGTTTTTGTGTGTGTGTGTGTGTGTGTTGTGTGTGTGTGTGTAAGTTTTTTTGTGTGTGTGAGTTTTTGTGTGTGTGTAAGTTTTTGTGTGTGTGTGTGTAAGTTTTTTTTGTGTGTGTGTGTGTGTGTATGTGTAAGTTTTTGTGTGTGTGTAAGTTTTTGTGTGTGTGTGTGTGTAAGTTTTTT
The DNA here is from genome assembly GCA_027921565.1 of Artemia sinica. Classification (NCBI taxonomy): domain Eukaryota; kingdom Metazoa; phylum Arthropoda; class Branchiopoda; order Anostraca; family Artemiidae; genus Artemia; species Artemia sinica. The sequence continues at coordinate 14,462,879 of CM051263.1, read as the reverse complement.
GTGTGTGTAAGTTTTTATGTGTGTGTAAGTTTTTTTGTGTGTGTAAGTTTTTATGTGTGTGTAAGTTTTTGTGTGTTTGTAAGTTTTTGTGGTTCAAAATGTATTGTTGCTAAAAATACGATTAAAATATGCAAATATTTGGCGTGTAAATATTTGTGTGTGTAAGTATTTTTGTGTGTGTGTGTAAGTTTTTTGTGTGTGTGTGTAAGTTTTTGTGTGTGTGTAAGTTTTTTTGTGCGTGTAAGATTTTGTGTGTGTGTGTGTGTGTAAGTTTTTTTTTTTTGTGTGTGTGAGTTTTTTTGTGTGTGTGTAAGTTTTTGTGTGTGTGTGTAAGTTTGTTTGTGTGTGTAAGTATATTTGTGTGCGTGTAAGATTTTTTTTTTTTGTGTGTGTGTAAGTTTTTTTTTGTGTGTGTAAGTTTTTTTGTGTGTATGTGTAAGTTTTTGTGTGTGTGTAAGTTTTTTGTGTGTGTGTGTAAGTTTTTTGTGTGTGTGTAGTTTTTTGTGTGCGTGTAAGATTTTGTGTGTGTTGTAAGTTTTTTTTTGTGTGTGTGAGTTTTTGTGTGTGTGTAAGTTTTTTTTGTGTGTGTAAGTTTTTGTGGGTAAATTTTTGTGTGTGTGTAAGTTTTTGAGTGTGTGTAAGTTTTTCTGTGTGTGTAAGTTTTTTTTTGTGTGTGTAAGTGTTTTTGTGTGTCTAAGTTTTTTTTGTGTGTGTGTGTAAGTTTTTGTGTATGTGTGTGTTGGTTTGGTTAAAAATATGTTCTTGGTCCAAATAAGATGAAGTTATGCAAACCTATGGTTCAAAATATGTTGTTATTCGAAATATCATAGTTTTAGCATTAATTGTATTTACAGCGGTAGTAATAGAAGTAGTAGTACAGTACTAGTGTGTGTAAGTGTGTGTGTAGGTTTTTTTTTGTGTGTGTAAGTATTTTTGTGTGTGTGTAAGTTTTTTGTGTGTGTGTGTTTTGTGTGTGTGTAAGTTTTTTTGTGTGTGTAAGTTTTTATGTGTGTGTGTAAGTTTTTTGTGTGCGAAATACATGCAAGTTTTTGTGTGTGTGTAAGTTTTTGTGTGTGTGTGTGTGTGTAAGTTTTTTTTTTGTGTGTGTAAGTTTTTTTGTGTGTGTGTAAGTTTTTTTTGTGTGTATACACACACAAAAAACACTGTAAGTTTTTGTGTGTGTGTGTGTAAGTTCTTTTGTGTGTGTGTGTAAGTTTTTTTTTGTGTGTGTAAGTATTTTTGTGTGTGTGCGTAAGTTTTTGTGTGTATGTGTATGTTTTTGTGTGTGTGTGTAAGTTTTTGTGTGTGTATAAGTTTTTGTTTGCGTGTAAGATTTTGTGTGTGTGTGTGTGTAAATTTTTGTGTGTGTGTAAGTTTTTATGTGTGTGTAAGTTTTTGTGTGTCTATAAGTTTTTGTTTGCGTGTAAGATTTTTGTGTGTGTGTGTGTGTGTGTAAGTTTTTTTTTGTGTGTGTGAGTTTTTATGTGTGTGTGAGTTTTTGTGTGTGTGTAAGTTTTTGTGTGTGTGTGTAAGTTTTTTTTTGTGTGTGTAAGTATTTTTTGTGTGTGTAAGTTTTTTTTTTGTGTGTGTGTGTGTGTAAGTTTTTTTGTGTGTATGTGTAAGTTTTTGTGTGTGTTTAAGTTTTTTGTGTATGTGTGTGTGTGTAAGTTTTTTTTTGTGTGTGTAAGTTTTTGTGTGTGTGTGTGTGTAAGTTTTTTTTGTGTGTGTAAGTTTTAGTGTGTGTGTGTGTGTGTGTAAGTTTTTTTGTGTGTGTAAGTTTTTTGTGTGTGTGTAAGGTTTTGTGTGTGTGTAAGTTTTTTGTGTGCGTGTAAGATTTTGTTGTGTGTGTGTGTGTGTGTGTAAGTTTTTTTGTGTGTGTAAGTTTTTTGTTTGTGTGTGTGTGTGTAAGTTTTTTTGTGTGTGTAAGTTTTTTGTGTGTGTGTGTGTGTAAGTTTTTTTGTGTGTGTAAGTTTTTGTGTGTGTGTGTAAGTTTTTGTGTGTGTGTAAGTTTTTTTTGTGTGTGTGTAAGTTTTTGTGTGTGTAAGATTTGTGTGTGTGTGTGTGTGTAAGTTTTTTGTGTGTGTGTAAGTGTTTTTGTGTGCGTGTAAGATTTTGTGTGTGTGTGTGTGTGTAAGTTTTTTTGTGTGTTTAAGTTTTTTGTGTGTATATGTAAGTTTTTTGTGTGTGTAAGTTTTTGTGTGTGTGTGTGTGTGTGTAAGTTTTTTTTTTGTGTGTGTAAGTTTTGATTTGTGTGTGTAAGTTTTTTTGTGTGTGTGTAAGTTTTTGTGTGCGTGTAAGATTTTTGTGTGTGTGTGTGTGTGTAATAAGTTTTTTTTTTTTTGTGTGTGTGAGTTTTTTGTGTGTGTGAGTTTTTGTGTGTGTGTATTTTTTGTGTGTGTGTGTGTAAGTTTTTTTTGTGTGTGTGTGTAAGTATTTTTGTGTGTGTGTAAGTTTTTGTGTGTGTGTGTGTAAGTTTTTTTTTGTGTGTAAGTTTTTGTGTGTATGTGTAAGTTTTTGTATGTGTGTAAGTTTTTGTGTGTGTGTGTGTGTGTGCAAGTTTTTTTTTGTGTGTGTAAGTTTTTTTGTGTGTGTGTAAGTTTTTTTGTGTGTGTAAGTTTTTTGTGTGTGTGTAAGTTTTTTGTGTGTTTGTGTGTGTGTGTGTAAGTTTTTTTGTGTGATTAAGTTTTTATGTGTGTGTAAGTTTTTATTTGTGTGTAAGTTTTTGTGTGTGTGTGTAAGTTTTTTTGTGTGTTTGAGTTTTTGTATGTGTGTAAGTTTTTGTGTGTGTGTAAGTTTTTGTGTGCGTGTAAGATATTGTGTGTGTGTGTTGTGTGTGTAAGTTTTTTTGTGTGTGTAAGTTTTTGTGTGTATGTGTAAGTTTTTGTGTGTGTGTTTGTGTGTGTAAGTTTTTTGTGTGTGTGTGTGAGTTTTTGTGTGTGTGTAAGTTTTTTGTGTGTGTGTAAGTTTTTTTTTTGTGTGTGTAAGTATTTTTGTGTGTGTGTGTGTGTGTGTGTGTGTGTGTGTGTGTGTGTGTGTGTGTGTGTGTGTGTGTGTGTGTGTGTGTGTGTGTGTGTGTGTGTGTGTTTGTGTGTGTGTGTGTGTGTGTGTGTGTGTGTGTGTGTGTGTGTGTGTGTGTGTGTGTGTGTGTGTGTGTGTGTGTGTAGTAAGTTTTTTTTGTGTGTGTGAATTTTTGTGTGTGTGTGTAAGTTTTTGTGTGTGTGTGTAAGTTTTTTCGGTGTGTGTGTGTGTGTGTATGTGTAAGTTTTTTGTGTGTGTGTAAGTTTTTGTGTGTGTGTGTGTGTAAGTTTTTTTGTGTGTGTAAGTTTTTATGTGTGTGTAAGTTTTTTTGTGTGTGTAAGTTTTTATGTGTGTGTAAGTTTTTTGTGTGTTTGTAAGTTTTTTTTGGTGGTTCAAAATGTATTGTTGCTAAAAATACGATTAAAATATGCAAATATTTGGCGTGTAAATATTTGTGTGTGTAAAGTTTTTTTTTGTGTGTGTGTGTAAGTTTTTTGTGTGTGTGTAAGTTTTTTTGTGTGTGTGTAAGTTTTTTTTGTGCGTGTAAGATTTTTTGTGTGTGTGTGTGTGTGTAAGTTTTTTTTGTGTGTGTGAGTTTTTGTGTGTGTGTAAGTTTTTGTGTGTGTGTGTAAGTTTGTTTGTGTGTGTAAGTATATTTGTGTGCGTGTAAGATTTTGTGTGTGTGTGTGTGTAAGTTTTTTTTGTGTGTGTAAGTTTTTTTTGTGTGTATGTGTAAGTTTTTTTGTGTGTGTGTAAGTTTTTGTGTGTGTGTGTAAGTTTTTGTGTGTGTGTAAGTTTTTTTTTGTGTGCGTGTAAGATTTTGTGTGTGTGTAAGCAGTTTTTTTTGTGTGTGTGAGTTTTTTTTGTGTGTGTGTAAGTTTTTGTGTGTGTGTGTGTAAATTTTTTGTGTGTATGTGTTTGTATGTGTGCAAAGGCAAGAAACCAGTGTGACATAAATGAGATAATGTGATTTGGGACAGAATCCGTGTTAATCATCATGAGAAATAATGTAACTAGCAATTTTTATTGTTACTAGTGGCTTTGGTTCGTCTTTTATTAGGTTGCACAAAAACCTCTTCAACCGTGATGGTTGTAACTTTCCAGGTTGCAGCGGTATACACAGCTAGCAACCTAGTAAGAGACGTTGATTTATGACGCCGCCCATCATTTGTTTGCAAAATCATGTTTTGTCTGATAATATCTTGTTCACTAAAAGTTGCCGTAGCGAAATGGTAACGAACGATCCCTAACGGGAACAACTTCTAATAGCAGCAGTAATAGTACTAGTACTAATACTACTGCTATAAATACTACTACTACTTTTACTATTAGTGCTACTATTACTACTACTACTGGTTTTATTACTACTACTACTGGTACTAAATTTATACTAGTACTGTACTACTACTTCTTACTACCGCTGTAAATACGATTAATGCTAAAACTGTGATATTTCGAATAACAACATATTTTGAACCATAGATTTTGCATAACTTCATCTTATTTGGACCAACACATATTTTTAACCAAACCACACACACACAAACACTTAACACACAAAAACTTACACACACACACACAAAAACACACACACACACTTCTGTTCTACTTCATAAATTTTAAAAAAAAAACTTAAACACACACACAAAAAATTACACATACACACAAAAAAACTTACACACACAAAAAAACTTACACACACACACACAAAATCTTACACGCACACAAAAACTTACACACACACAAAAACTTACACACACACAAAAACTTACACATAAACACAAAAAAACTTACACACACAAAAAAACTTACACACACACACACACAAAATCTTACACGCACACAAAAACTTACACACACACAAAAACTTACACACACACACAAAAACTTACACACACAAAAAAAAAAACACAACACACACACACAAAAACTTACACACACACAAAAAAACTTACACACACACACACACACACACACAAAACTTACACACACACAAAAAACTTACACACACGCACACACAAAATCTTACACGCACACAAAAACTTACACACACACAAAAACTTACACACACACACACACACACAAAAACTTACACACACAAAAAACTTACACACACACAAAAAACTTACACATACACACAAAAAACTTACAAACACAAAAAAACTTACACACACACACATACACACAAAATCTTACACGCACACAAAAAACTTACACACACACACAAAAACTTACACACACACACAAAAAAACTTACACACATACAAAAACTCACACACACAAAAAAAACTACTTCTGTTCTACTTCACAAATTTTAACTGAGAGTAAAGGTGTATAGCAGCAGTTGCTCAAGTGCATCGGAAATATCTTGTTTTCTTTCCGAGCAACACCAATATAAAACCAGTTCTACTTCTGTTCTACTTCATAAATTTTAACTGAGAGTAAGCGGTGTATAGCAGCAGTTGCTCAAGTGCATCGGAAATATCTTGTTTTCTTTCCGAGCAACACCAATATAAAACCAGTTCTACTTCTGTTCTACTTCACAAATTTTAACTGAGAGTAAAGGTGTATAGCAGCAGTTGCTCAAGTGCATCGGAAATATCTTGTTTTCTTTCCGAGCAACACCAATATAAAACCAGTTCTACTTCTGTTCTACTAACTACTTCACAAACTTTTTAACTGAGAGTAAAGGTGTATAGCAGCAGTTGCTCAAGTGCATCGGAAATATCTTGTTTTCTTTCCGAGCAACACCAATATAAAACCAGTTCTACTTCTGTTCTACTTCATAAATTTTAACTGAGAGTAAGCGGTGTATAGCAGCAGTTGCTCAAGTGCATCGGAAATATCTTGTTTTCTTTCCGAGCAACACCAATATAAAACCAGTTCTACTTCTGTTCTACTTCACAAATTTTAACTGAGAGTAAGCGGTGTATAGCAGCAGTTGCTCAAGTGCATCGGAAATATCTTGTTTTCTTTTTAAAACCAGTTCTACTCTCCGAGCAACACCAATATAAAACCAGTCGGAAATATCTTTTTTTCTTTCCGAGCAACACCATTATAAAACCAGTTCTACTTCTGTTCTGTACTTACAAATTTTAACTGAGAGTAAAGGTGTATATAGCAGCAGTTGCTCAAGTGCATCGGAAATATCTTGTTTTCTTTCCGAGCAACACCAATATAAAACCAGTTCTACTTCTGTTCTACTTCATAAATTTTAACTGAGAGTAAGCGGTGTATAGCAGCAGTTGCTCAAGTGCATCGGAAATATCTTGTTTTCTTTCCGAGCAACACCAATATAAAACCAGTTTCTACTGTTCTACTTCACAAATTTTAACTGAGAGTAAGCGGTGTATAGCAGCAGTTGCTCAAGTGCATCGGAAATATCTTGTTTTCTTTCCAAGCAACACCAATAAAACCAGTTCTACTTCTGTTCTACTTCACAAATTTTAACTGAGAGTAAAGCGGTGTATAGCAGCAGTTGCTCAAGTGCATCGAAAATATCTTGTTTTCTTTCCGAGCAACACCAATATAAAACCAGTTCTACTTCTGTTCTACTTCACAAATTTTAACTGAGAGTAAGCGGTGTATAGCAGCAGTTGCTCAAGTGCATCGGAAATATCTTGTTTTCTTTCCGAGCAACACCAATATAAAACCAGTTCTACTTCTGTTCTACTTCATAAATTTTAACTGAGAGTAAGCGGTGTATAGCAGCAGTTGCTCAAGTGCATCGGAAATATCTTGTTTTCTTTCCGAGCAACACCAATATAAAACCAGTTCTACTTCTGTTCTACTTCACAAATTTTAACTGAGAGTAAGCGGTGTATAGCAGCAGTTGCTCAAGTGCATCGGAAATATCTTGTTTTCTTTCCGAGCAACACCAATATAAAACCAGTTCTACTTCTGTTCTACTTCACAAATTTTAACTGAGAGTAAAGGTGTATAGCAGCAGTTGCTCAAGTGCATCGGAAATATCTTGTTTTCTTTCCGAGCAACACCAATATAAAACCAGTTCTACTTCTGTTTTCTTACTTCACAAATTTTAACTGAGAGTAAAGGTGTGTATAGCAGCAGTTGCTCAAGTGCATCGGAAATATCTTGTTTTGTTTCCGAGCAACACCAATATAAAAACCAGTTCTACTTCTGTTCTACTTCATAAATTTTAACTGAGAGTAAGCGGTGTATAGCAGCAGTTGCTCAAGTGCATCGGAAATATCTTGTTTTCTTTCCGAGCAACACCAATATAAAACCAGTTCTACTTCTGTTCTACTTCATAAATTTTAACTGAGAGTAAGCGGTGTATAGCAGCAGTTGCTCAAGTGCATCGGAAATATCTTGTTTTCTTTCCGAGCAACACCAATATAAAACCAGTTCTACTTCTGTTCTACTTCATAAATTTTAACTGAGAGTAAGCGGTGTATAGCAGCAGTTGCTCAAGTGCATCGGAAATATCTTGTTTTTTTCCGAGCAACACCAATATAAAACCAGTTCTACTTCTGTTCTACTTCATAAATTTTAACTGAGAGTAAGCGGTGTATAGCAGCAGTTGCTCAAGTGCATCGGAAATATCTTGTTTCTTTCCGAGCAACACCAATATAAAACCAGTTCTACTTCTGTTCTACTTCATAAATTTTAACTGAGAGTAAGCGGTGTATAGCAGCAGTTGCTCAAGTGCATCGGAAATATCTTGTTTTCTTTCCAAGCAACACCAATATAAAACCAGTTCTACTTCTGTTCTACTTCACAAATTTTAACTGAGAGTAAGCGGTGTATAGCAGCAGTTGCTCAAGTGCATCGGAAATATCTTGTTTTCTTTCCGAGCAACACACCAATATAAAACCAGTTCTACGGAAATTCTTCTTTCAAGCAACACCAATATAAAACCAGTTCTACTTCTGTTCTACTTCACAAATTTTAACTGAGAGTAAGCGGTGTATAGCAGCAGTTGCTCAAGTGCATCGGAAATATCTTGTTTTCTTTCCGAGCAACACCAATATAAAACCAGTTCTACTTCTGTTCTACTTCACAAATTTTAACTGAGAGTAAAGGTGTATAGCAGCAGTTGCTCAAGTGCATCGGAAATATCTTGTTTTCTTTCCGAGCAACACCAATATAAAACCAGTTCTACTTCTGTTCTACTTCACAAATTTTAACTGAGAGTAAAGGTGTATAGCAGCAGTTGCTCAAGTGCATCGGAAATATCTTGTTTTCTTTCCGAGCAACACCAATATAAAACCAGTTCTACTTCTGTTCTACTTCATAAATTTTAACTGAGAGTAAGCGGTGTATAGCAGCAGTTGCTCAAGTGCATCGGAAATATCTTGTTTTCTTTCCGAGCAACACCAATATAAAACCAGTTCTACTTCTGTTCTCTACTTCACAAATTTTAACTGAGAGTAAAGGTGTATAGCAGCAGTTGCTCAAGTGCATCGGAAATATCTTGTTTTCTTTCCGAGCAACACCAATATAAAACCAGTTCTACTTCTGTTCTACTTCATAAATTTTAACTGAGAGTAAGCGGTGTATAGCAGCAGTTGCTCAAGTGCATCGGAAATATCTTGTTTTCTTTCCGAGCAACACCAATATAAAACCAGTTCTACTTCTGTTCTACTTCATAAATTTTAACTGAGAGTAAGCGGTGTATAGCAGCAGTTGCTCAAGTGCATCGGAAATATCTTGTTTTCTTTCCGAGCAACACCAATATAAAACCAGTTCTACTTCTGTTCTACTTCACAAATTTTAACTGAGAGTAAAGGTGTATAGCAGCAGTTGCTCAAGTGCATCGGAAATATCTTGTTTTCTTTCCGAGCAACACCAATATAAAACCAGTTCTACTTCTGTTCTACTTCACAAATTTTAACTGAGAGTAAAGGTGTATAGCAGCAGTTGCTCAAGTGCATCGGAAATATCTTGTTTTCTTTCCGAGCAACACCAATATAAAACCAGTTCTACTTCTGTTCTACTTCATAAATTTTAACTGAGAGTAAGCGGTGTATAGCAGCAGTTGCTCAAGTGCATCGGAAATATCTTGTTTTCTTTCCAAGCAACACCAATATAAAACAGTTCTACTTCTGTTCTACTTCACAAATTTTAACTGAGAGTAAGCGGTGTATAGCAGCAGTTGCTCAAGTGCATCGGAAATATCTTGTTTTCTTTCCGAGCAACACCAATATAAAACCAGTTCTACTTCTGTTCTACTTCACAAATTTTAACTGAGAGTAGGTGTATAGCAGCAGTTGCTCAAGTGCATCGGAAATATCTTGTTTTCTTTCCGAGCAACACCAATATAAAACCAGTTCTACTTCTGTTCTACTTCACAAATTTTAACTGAGAGTAAAGGTGTATATCAGCAGTTGCTCAAGTGCATCGGAAAATATCTTGTTTTCTTTCCGAGCAACACCAATATAAAACCAGTTCTACTTCTGTTCTACTTCATAAATTTTAACTGAGAGTAAGCGGTGTATATAGCAGCAGTTGCTCAAGTGCATCGGAAATATCTTGTTTTCTTTCCGAGCAACACCAATATAAAACCAGTTCTACTTCTGTTCTACTTCATAAATTTTAACTGAGAGTAAGCGGTGTATAGCAGCAGTTGCTCAAGTGCATCGGAAATATCTTGTTTTCTTTCCGAGCAACACTAATATAAAACCAGTTCTACTTCTGTTCTACTTCACAAATTTTAACTGAGAGTAAAGGTGTATAGCAGCAGTTGCTCAGTGCATCGGAAATATCTTGTTTTCTTTCCGAGCAACACCCAATATAAAACCAGTTCTACTTCTGTTCTACTTCATAAATTTTAACTGAGAGTAAGCGGTGTATAGCAGCAGTTGCTCAAGTGCATCGGAAATATCTTGTTTTCTTTCCGAGCAACACCAATATAAAACCAGTTCTACTTCTGTTCTACTTCACAAATTTTAACTGAGAGTAAGCGGTGTATAGCAGCAGTTGCTCAAGTGCATCGGAAATATCTTGTTTTCTTTCCGAGCAACACCAATATAAAACCAGTTCTACTTCTGTTCTACTTCACAAATTTTAACTGAGAGTAAGCGGTGTATAGCAGCAGTTGCTCAAGTGCATCGGAAATATCTTGTTTTCTTTCCGAGCAACACCAATATAAAACCAGTTCTACTTCTGTTCTACTTCACAAATTTTAACTGAGAGTAAGCGGTGTATAGCAGCAGTTGCTCAAGTGCATCGGAAATATCTTGTTTTCTTTCCGAGCAACACCAATATAAAACCAGTTCTACTTCTGTTCTACTTCACAAATTTTAACTGAGAGTAAAGGTGTATAGCAGCAGTTGCTCAAGTGCATCGGAAATATCTTGTTTTCTTTCCGAGCAAACCAATATAAAACCAGTTCTACTTCTGTTCTACTTCACAAAATTTTAACTGAGAGTAAAGGTGTATAGCAGCAGTTGCTCAAGTGCATCGGAAATATCTTGTTTTCTTTCCGAGCAACACCAATATAAAACCAGTTCTACTTTGTTCTACTTCACAAATTTTAACTGAGAGTAAAGGTGTATAGCAGCAGTTGCTCAAGTGCATCAGAAATATCTTGTTTTCTTTCCGAGCAACACCAATATAAAACCAGTTCTACTTCTGTTCTACTTCACAAATTTTAACTGAGAGTAAAGGTGTATAGCAGCAGTTGCTCAAGTGCATCGGAAATATCTTGTTTTCTTTCCGAGCAACACCAATATAAAACCAGTTCTACTTCTGTTCTACTTCACAAATTTTAACTGAGAGTAAAGGTGTATAGCAGCAGTTGCTCAAGTGCATCGGAAATATCTTGTTTTCTTTCCGAGCAACACCAATATAAAACCAGTTCTACTTCTGTTCTACTTCATAAATTTTAACTGAGAGTAAAGGTGTATAGCAGCAGTTGCTCAAGTGCATCAGAAATATCTTGTTTTCTTTCCGAGCAACACCAATATAAAACCAGTTCTACTTCTGTTCTACTTCACAAATTTTAACTGAGAGTAAAGGTGTATAGCAGCAGTTGCTCAAGTGCATCGGAAATATCTTGTTTTCTTTCCGAGCAACACCAATATAAAACCAGTTCTACTTCTGTTCTACTTCACAAATTTTAACTGAGAGTAAAGGTGTATAGCAGCAGTTGCTCAAGTGCATCGGAAATATCTTGTTTTCTTTCCGAGCAACACCAATACAAAACCAGTTCTACTTCTGTTCTACTTCACAAATTTTAACTGAGAGTAAAGGTGTATAGCAGCAGTTGCTCAAGTGCATCGGAAATATCTTGTTTTCTTTCCGAGCAACACCAATATAAAAACCAGTTCTACTTCTGTTCTACTTCACAAATTTTAACTGAGAGTAAAGGTGTATAGCAGCAGTTGCTCAAGTGCATCGGAAATATCTTGTTTTCTTTCCGAGCAACACCAATATAAAACCAGTTCTACTTCTGTTCTACTTCACAAATTTTAACTGAGAGTAAAGGTGTATAGCAGCAGTTGCTCAAGTGCATCGGAAATATCTTGTTTTCTTTCCGAGCAACACCAATATAAAACCAGTTCTACTTCTGTTCTACTTCATAAATTTTAACTGAGAGTAAGCGGTGTATAGCAGCAGTTGCTCAAGTGCATCGGAAATATCTTGTTTTCTTTCCGAGCAACACCAATATAAAACCAGTTCTACTTCTGTTCTACTTCACAAATTTTAACTGAGAGTAAAGGTGTATAGCAGCAGTTGCTCAAGTGCATCGGAAATATCTTGTTTTCTTTCCGAGCAACACCAATATAAAACCAGTTCTACTTCTGTTCTACTTCACAAATTTTAACTGATAGTAAAGGTGTATAGCAGCAGTTGCTCAAGTGCATCGGAAATATCTTGTTTTCTTTCCGAGCAACACCAATATAAAACCAGTTCTACTTCTGTTCTACTTCACAAATTTTAACTGAGAGTAAAGGTGTATAGCAGCAGTTGCTCAAGTGCATCGGAAATATCTTGTTTTCTTTCCGAGCAACACCAATATAAAACCAGTTCTACTTCTGTTCTACTTCATAAATTTTAACTGAAAGTAAGCGGTGTATAGCAGCAGCAGTTTGCTCAAGTGCATCGGAAATATCTTGTTTTCTTTCCGAGCAACACCAATATAAAACCAGTTCTACTTCTGTTCTACTTCACAAATTTTAACTGAGAGTAAAGGTGTATAGCAGCAGTTGCTCAAGTGCATCGGAAATATCTTGTTTTCTTTCCGAGCAACACCAATATAAAACCAGTTCTACTTCTGTTCTACTTCATAAATTTTAACTGAGAGTAAACGGTGTATAGCAGCAGTTGCTCAAGTGCATCGGAAATATCTTGTTTTCTTTCCGAGCAACACCAATATAAAACCAGTTCTACTTCTGTTCTACTTCACAAATTTTAACTGAGAGTAAAGGTGTATAGCAGCAGTTGCTCAAGTGCATCGGAAATATCTTGTTTTTCTTTCCAAGCAACACCAATATAAAACCAGTTCTACTTCTGTTCTACTTCACAAATTTTAACTGAGAGTAAAGGTGTATAGCAGCAGTTGCTCAAGTGCATCGGAAATATCTTGTTTTCTTTCCGAGCAACACCAATATAAAACCAGTTCTACTTCGGTTCTACTTCATAAATTTTAACTGAGAGTAAGCGGTGTATAGCAGCAGTTGCTCAAGTGCATCGGAAATATCTTGTTTTCTTTCCGAGCAACACCAATATAAAACCAGTTCTACTTCTGTTCTACTTCACAAATTTTAACTGAGAGTAAAGGTGTATAGCAGCAGTTGCTCAAGTGCATCGGAAATATCTTGTTTTCTTTCCGAGCAACACCAATATAAAACCAGTTCTACTTCTGTTCTACTTCACAAATTTTAACTGAGAGTAAAGGTGTATAGCAGCAGTTGCTCAAGTGCATCAGAAATATCTTGTTTTTTTCCGAGCAACACCAATATAAAACCAGTTCTACTTCTGTTCTACTTCACAAATTTTAACTGAGAGTAAAGGTGTATAGCAGCAGTTGCTCAAGTGCATCAGAAATATCTTGTTTTCTTTCCGAGCAACACCAATATAAAACCAGTTCTACTTCTGTTCTACTTCACAAATTTTAACTGAGAGTAAAGGTGTATAGCAGCAGTTGCTCAAGTGCATCGGAAATATCTTGTTTTCTTTCCGAGCAACACCAATATAAAACCAGTTCTACTTCTGTTCTACTTCATAAATATTAACTGAGAGTAAGTGGTGTATAGCAGCAGTTGCTCAAGTGCATCGGAAATATCTTGTTTTCTTTCCGAGCAACACCAATATAAAACCAGTTCTACTTCTGTTCTACTTCACAATTTTTTAACTGAGAGTAAAGGTGTATAGCAGCAGTTGCTCAAGTGCATCGGAAATATTTTGTTTTCTTTCCGAGCAACACCAATATAAAACCAGTTCTACTTCTGTTCTACTTCATAAATTTTAACTGAGAGTAAAGGTGTATAGCAGCAGTTGCTCAAGTGCATCAGAAATATCTTGTTTTCTTTCCGAGCAACACCAATATAAAACCAGTTCTACTTCTGTTCTACTTCACAAATTTTAACTGAGAGTAAAGGTGTATAGCAGCAGTTGCTCAAGTGCATCGGAAATATCTTGTTTTCTTTCCGAGCAACACCAATATAAAACCAGTTCTACTTCTGTTCTACTTCACAGATTTTTACTGAGAGTAAGCCGTGTATAGCAGCAGTTGCTCAAGTGCATCGGAAATATCTTGTTTTCTTTCAGAGCAACACCAATATAAAACCAGTTCTACTTCTGTTCTACTTCACAAATTTTAACTGAGAGTAAAGGTGTATAGCAGCAGTTGCTCAAGTGCATCGGAAATATCTTACACAAAAACTTACACACACACACAAAAACTTACACATACACACAAAAAACTTACACACACAAAAAAACTTACACACACACACACACACACACACAAAATCTTACACGCACACAAAAACTTACACACACACAAAAACTTACACACACACACAAAAACTTACACACACAAAAAAAACCTACACATACACACAAAAAAACTTACACACACACAAAAAACTTACACACATACAAAAACAGTTACACACACACACACACACACAAAAACTTACACACACACAAAAACTTACACGCACACACACAAAAACTTGTGTCCCTTGCTTTAATCAAACCCACAAAATGCAACACTAAAGTGAACCAATTTAGCTTTTTAATGTTAAATATGAAAATTTATACTGCTGAGCTCAATCAGCAGAAGACTTGCATAAAGGAAAAATAAAAGCTAAAACCTCAAAGGCAAGAAACCAGTGTGATATAAATGAGAATAATGTGATTTGGGACAGCATCCGTGTTAATCATCATGAGAAATAATGTAACTAGCAATTTTTATTGTTACTAGTGGCTTTGGTTCGTCTTTTATTATGTTGCAGCTACCTCTTCAACCGTGATGGTTGTAACTTTTGATTATGACGCCGCCCATCATATGTTTGCAAAATCATGTTATGTCTGATAATATCTTGTTCACTAAAAGTTGCCGTAGCGAAATGGTAACGAGACGATGCCTAAATCATAAAGGATATGATTTCAAGCCTGGGTATGGTAACGGCTACTACTACTACTATATCCTGTGATTAGGTGTTATTTATTACTACTACTACTACTACCACTAGCAGTAAAACTGCTACTACTTACTCTGCTGCTGCTAATACTGCTACTACTAATACTACTACTACTACTAATAGCAGCAGTAATACTATTACTAATACTACTGCTATAAATACTACTACTACTTTTACTATTTTTTACTATTAGTGCTACTATTACTACTACTACTGGTTTTTATTACTACTACTGCTGGTACTAAATTTATACTAGTACTGTACTACTACTCTATTATTACTACCGCTGTAAATACGATTAATGCTAAAACTATGATATTTCGAATAACAACATATTTTGAACCATAGATTTGCAAAACTTCATCTTATTTGGACCAAGAACATATTTTTAACCAAACCAACACACACACACAAAAACTTACACACACACACACAAAAAAACTTACACACACAAAAAAACTTACACACACACACACACAAAATCTTACACGCACACAAAAACTTACACACACACAAAAACTTTCACACACACACAAAAACTTACAGACACAAAAAAACTTACACACACACACAAACTTACACATACACACAAAAAAACTTACACACACAAAAAAACTTACACACACACACACACACAAAATCTTACACGCACACAAAAACTTACACACACACAAAAACGTACACACACACACAAAAACTTACACACATACAAAAAACTCACACACACAAAAAAACTTACACACACACACACACATACACAAAATCTTACACGCACACAAAAACTTACACACACACAAAAACTTACACATACACACAAAAAAACTTACACACACAAAAAAACTTTACACACACACACACACACAAAAATCTCACACGCACAAAAAAACTTACACACACACACACAAACTTACACACATAAAAAAAACTCACACACACAAAAAAAAACAAAACACACACACACACACACACAAAATCTTACACGCACACAAAAAACTTACACACACACAAAATACTTACACACAAAAAAAAAACTTACACACACACAAAAAAACTTACACACACACACAAAAACTCACACACACATAAAAACTTACACACACACACACACACACAAAATCTTTGTGTATGTGTGTGTGTGTAAGCTTTTTGTGTGTGTGTGTAAGTTTTTTTTTGTGTGTGTAAGTTTTTTGTGTGTGTGTGTGTGTAAGTTTTTTTGTGTGTGTGTAAGTTTTTTGTGTGCGTGTAAGATTTTGTGTGTGTGTGTGTGTGAACTTTTTTTTTTTTTGTTTTTGTGAGTTTTTGTGTGTGTAAGTTTTTGTGTGTGTGTGTAAGTTTTTTTGTGTGTATGTGTAAGTTTTTTTGTGTGTGTAAGTTTTTGTGTGTGTGTGTGTGTAAGTTTTTTTGTGTGTGTAAGTTTTTTGTGTGTGTGTGTAAGTTTTTCTGTGTGTGTGAGTTTTTGTGTGCGTGTAAGATTTTGTGTGTGTGTGTGTGTGTAAGTTTTTTTTGTGTGTAAGTTTTTGTGTGTATGTGTAAGTTTTTGTGTGTGTGTAAATTTTTGTGTGCGTGTAAGATTTAGTGTGTGTTGTGTGTGTAAGTTTTTTTGTGTGTGTGAGTTTTTGTATGTGTGTAAGTTTTTGTGTGTGTGTAAGTTTTTGTGTGTGTGTGTAAGTTTTTTTTGTGTGTGTAAGTTTTTTGTGTGTGTGTGTGTGTAAGTTTTTGTGTGTGTGTAAATTTTTTGTGTGCGTGTAAGTTTTTTTGTGTGTGTGTGTGTGTGTGTAAGTTTTTTTTGTGTGTGTTTTTTGTGTGTGTAAGTTTTTGTGTGTGTGTAAGATTTTGTGTGTGTGTGTGTGTGTGTAAGTTTTTTGTGTGTGTGATTTTTTGTGTGTGTGTAAGTTTTTTGTGTGTGTAAGTTTTTTTTTGTGCGTGTAAGTTTTTTGTGTGTGTGTAAGTTTTTTTGTGTGTGTGTGTGTGTGTTTGTGTGTAAGTTTTTTGTGTGTTTGTAAGTTTTTTTTGTGTGTGTTTTACGTTTTTTGTGTGTGTGTTTAAGTTTTTGTGTGCGTGTAAGATTTTTGTGTGTGTGTGTGTGTTTGTAAGTTTTTTTGTGTGTGTAGGTTTTTTTTTGTGTGTATGTGTAAGTTTTTGTGTGTGTGTAAGTTTTTGTGGTTCAAAATGTATTGTTGCTAAAAATACGATTAAAATATGCAAATATTTGGCGTGTAAATATTTGTCTGTGTAAGTGTGTTTTTGTGTGTGTAAGTTTTTTTGTGTGTGTGAGTTTTTGTGTGTGTGTAAATTTTTGTGTGTGTGTGTAAGTTTTTTTTTGTGTGTGTAAGTATTTTTGTGTGTCTGTAAGTTTTTTTGTGTGTGTGTGTGTGTGTAAGTTTTATTGTTTGTGTAAGTTTTTATGTGTGTGTGTGTAAGTTTTTGTGTGTGTGTAAGTTTTTTTTTTTTGTGTGTGTGTAAGTTTTTGTGTGTAAAGTCCTTTTGTGTGTGTGTGTAAGTTTTTGTGTGTGTGTGTGTGTTGGTTTGGTTAAAAATATGTTCTTGGTCCAAATAAGATGAAGTTTTGCAAATCTATGGTTCAAAATATGTTGTTATTCGAAATATCATAGTTTTTTAGCATTAATCGTATTTACAGCGGTAGTAATAGAAGTAGTAGTACAGTACTAGTATATAAATTTAGTACCAGCAGTAGTAGTAATAAAACCAGTAGTAGTAGTAATAGTAGCACTAATAGTAAAAGTAGGGTAGTATTTATAGCAGTAGTATTAGTACTAGTATTACTGCTGCTATTAGTAGTAGTAGTATTAGCAGTAGCAGTATTAGTAGCAGCAGAGTAAGTAGTAGCAGTTTTACTGCTAGTGGTAGTAGTAGTAGTAGTAATAAAACCTAATCACAGGATATAGTAGTAGTAGTAGCCGTTACCATACCCAGGCTTGAAATCATATCCTTTATGATTTAGGGATCGTCTCGTTACCATTTCGCTACGGCAACTTTTAGTGAACAAGATATTATCAGACATAACATGATTTTGCAAACAAATGATGGGCGGCGTCATAATCAAAAGTTACAACCATCACGGTTGAAGAGGTAGCTGCAACCTAATAAAAGACGAACCAAAGCCACTAGTAACAATAAAAATTGCTAGTTACATTATTTCTCATGATGATTAACACGGATGCTGTCCCAAATCACATTATCTCATTTATATTACACTGGTTTCTTGCCTTTGAGGTTTTAGCTTTTATTTTTCCTTTATGCAAGTCTTCTGCTGATTGAGCTCAGCAGTGTAAATTTTTCATATTTAACATTAAAAAGCTAAATTGGTTCACTTTAGTGTTGCATTTTGTGGGTTTGATTAAAGCAAGGGACAGATTAAAAACCTTACACCTAGAAAATATGCAAAAATGTGGTTCAAAACTTGTTGTTGCTATGAAAATGTGTTGCTGTTCAAAAAAAAAAATGACAATATGCAACTTCCTTGTTCAAATTGTGTGTTACCTAGAATAAAATAAAAATATACAAATGTAAGGTTCAAAATTTGTTGTGTCTCAAAAGACAATGAAAGTAAGCAAACTTGTGGTTCAAAATGTATTGATGCTAAAAATACGATTAAAATATGCAAATATTTTGCGTGTAAATATTTGTGTGTGTAAGTTTTTTTGTGTGTGTAAGTTTTTTTTGTGTGTTGAGTTTTTGTGTGTGTTTACGTTTTTTGTGTGTGTTAAGTTTTTGTGTGTGTGTAAGATTTTATGTGTGTGTGTTTGTAAGTTTTTGTGTGTGTGTAGGTTTTTTTGTGTGTATGTGTAAGTTTTTGTGTGTGTGTAAGTTTTTGTGGTTGTGTATTGTTGCTAAAAATACGATTAAAATATGCAAATATTTGGCGTGTAAATATTTGTCTGTGTAAGTGTTTTTTGTGTGTGTGTAAGTTTTTTGTGTGTGTGAGTTTTTTTGTGTGTGTGTAAATTTTTGTGTGTGTGTGTAAGTTTTTTTTTGTGTGTGTAAGTATTTTTTGTGTGTCTGTAAGTTTTTTTGTGTGTGTGTGTGTGTGTGTGTAAGTTTTATTGTTTGTGTAAGTTTTTATGTGTGTGTGTAAGTTTTTGTGTGTGTGTAAGTTTTTTTTGTGTGTGTGTAAGTTTTTTGTGTGTAAGTCCTTTTTGTGTGTGTGTGTAAGTTTTTGTGTGTGTGTGTGTTGGTTTGGTTAAAAATATGTTCTTGGTCCAAATAAGATGAAGTTTTGCAAATCTATGGTTCAAAATATGTTGTTATTCGAAATATCATAGTTTTAGCATTAATCGTATTTACAGCGGTAGTAATAGAAGTAGTAGTACAGTACTAGTATAAATTTAGTACCAGCAGTAGTAGTAATAAAACCAGTAGTAGTAGTAATAGTAGCACTAATAGTAAAAGTAGTAGTAGTATTTATAGCAGTAGTATTAGTACTAGTATTACTGCTGCTATTAGTAGTAGTAGTATTAGCAGTAGCAGTATTAGTAGCAGCAGAGTAAGTAGTAGCAGTTTTACTGCTAGTGGTAGTAGTAGTAGTAGTAATAAAACCTAATCACAGGATATAGTAGTAGTAGTAGCCGTTACCATACCCAGGCTTGAAATCATATCCTTTATGATTTAGGGATCGTCTCGTTACCATTTCGCTACGGCAACTTTTAGTGAACAAGATATTATCAGACATAACATGATTTTGCAAACAAATGATGGGCGGCGTCATAATCAAAAGTTACAACCATCACGGTTGAAGAGGTAGCTGCAACCTAATAAAAGACGAACCAAAGCCACTAGTAACAATAAAAATTGCTAGTTACATTATTTCTCATGATGATTAACACGGATGCTGTCCCAAATCACATTATCTCATTTATATTACACTGGTTTCTTGCCTTTGAGGTTTTAGCTTTTATTTTTCCTTTATGCAAGTCTTCTGCTGATTGAGCTCAGCAGTGTAAATTTTCATATTTAACATTAAAAAGCTAAATTGGTTCACTTTAGTGTTGCATTTTGTGGGTTTGATTAAAGCAAGGGACAGATTAAAAACCTTACACCTAGAAAATATGCAAAAATGTGGTTCAAAACTTGTTGTTGCTATGAAAATGTGTTGCTGTTCAAAAAAAAATGACAATATGCAACTTCCTTGTTCAAATTGTGGTGTTACCTAGAATAAAATAAAAATATACAAATGTAAGGTCAAAAATTTGTTGTGTCTCAAAAGACAATGAAAGTAAGCAAACTTGTGGTTCAAAATGTATTGATGCTAAAAATACGATTAAAATATGCAAATATTTTGCGTGTAAATATTTGTGTGTGTAAGTTTTTTTTGTGTGTGTAAGTTTTTTTGTGTGTGTGAGTTTTTTGTGTGTGTGTAAGTTTTTTTTGTGTGTGTGTAAGTTTTTTTTGTGTGTATAAGTATTTTTGTATGTGTGTAAGTTTTTTTGTGTGTGTGTGTGTGTAAGTTTTTTTGTGTGTTTAAGTTTTTATGTGTGTTTAAGTTTTTATGTGTGTGTAAGTTTTTGTGTGTGTGTGTGTAAGTTTTTGTGTGTGTGCGTGTAAGTTTTTGTGTGTGTGTAAGTTTTTGTGTGTGTGTGTGCAAGTTTTTGTATGTGTGTAAGTTTTTGTGTGTGTGTAAGTTTTTGTGTTTGTGTGTGTGTGTAGGTTTTTTTTTTTTGTGTGTGTAAGTTTTTGTGTGTGTGTAAGTTTTTGTGTGTGTGTAAGATTTTGTGTGCGTGTAAGATTTTGTGTGTGTATGTGTAAGTTTTTTTGTTTTGTAAGTTTTTTTGTGTGTATGTGTGTAAGTTTGTGTGTGTGTGTAAGTTTTTGTGTGTGTGTGTGTGTGTGTGTGTAAGTTTTTTTGTGTGTGTAAGTTTTTGTGTGTGTGTGTGTAAGTTTTTTGTGTGTGTGTAAGTTTTTGTGTGCATGTAAGATTTTGTGTGTGTGTGTGTAAGTTTTTTTGTGTGTATGTGTAAGTTTTTGTGTGTGTGTGTAAGTTTTTTGTGTGTGTGTAAGTTTTTGTGTGCGTGTAAGATTTTTGTGTGTGTGTGTGTAAGTTTTTTTGTGTGTGTAAGTTTTTTTTTTTGTGTGTATGTGTAAGTTTTTTTTGTGTGTGTAAGTTTTTGTGTGTGTGTGTAAGTTTTTGTGTGTGTGTAAGTTTTTGTGTGCGTGTAAGATTTTTTGTGTGTGTGTGTGTGTGTGTGTGTAAGTTTTTTGTGTGTGTAAGTTTTTTGTGTGTATGTGTAAGTTTTTGTGTGTGTGTGTAAGTTTTTGTGTGTGAGTAAGTTTTTGTGTGCGTGTAAGATTTTTGTGTGTGTCTGTGTGTGTAAGTTTTTTTTGTGTGTGTAAGTTTTTTTTGTGTGTATGTGTAAATTTTTGTGTGTGTGTGTAAGTTTTTTTTGTGTGTTTGTGTGTGTGTGTGTAAGTTTTTTTGTGTGTGTGTAAGTTTTTTTGTGTGTGTGTGTAAGTTTTTGTGTGTGTGTAAGTTTTTGTGTGCGTGTAAGATTTTGTGTGTGTGTGTGTGTGTGTGTAAGTTTTTTTGTGTGTGTGAGTTTTTGTGTGTGTGTAAGTTTTTTGTGTGTGTGTGTGTAAGTTTTTTTGTGTGTGTAAGTTTTTTTGTGTGTGTAAGTTTTTGTGTGCGTGTAAGATTTCGTGTGTGTGTGTGTAAGTTTTTTTGTGTGTGTAAGTTTTTTGTGTGTATGTGTAAGTTTTTTGTGTGTGTGTAAGTTTTTTGTGGTTCAAAATGTATTGTTGCTAAAAATACGATTAAAATATACAAATATTTGGGGTGTAAATATTTGTGTGTGTAAGTATTTTTGTGTGTGTAAGTTTTTTTGTGAGTGTGAGTTTTTTTTGTGTGTGTGTAAGTTTTTTTTTTGTGTGTGTGTGTAAGTTTTTTTTTGTGTGTGTAAGTATTTTTGTGTGTGTGTAAGTTTTTATGTGTGTGTGTGTGTAAGTTTTTTTTTTGTGTGTGTAAGTTTTTATGTGTGTGTAAGTTTTTATGTGTGTGTAAGTTTTTTGTGTGTGTGTGTAAGTTTTGTGTGTGTCTAAGTTTTTTTTGTGTGTGTGTAAGTTTTTGTGTGTGTGTGTGTGTTGGTTTGGTTAAAAATATGTTCTTGGTCCAAATAAGATGAAGTTATGCAAATCTATGGTTCAAAATATGTTGTTATTCGAAATATCATAGTTTTAGCATTAATCGTATTTACAGCGGTAGTAATAAAAGTAGTAGTACAGTACTAGTATAAATTTAGTACCAGTAGTAGTAGTAATAAAACCAGTAGTAGTAGTAATAATAGCACTAATAGTAAAAGTAGTAGTAGTATTTATAGCAGTAGTATTAGTACTAGTATTACTGCTGCTATTAGAAGTAGTAGTATTAGTAGTAGCAGTATTAGTAGCAGCAGAGTAAGTAGTTGTAGTTTTACTGCTAGTGGTAGTAGTAGTAGTAGTAATAACACCTAATCACAGGATATAGTAGTAGTAGTAGCCGTTACCATACCCAGGCTTGAAATCATATCCTTTATGATTTAGGGATCGTCTCGTTACCATTTCGCTACTGTAAGTTTTTGTGTGTGTGTGTGTCAAGTTTTTTTGTGTGTGTAAGTTTTTATGTGTGTGTAAGTTTTTTGTGTGTATAAGTTTTTATGTGTGTGCAAGTTTTTGTGTGTGTGTAAGTTTTTGTAGTTCAAAACATATTGTTGCTAAAAATACGATTAAAATATGCAAATATTTGGCGTGTAAATATTTGTGTGTGTAAGTATTTTTGCGTGTGTAAGTATTTTTTGTGTGTGTAAGTTTGTGTGTGTGTGTGTAAGTTTTTTTTGTGTGTAAAAACTTACACACACAAAAAAACTTACACATACACACAAAAAAACTTACACACACAAAAAAACTTACCCACACACACACACACACAAAATCTTACACGCACACAAAAACTTACACACACACAAAAACTTACACACACACACACACAAAAACTTACACATACACACAAAAAAACTTACACACACAAAAAAAACTTACACACACACACACACACACAAAAAAACTTACACACACAAAAATACTACACACACACAAAAAAAACTTAACACACACACACAAAAACTTACACACACACACAAAAACTTACACACACACACACACACAAAGACTTACACACACACAAAAAATCACACACAAAAAAAAACTTACACACACACACATACAAAATCTTACACGCACACAAAAACTTACACACACACAAAAACTTACACACACACACAAAAACTTACACACAAAAAAAAACTTACACACACACAAAAAAACTTACACACACACAAAACTTAAACACATACAAAAACTCACACACACAAAAAAAAACTTACACACACAACACACACAAAATCTTACACGCACACAAAAAAACTTACACACACACAAAAACTTACACATACACACAAAAAACTTACACACAAAAAAAAACTTACACACTTACACACACACACAAAATCTTACACGCACACAAAAACTTACACACACAGAAAAACTTACACACACACACACAAAAACTGCACACACACAAAAAAACTTACACACACACACACACACACAAAATCTTACACGCACACAAAAACTTAATCACACACAAAAACTTACACACACAAAAAAAAACTTACACACACAAAAATACTTACACACACAAATATTTACACGCCAAATATTTGCATATTTTAATCGTATTTTTAGCAACAATACATTTTTAACCACAAAAACTTAAAAAAAACACACAAAAACTTACACATACACACACAAAAACTTACACACACACAAAGACTTACACATACACAAAAACTTACACATACACACAAAAAAACTTACACACACAAAAAAACTTACACACACACACACACACACTCATAAAATCTTACACGCATACAAAAACTTACACACACACTAAAACTTACACAGACACACAAAAAAACTTACACATACACACACAAAAACTTACACACACACAAAAAACTTACACACACATAAAAACTTACACACACACAAAAAAAACTTACACACACAAAAAAACTTACACACACACACACACACAAAACTTACGCGCACACAAAAACTCACACACACAAAAAAACTTACACACACACACACACAAAATCTTACACGCACACAAAAACTTAAACACACACAAAAACTTACACACACACAAAAACTTACACACATACACACAAAAAAACTTACACACACAAAAAAACTTACACACACACACACACACACAAAATCTTACACGCACACACAAAAACTTACACACACACAAAAACTTACACACACACACACAAAAACTTACACACACAAAAAAACTTACACATACACACAAAAAAACTTACACACACAAAAAAACTTACACACACACACACACACAAAATCTTACACGCACACAAAAAACTTACACACACACAAAAACTTACACACACACACACAAAAACTTACACATACACACAAAAAAACTTACACACACAAAAAAACTTACACACACACACACACAAAATCTTACACGCACACACAAAAACTTACACACACACACAAAAACTTACACACACAAAACTTACACACACACAAAAAAACTTACACACACAAAAAAACTTACACACACACACACAAAAACTTACACATACACACAAAAAAACTTACAAACACAAAAAAACTTACAGACACACACACAACAAAATCTTACACGCACACAAAATCTTACACACACACAAAAACTTACACACACACAAAAACTTACACACACAAAAAAACTTACACACACACACACACACACAAAAACTTACACACACACAAAAACTTACACACATACAAAAACTTACACACACACACACAAAAACTTACACACACACAAAAACTTACACGCACACACAAAAACTTACACACACACACACAAAAACTTACACACACATAAAACTTAAACACACATAAAAACGTACACACACAAAAAAACTTACACACACACACACACACAAAAACTTACACACATACAAAAATACTTATACACACAAAAAAAACTTACACACACACAAAAACTTACACACACACAAAAACTCACACACACACAAAAAAACTTACACATACAAAAATACTTACACACACAAATATTTACACGCCAAATATTTGCATATTTTAATCGTATTTTTAGCATCAATACATTTTGAACCACAAGTTTGCTTACTTTCATGTCTTTTGAGACACAACAAATTTTGAACCTTACATTTGTATATTTTTATTTTATTCTAGGTAACACCACAATTTGAACAAGGAAGTTGCATATTGTCATTTTGTTTTGAACAGCAACACATTTTCATAGCAACAAAAAGTTTTGAACCACATTTTTGCATATTTTCTAGGTGTAAGGTTTTAATCTGTCCCTTGCTTTAATCAAACCCACAAAATGCAACACTAAAGTGAACCAATTTAGCTTTTTAATGTTAAATATGAAAAACTTACACTGCTGAGCTCAATCAGCAGAAGACTTGCATAAAGGAAAAAAAAAGCTAAAACCTCAAAAGGCAAGAAACCAGTGTGATATAAATGAGATAATGTGTTTGGGACAGCATCCGTGTTAATCATCATGAGAAATAATGTAACTAGCAATTTTTATTGTTACTAGTGGCTTTGGTTCGTCTTTTATTAGGTTGCAGCTACCTCTTCAACCATGATGGTTGTAACTTTTGATTATGACGCCGCCCATCATTTGTTTGCAAAATCATGTTATGTCTGATAATATCTTGTTCACTAAAAGTTGCCGTAGCGAAATGGTAACGAGACGATCTTAAATCATAAAGGATATGATTTCAAGCCTGGGTATGGTAACGGCTACTACTACTACTATATCCTGTGATTAGGTGTTATTACTACTACTACTACTACCACTAGCAGTAAAACTGCTACTACTTACTCTGCTGCTACTAATACTGCTACTGCTAATACTACTACTACTAATAGCAGCAGTAATACTAGTACTAATACTACTGCTATAAATACTACTACTACTTTACTATTAGTGCTACTATTACTACTACTACTGGTTTTATACTACTACTACTGCTGGTACTAAATTTATACTAGTACTGTACTACTACTTCTATTACTACCGCTGTAAATACGATTAATGCTAAAACTATGATATTTCGAATAACAACATATTTTGAGCCATAGATTTGCAAAACTTCATCTTATTTGGACCAAGAACATATTTTTAACCAAACAACAACACACACACACAAAAACTTACACACACACACAAAAAAACTTAGACACACACAAAAACTTACACACACACAAAAACTTACACACACACAAAAACTTACACACACACATAAAAAGCTAAAATTTATGAAGTAGAACAGAAGTAGAACTGGTTTTATATTGGTGTTGCTCGGAAAGAAAACAAGATATTTTCGATGCACTGGAGCAACTGCTGCTATACACCTTTACTCTCAGTTAAAATTTATGAAGTAGAACAGAAGTAGAACTGGTTTTACATTAGTGTTGCTCGGAAAGAAAACAAGATTTCCGATGCACTTGAGCAACTGCTGCTATACACCGCTTACTCTCAGTTAAAATTTATGAAGTAGAACAGAAGTAGAACTGGTTTTATATTGGTGTTGCTCGGAAAGAAAACAAGATATTTCCGATGCACTTGAGCACTGCTGCTATACACCTTTACTCTCAGTTTAAAATTTGTGAAGTAGAACAGAAGTAGAACTGGTTTTTATATGGTGTTGCTCGGAAAGAAAACAAGATATTTCCGATGCACTTGAGCAACTGCTGATATACACCTTTACTCTCAGTTAAAATTTGTGAAGTAGAACAGAAGTAGAACTGGTTTTATATTGGTGTTGCTCGGAAAGAAAACAAGATATTTCCGATGCACTTGAGCAACTGCTGCTATACACCTTTAC
Source organism: Artemia sinica (assembly GCA_027921565.1). Classification (NCBI taxonomy): domain Eukaryota; kingdom Metazoa; phylum Arthropoda; class Branchiopoda; order Anostraca; family Artemiidae; genus Artemia; species Artemia sinica. The sequence goes on along the minus strand of CM051263.1, from coordinate 14,436,292 downwards.
TCTCAGTTAAAATTTGTGAAGTAGAACAGAAGTAGAACTGGTTTTATATTGGTGTTGCTCGGAAAGAAAACAAGATATTTCCGATGCACTTGAGCAACTGCTGCTATACACCGCTTACTCTCAGTTAAAATTTGTGAAGTAGAACAGAAGTAGAACTGGTTTTATATTGGTGTTGCTTGGAAAGAAAACAAGATATTTCCGATGCACTTGAGCAATTGCTGCTATACACCACTTACTCTCAGTTAAAATTTATGAAGTAGAACAGAAGTAGAACTGGTTTTATATTGGTGTTGCTCGGAAAGAAAACAAGATATTTCCGATGCACTTGAGCAACTTATGCTATACACCTGCTTACTCTCAGTTAAAATTTATGAAGTAGAACAGAAGTAGAACTGGTTTTATATTGGTGTTGCTCGGAAAGAAAACAAGATATTTCCGATGCACTTGAGCAACTGCTGCTATACACCGCTTACTCTCAGTTAAAATTTATGAAGTAGAACAGAAGTAGAACTGGTTTTATATTGGTGTTGCTCGGAAAGAAAACAAGATATTTCCGATGCACTTGAGCAACTGCTGCTATACACCTTTACTCTCAGTTAAAATTTGTGAAGTAGAACAGAAGTAGAAACTGGTTTTATATTGGTGTTGCTCGGAAAGAAAACAAGATATTTCCGATGCACTTGAGCAACTGCTGCTATACACTTTACTCTCAGTTAAAATTTGTGAAGTAGAACAGAAGTAGAACTGGTTTTATATTGGTGTTGCTTGGAAAGAAAACAAGATATTTCCGATGCACTTGAGCAACTGCTGCTATACACCGCTTACTCTCAGTTAAAATTTATGAAGTAGAACAGAAGTAGAACTGGTTTTATATTGGTTTGCTCGGAAAGAAAACAAGATATTTCTGATGCACTTGAGCAACTGCTGCTATACACCTTACTCTCAGTTAAAATTTGTGAAGTAGAACAGAAGTAGAACTGGTTTTATATTGGTGTTGCTCGGAAAGAAAACAAGATATTTCCGATGCACTTGAGCAACTGCTGCTATACACCGCTTACTCTCAGTTAAAATTTGTGAAGTAGAACAGAAGTAGAACTGGTTTTATATTGGTGTTGCTGGAAAGAAAACAAGATATTTCCGATGCACTTGAGCAACTGCAGCTATACACCGCTTACTCTCAGTTAAAATTTGTGAAGTAGAACAGAAGTAGAACTGGTTTTATATTGGTGTTGCTCGGAAAGAAAACAAGATATTTCCGATGCACTTGAGCAATTGCTGTGCTATACACCGCTTACTCTCAGTTAAAATTTATGAAGTAGAACAGAAGTAGAACTGGTTTTATGTGGGTGTTGCTCGGAAAGAAAACAAGATATTTCCGATGCACTTGAGCAACTGCTGCTATACACCGCTTACTCTCAGTTAAAATTTGTGAAGTAGAACAGAAGTAGAACTGGTTTTATATTGGTGTTGCTCGGAAAGAAAACAAGATATTTCCGATGCACTTGAGCAACTGCTGCTATACAACGATTACTCTCAGTTAAAATTTGTGAAGTAGAACAGAAGTAGAACTGGTTTTATATTGGTGTTGCTCGGAAAGAAAACAAGATATTTCCGATGCACTTGAGCAACTGCTGCTATACACCGCTTACTCTCAGTTAAAATTTATGAAGTAGAACAGAAGTAGAACTGGTTTTATATTGGTGTTGCTCGGAAAGAAAACGAGATATTTCCGATACACTTGAGCAACTGCTGCTATACACCTTTACTGTCAGTTAAAATTTTGAAGTGAAGTAGTATTGTTTTATATTGGTGTTGCTCGGAAAGAAAACAAGATATTTCCGATGCACTTGAGCAACTGCTGCTATACACCTTTACTCTCAGTTAAAATTTGTGAAGTAGAACAGAAGTAGAACTGGTTTTATATTGGTGTTGCTCGGAAAGAAAACAAGATATTTCCGATGCTCTTGAGCAACTGCTGCTATACACCGCTTACTCTCAGTTAAAATTTGTGAAGTAGAACAGAAGTAGAACTGGTTTATATTGTGTTGCTCGGAAAGAAAACAAGATATTTCCGATGCACTTGAGCAACTGCTGCTATACACCGCTTACTCTCAGTTAAAATTTATGAAGTAGAACAGAAGTAGAACTGGTTTTATATTGGTGTTGCTCGGAAAGAAAACAAGATATTTCCGATGCACTTGAGCAACTGCTGCTATACACCGCTTACTCTCAGTTAAAATTTATGAAGTAGAACAGAAGTAGAACTGGTTTTATATTGGTGTTGCTCGGAAAGAAAACAAGATATTTCCGATGCACTTGAGCAACTGCTGCTATACACCTTTACTCTCAGTTAAAATTTGTGAAGTAGAACAGAAGTAGAACTGGTTTTATATTGTGTTGCTCGGAAAGAAAACAAGATATTTCCGATGCACTTGAGCGACAACTGCTGCTATACACCTTTACTCTCAGTTAAAATTTGTTGAAGTAGAACAGAAGTAGAACTGGTTTTATATTGGTGTTGCTCGGAAAGAAAACAAGATATTTCCGATGCACTTGAGCAACTGCTGCTATACACCGCTTACTCTCAGTTAAAATTTGTGAAGTAGAACAGAAGTAGAACTGGTTTTATATTGGTGTTGCTGGAAAGAAAACAAGATATTTCCGATGCACTTGAGCAACTGCTGCTATACACCGCTTACTCTCAGTTAAAATTTATGAAATAGAACAGAAGTAGAACTGGTTTTATATTGGTGTTGCTCGGAAAGAAAACAAGATATTTCCGATGAACTTGAGCAACTGCTGCTATACACCGCTTACTCTCAGTTAAAATTTGTGAAGTAGAACAGAAGTAGAACTGGTTTTATATTGGTGTTGCTCGGAAAGAAAACAAGATATTTCCGATGCACTTGAGCAACTGCTGCTATATACACCGCTTACTCTCAGTTAAAATTTATGAAGTAGTTAAAATTTGTGAAGTAGAACAGAAGTAGAACTGGTTTTATATTGGTGTTGCTTGGAAAGAAAACAAGATATTTCCGATGCACTTGAGCAACTGCTGCTATACACCGCTTACTCTCAGTTAAAATTTATGAAGTAGAACAGAAGTAGAACTGGTTTTATATTGGTGTTGCTCGGAAAGAAAACAAGATATTTCCGATGCACTTGAGCAACTGCTGCTATACACCGCTTACTCTCAGTTAAAATTTGTGAAGTAGAACAGAAGTAGAACTGGTTTTATATTGGTGTTGCTCGGAAAGAAAACAAGATATTTCCGATGCACTTGAGCAACTGCTGCTATACACCGCTTACTCTCAGTTAAAATTTATGAAGTAGAACAGAAGTAGAACTTGTTTTATATTGGTGTTGCTCGGAAAGAAAACAAGATATTTCCGATGCACTTGAGCAACTGCTGCTATACACCGCTTACTCTCAGTTAAAATTTGTGAAGTAGAACAGAAGTAGGAACTGGTTTTATATTGGTGTTGCTCGGAAAGAAAACAAGATATTTCCGATGCACTTGAGCAACTGCTGCTATACACCGCTTACCCTCAGTTAAAATTTATGAAGTAGAACAGAAGTAGAACTGGTTTTATATTGGTGTTGGTCGGAAAGAAAACAAGATGTTTCTGATGCACTTGAGCAACTGCTGCTATACACCTTTACTCTCAGTTAAAATTTGTGAAGTAGAACAGAAGTAGAACTGGTTTTATAATGGTGTTGCTCGGAAAGAAAACAAGATATTTCCGATGCACTTGAGCAACTGCTGCTATACACCTTTACTCTCAGTTAAAATTTGTGAAGTAGAACAGAAGTAGAACTGGTTTTATATTGGTGTTGCTCGGAAAGAAAACAAGATATTTCCGATGCACTTGAGCAACTGCTGCTATACACCGCTTACTCTCAGTTAAAAATTTGTGAAGTAGAACAGAAGTAGAACTGGTTTTATATTGGTGTTGCTTGGAAGAAGTAGAACTGGAACTGGTTTTATATTGCTGTTGCTCGGAAAGAAAACAAGATATTTCCGATGCACTTGAGCAACTGCTGCTATACACCGCTTACTCTCAGTTAAAATTTGTGAAGTAGAACAGAAGTAGAACTGGTTTTATATTGGTGTTGCTTGGAAAGAAAACAAGATATTTCCGATGCACTTGAGCAACTGCTGCTATACACCGCTTACTCTCAGTTAAAATTTATGAAGTAGAACAGAAGTAGAACTGGTTTTATATTGGTGTTGCTCGGAAAGAAAACAAGATATTTCCGATGCACTTGAGCAACTGCTGCTATACACCGCTTACTCTCAGTTAAAATTTATGAAGTAGAACAGAAGTAGAACTGGTTTTATATTGGTGTTGCTCGGAAAGAAAACAAGATATTTCCGATGCACTTGAGCAACTGCTGCTATACACCGCTTACTCTCAGTTAAAATTTATGAAGTAGAACAGAAGTAGAACTGGTTTTATATTGGTGTTGCTCGGAAAGAATACAAGATATTTCCGATGCACTTGACCAACTGCTGCTATACACCGCTTACTCTCAGTTAAAATTTATGAAGTAGAACAGAAGTAGAACTGGTTTTATATTGGTGTTGCTCGGAAAGAAAACAATATATTTCCGATGCACTTGAGCAACTGCTGCTATACACCGCTTACTCTCAGTTAAAATTTATGAAGTAGAACAGAAGTAGAACTGGTTTTATATTGGTGTTGCTCGGAAACAAAACAAGATATTTCTGATGCACTTGAGCAACTGCTGCTATACACCTTTACTCTCAGTTAAAATTTGTGAAGTAGAACAGAAGTAGAACTGGTTTTATATTGGTGTTGCTCGGAAAGAAAACAAGATATTTCCGATGCACTTGAGCAGCTGCTGCTATACACCTTTACTCTCAGTTAAAATTTGTGAAGTAGAACAGAAGTAGAACTGCTTTTATATTGGTGTTGCTCGGAAAGAAAACAAGATATTTCCGATGCACTTGAGCAACTGCTGCTATACACCGCTTACTCTCAGTTAAAATTTGTGAAGTAGAACAGAAGTAGAACTGGTTTTATATTGGTGTTGCTTGGAAAGAAAACAAGATATTTCCGATGCACTTGAGCAACTGCTGCTATACACCGCTTACTCTCAGTTAAAATTTATGAAGTAGAACAGAAGTAGAACTGGTTTTATATTGGTGTTGCTCGGAAAGAAAACAAGATATTTCCGGTGCACTTGAGCAACTACTGCTATACACCGCTTACTCTCAGTTAAAATTTGTGAAGTAGAACAGAAGTAGAACTGGTTTTATATTGGTGTTGCTCGGAAAGAAAACAAGATATTTTCGATGCACTTGAGCAACTGCTGCTATACACCGCCTACTCTCAGTTAAAATTTGTGAAGTAGAACAGAAGTAGAACTGGTTTTATATTGGTGTTGCTTGGAAAGAAAACAAGATATTTCCGAAGCACTTGAGCAACTGCTGCTATACACCGCTTACTCTCAGTTAAAATTTATGAAGTAGAACAGAAGTAGAACTGGTTTTATATTGGTGTTGCTTGGAAAGAAAACAAGATATTTCCGATGCACTTGAGCAACTGCTGCTATACACCGCTTACTCTCAGTTAAAATTTATGAAGTAGAACAGAAGTAGAACTGGTTTTATATTGGTGTTGCTCGGAAAGAAAACAAGATATTTCCGATGCACTTGAGCAACTGCTGCTATACACCTTTACTCTCAGTTAAAATTGTGATATAGAACAGAAGTAGAACTGGTTTTATAATGGTGTTGCTCGGAAAGAAAACAAGATATTTCGGACTGGTTTTATATTGGTGTTGCTCGGAGAGAAAACAAGATATTCCGATGCACTTGAGCAACTGCTGCTATACACCGCTTACTCTCAGTTAAAATTTGTGAAGTAGAACAGAAGTAGAACTGGTTTTATATTGGTGTTGCTCGGAAAGAAAACAAGATATTTCCGATGCACTTGAGCAACTGCTGCTATACACCGCTTACTCTCAGTTAAAATTTATGAAGTAGAACAGAAGTAGAACTGGTTTTTATATTGGTGTTGCTCGGAAAGAAAACAAGATATTTCCGATGCACTTGAGCAACTGCTGCTATACACCTTTACTCTCAGTTAAAATTTGTGAAGTAGAACAGAAGTAGAACTGGTTTTATATTGGTGTTGCTCGGAAAGAAAACAAGATATTTCCGATGCACTTGAGCAACTGCTGCTATACACCTTTACTCTCAGTTAAAATTTGTGAAGTAGAACAGAAGTAGAACTGGTTTTATATTGGTGTTGCTCGGAAAGAAAACAAGATATTTCCGATGCACTTGAGCAACTGCTGCTATACACCGCTTACTCTCAGTTAAAATTTATGAAGTAGAACAGAAGTAGAACTGGTTTTATATTGGTGTTGCTCGGAAAGAAAACAAGATATTTCCGATGCACTTGAGCAACTGCTGCTATACACCTTTACTCTCAGTTAAAATTTGTGAAGTAGAACAGAAGTAGAACTGGTTTTATATTGGTGTTGCTCGGAAAGAAAACAAGATATTTCCGATGCACTTGAGCAACTGCTGATATACTTGAGCAACTGCGTCTATACGTGGTATAAAGCATCAGTAAGAGTTTTATCAGTGATACAAAGCATTTATAAAAGCACCAAAATCGTTGTGTACCAGTGGTATAAAGAATCAGTAAGACTTTATAGGTGATAAAAAGCATTTATAAAAGCAACAAAAACGTGTACAAGTGGTATAAAGCATCAGTAAGAGTTTTATCAGCGATACAAAGCATTTATAATAGCCCCAAAAGCGTTTACAAGTAGTATAAAGCATCAGTAAGAGTTTTATAGGTGATAAAAAGCATTTATAAAAGCCCCAAAAGCGTGAACAAGTGATATAAAGCATCAGTAAGAGTTTTATAGGTGATAAAAAACATTTGTAAAAGCTCCTAAAGCGTGTACTAGTGGTATAAAAATATCGGTAAGAGTTTTATAGGTGATAAAAAGCATTTATAAAAGCACCAAAAGTGTGTACAAGTGGTATAACGCATCAGTAAGAGTTTTTATCAGCGATAAAAAGCATTTATAAAAGCCCCAAAAGCGTGAACAAGTGGTATAAAGCATCAGTTAGAGTTTTATAGGTGATAAAAAACATTTATAAAAGCTCCTAAAGCGTGTACAAGTGGTATAAAGCATCAGTAAGAGTTTTATAGGTGATAAAAAAACATTTATAAAAGCACCAAAAGCGTGTACAAGTGGTATAAAGCATCAGTAAGAGTCTTATCAGCGATACAAAGCATTTATAAAAGCCCCAAAAGCGTGTACAAGTGGTATAAAGCATCAGTAAGAGTTTTATCAGCGATACAAAGCATTTATAAAAGCCCCAAAAGCGTTTACAAGTAGTATAAAGCATCAGTAAGAGTTTTATAGGTGATAAAAAGCATATATAAAAGCTCCAAAAGCGTCTACAAGTGGTATAAAGCATCAGTAAGAGTTTGATCAGCGATACAAAGCATTTATAAAAGCTCCAAAAGCGTGTACAAGTGGTAAAATTATCAGTAAGAGTTTTATCGGTGATAAAAAAGCATTTACAAAAGCCCCAAAAGCTTGAAAAAGTGGTATAAAGCATCAGTAAGACTTTTATATGTGATAAAAAGCATTTATAAAAGCCCCAAAAGCGTGTACAAGTGGTATAAAGCATCAGTAAGAGTTTTATCAGCGATACAAAGCATTTAAAAAAGCACCAAAAGCGTGCACAAGTGGTATAAAGAATCAGTAAGAGTTTTATAGGTGATAAAAAGCATTTATAAAAGCACCAAAAGCATGTACAAGTGGTATAAAGCATCAGTAAGAGTCTTATAGGTGATAAAAAGCGTTTATAAAAGCCCCAAAAGCGTGTATTAGTGGTATGAAGCATCAGTAAGAGTTGTATAGGTGATAAAAAGCATTTATAAAAGCATCAAAACCGTGCAGAAGTGGTACAAAGCAGCAGTAAGAGTTCAATAGGTGAAAAAAATGTTTATAAAAGCCCCAAAAGCGTGCACAAGTGGTATAAAGCATCAGTAAGAATTTTATAGGTGATACAAAGCACTTATAAAAGCCCCAAAAGCGTGTACAAGTGGTATAAAGCATCAGTAAGAGTTTTATCAGCGATACAAAGCATTTATAAAAGCCTCAAAAGCGTTTACAAGTAGTATAAAGTATCAGTAAGAGTTTTATAGGTGATAAAAAGCATATATAAAAGCACCAAAATCGTGTACAAGCGGTATAAAGCATCAGTAAGAGTTTTATCAGCGATACAAAGCATTTGTAAAAGCTCCAAAGCGTGTACAAGTGGTATAATGCATCAGTAAGAGTCTTATTGGTGATAAAGAGCATTTATAAGAGCCCCAAAAGCGTGAACAAGACGTATAAAGTATCAGTAAGAGTTTTATAGGTGATAAAAAACATTTATAAAAGTCCCAAAAGCGTGTACAAGTGGTATAAAGCATCAGTAAGAGTCTTATCAGCGATACAAAACATTTATAAAAGCCCCAAAAGAGTGTACAAGTGATATGAAGCATCAGTAAGAGTTTTATAGATGATAAAAAGCATATATAAAAGCACCAAAAGCGTTTACAAGTGGTATAAAGAATCAGTAAGAGTTTTATAGGTAATAAAAAGCATTTATAAAAGCATCAAAAGTATTTAAAAGTGGTATAAAGCATCAGTAAGAGTTTTATAGGTGATAAAAAACATTTATAAAAGCCCAAAAGCATCAAAAGCGTGTATAAGTGGTATAAAGCATCAGTAAGAGTCTTATCAGCGATACAAAACATTTATAAAAGCCCCAAAAGAGTGTACAAGTGATATGAAGCATCAGTAAGAGTTTTATAGGTGATAAAAAGCATATATAAAAGCACCAAAAGCGTTTACAAGTGGTATAAAGAATCAGTAAGAGTTTTATAGGTAATAAAAAGCATTTATAAAAGCATCAAAAGTATTTAAATGTGGTATAAAAGCATCAGTAAGAGTTTTATAGTTGATAAAAAACATTTATAAAAGCCCAAAAGCATCAAAAGCGTGTATAAGTGGTATAAAGCATCAGTAAGAGTCTTATCAGCGATACAAAGCATTTATAAAAGCCCCAAAATCGTGAACAAGTGGTATAAAGCATCAGTAAGAGTTTTATAGGTGATAAAAAACATTTATAAAAGCACCAAAAGCCTGTACAAGTGGTATAAAGCATCAGTAAGAGTTTTATAGGTGATAAAAAGCATTTATAAAAGCCCCAAAAGCGTGTACAAGTGGTATAAAGCATCAGTAAGAGTAAAAAGCATATATAAAAGCAAAAAAAGCTTGTATACGTGGTATAAAGCATCAGTAAGAGTTTTATCAGCGATAAAAAGCATTTATAAAAGCACCAAAAGCGTGTAAAACATTTATAAAAGCACCAAAAGCCTGTACAAGTGGTATAAATCATCAGTAAGAGTCTTATCAGCGAGAAAAAGCATTTATAAAAACCCCAAAAGCGTGTAAAAGTGGTATAAAGCATCAGTAAGAGTTTTATCAGCGATACAAAGCATTTATAAAAACCCCAAAAGCGTTTACAAGTAGTATAAAGCTCAGTAAGAGTTTTATAGGTGATAACAAGCATTTATAAAAGCCCCAAAAGCGTAAACAAGTGGTATAAAGCATCAGTAAGAATTTTATAGGTGATAAAAAACATTTATAAGAGCCTCAAAAGCGTGTACAAGAGGTAAAAAGTATCAGTAAGAGTTTTTATAGGGGATAAAAAGCATATTTATAAAAGCACCAAAAGCTTGTATACGTGGTATAAAGCATCAGTAAGAGTTTTATCAGCGATACAAAGCATTTATAAAAAGCACCAAAAGCGTGTTGTACCAGTGGTATAAATAATCAGTAAGACTTTATAGGTGATAAAAAGCATTTATAAAAGCCCCAAAAGCGTGAACAATTGGTATAAAGCATCAGTAAAAGTTTTATAGGTGATAAAAAACATTTATAAAAGCACCCAAAAGCCTGTACAAGTGGTATAAAGCATCAGTAAGAGTCTTATCTGCGACAAAAAGCATTTATAAAACCCCAAAAGCGTGTACAAGTGGTATAAAGCATCAGTAAGAGTTTTATCAGCGATACAAAGCATTTATAAAAAGCCCAAAAGCCCCAAAAGCGTGTACAAGGGGTAAAAAGTATCAGTAAGAGTTTCATAGGTGATGAAAAGCATTTATAAAAGCCCCAAAAGCTTGTACAAGTGGTATAAAGCATCAGTAAGAGTTTTATCATTGATACAAAGCATTTATAAAAGCACCAAAAGCGTGTACAAGCAGTATAAAGTGTTAGTAAGAGTTTTATAAGTGATAAAAAGCATTTACAAAAGCCCCAAAGTGTTTACTAGTTGTATGAAGCATCAGTAAGAGTTTTATAGGTGGTAAAAAGCATTTATAAAAGCACTAAAAGTATGTACAAGTCTTATAAAGCACCAGTAAGAGTTTTATAGGTAATAAAAAGAATTTATAAAAGCCCCAAAAGCGTGTAAAAGTGGTATAAAGCATCAGTAAGAGTTTTATAGGTGATAAAAAGCATATATAAAAGCACCAAAAGTGTGTACAAGTGGTATAAAGCATCAGTAAGAGTTTTATCAGCGATACAAAGCATTTATAAAAGCTCCAAAAGCGTGTACAAGTGGTATAAATATCAGTAAGAGTCTTATTGGTGATAGAAAGCATTTATAAGAGCCTCAAAAGCGTGTATAAGCGGTATAAAGCATCAGTAAGAGTTTTATAGATGATAAAAGGCATTTATAAAAGCACAAAAAACATATACAAGCGGTATAAAGTATCAGTAAGAAATTTATAGGTGATAAAAAGCATTTATATAAAGCATTATAAAAAACATTTATAAAAGCCCCAAAAGCGTGTACTAGCGGTATGAAGCATCAGTAAGAGTTGTATAGGTGGTAAAAAGCATTTATAAAAGCACCAAAAGCATGTACAAGTGTTATAAAGCACAAGTAAGAGTTTTATAGGTTATTATAAAAGCCCCAAACCTTGTACAAGCGGTATAAAGTATCAGTAAGAAATTTATAGGTGATAAAAAGCATTTATATAAAGCATTATAAAAAACATTTATAAAAGCCCCAAAAGCGTGTACTAGCGGTAGAAGCAGCATCAGTAAGAGTTGTATAGGTGGTAAAAAGCATTTATAAAAGCACCAAAAGCGTGTACAAGCAGTATAAAGCGTTAGTAAGAGTTTTATAAGTGATAAAAAGCATTTATAAAAGCCCCAAAAGCGTGTACTAATGGTATGAAGCATCATTAAGAGTTTTATCAGCGATACAAAGCATTTATAAAAGCCCCAAAAGTGTTTACAAGTAGCATAAAGCATCAGTAAGAGTTTTATAGGTGATACAAAGCATTAATAAAAGCCCCAAAAGCGTGAACAAGTGGTATAAAGCATCAGTAAGAGTTTTATAGGTTATAAAATGCATTTATAAAAGCCCCAAAAGCGTGAACAAGTGGTATAAAGCATCAGTAAGAGTCTTATCAGCGATACAAAAGCATTTATAAAAGTCCCAAAAGCGTGTACAAGTGATATAAATATCAGTAAGAGTTTATCAGTGATAAAAAGCATTTTAGAAGCATTTAAAACCGTGTATAGTGGTATAAAGCATCAGTAAGTGTTTTATAGGTGATAAAAAGTATTTATAATAGCACCAAAAGCGTTTACAAGTGATATAAACCATCAGTAAGAGTTTTATCAGCGATACAAAAGCATTTATAAAAGCCCCAAAAGCCTGTACAAGTGGTATAAAGCATAAGTAAGAGTTTTATAGGGGATAAAAAGCATTTATAATAAAACCCAAAAGCGTTTACAAGTGATATGAACCATCTCTAAGAGTTTTATCAGCGATACAAAGCATTTATAAAAGTCCCAAAAGCGTATGCAAGTGGTATAAAGCATCAGTAAGAGTTTTATATAGGTGATAAAAATCCTTTATAAAAGCCCCAAAAGCTTGTACAAGTGGTATAAAGCATCAGTAAAAGTTTGATCAGCGATACAAAGCATTTATAAATGCACCAAAAGCGTGTACAAGCAGTATAAAGCATTAGTAAGAGTTTTTATAAGTGATAAAAAGCATTTATAAAAGCCCCAAAAGCGTGTACTAGGGGTTTGAAGCATCAGTAAGTGTTTTATAGGTGATAAAAAGCATTTATAAAAGCCCCGGAAGCGTGTACTAGTGGTATAAAGCATCAGTAAGAGTTTTATAGGTGATAAAAAGCATTTATAAAAGCCCCAAAAGCGTGTACAAGTGGTATAAAGCTTCAGTAAGAGTTTTATATGTGATAAAAAGCATATATAAAAGCAAAAAAAGCGTCTATACGTGGTATAAAGCATCAGTAAGAGTTTTATCAGTGATACAAAGCATTTATAAAAGCACCAAAATCGTGTACCAGTGGTATAAAGAATCAGTAAGACTTTATAGGTGATAAAAAGCATTTATAAAAGCACCAAAAGCGTGTACAAGTGGTATAAAGCATCAGTAAGAGTTTTATCAGCGATACAAAGCATTTATAAAAGCCCCAAAAGCGTTTACAAGTAGTATAAAGCATCAGTAAGAGTTTTATAGGTGATAAAAAGCATTTATAAAAGCCCCAAAAGCGTGAACAAGTGATATAAAGCATCAGTAAGAGTTTTATAAGTGATAAAAAACATTTGTAAAAGCTCCTAAAGCGTGTACTAGTGGTATAAAATATCGGTAAGAGTTTTATAGGTGATAAAAAGCATTTATAAAAAGCAAAAGCGTGTACAAGTGGTATAACGCATCAGTAAGAGTTTTATCAGCGATAAAAAGCATTTATAAAAGCCCCAAAAGCGTGAACAAGTGGTATAAAGCATCAGTTAGAGTTTTATAGGTGATAAAAATTATTTATAAAAGCTCCTAAAGCGTGTACAAGTGGTATAAAGCATCAGTAAGAGTTTTATAGGTGATAAAAAAAAACATTTTAAAAGCACCAATAGCGTGTACAAGTGGTATAAAGCATCAGTAAGAGTCTTATCAGCGATACAAAGCATTTATAAAAGCCCCAAAAGCGTGTACAAGTGGTATAAAGCATCAGTAAGAGTTTTTATCAGCGATACAAAGCATTTATAAAAGCCCCAAAAGCGTTTACAAGTAGTATAAAGCATCAGTAAGAGTTTTATAGGTGATAAAAAGCATATATAAAAGCTCCAAAAGCGTCTACAAGTGGTATAAAGCATCAGTAAGAGTTTTATCAGCGATACAAAGCATTTATAAAAGCTCCAAAAGCGTGTACAAAGTGGTAAAATTATCAGTAAGAGTTTTATTGGTGATAAAAAAGCATTTACAAAAGCCCCAAAAGCTTGAAAAAGTGTGGTATAAAGCATCAGTAAGACTTTTATATGTGATAAAAAGCATTTATAAAAAGCCCCAAAAGCGTGTACAAGTGGTATAAAGCATCAGTAAGAGTTTTATCAGCGATACAAAGCATTTAAAAAAGCACCAAAAGCGTGCACAAGTGGTATAAAGAATCAGTAAGAGTTTTTATAGGTGATAAAAAGCATTTATAAAAGCACCAAAAACATGTACAAGTGGTATAAAGCATCAGTAAGAGTCTTATAGGTGATAAAAAGCGTTAATAAAAGCCCCAAAAGCGTGTATTAGTGGTATGAAGCATCAGTAAGAGTTCTATAGGTGATAAAAAGCATTTATAAAAGCATCAAAACCGTGCAGAAGTGGTACAAAGCAGCAGTAAGAGTTCAATAGGTGAAAAAAATGTTTATAAAAGCCCCAAAAGCGTGTACAAGTGGTATAAAGCATCAGTAAGAATTTTATAGGTGATACAAAGCACTTATAAAAGCCCCAAAAGCGTGTACAAGTGGTATAAAGCATCAGTAAGAGTTTTATCAGCGATACAAAGCATTTATAAAAGCCTCAAAAGCGTTTTTACAAGTAGTATAAAGTATCAGTAAGAGTTTTATAGGTGATAAAAAGCATATATAAAAGCACCAAAATCGTGTACAAGCGGTATAAAGCATCAGTAAGAGTTTTATCAGCGATACAAAGCATTTATAAAAGCTCCAAAAGCGTGTGTACAAGTGGTATAAAGCATCAGTAAGAGTCTTATTGGTGATAAAGAGCATTTATAAGAGCCCCAAAAGCGTGAACAAGACGTATAAAGTATCAGTAAGAGTTTTATAGGTGATAAAAAACATTTATAAAAGTCCCAAAAGCGTGTACAAGTGGTATAAAGCATCAGTAAGAGTCTTATCAGCGATACAAAACATTTATAAAAGCCCAAAAGAGTGTACAAGTGATATGAAGCATCAGTAAGAGTTTTATAGGTGATAAAAAGCATATATAAAAGCACCAAAAGCGTTTACAAGTGGTATAAAGAATCAGTAAGAGTTTTATAGGTAATAAAAAGCATTTATAAAAGCATCAAAAGTATTTAAAAGTGGTATAAAGCATCAGTAAGAGTTTTATAGGTGATAAAAAACATTTATAAAAGCCCAAAAGCATCAAAAGCGTGTATAAGTGGTATAAAGCATCAGTAAGAGTCTTATCAGCGATACAAAACATTTATAAAAGCTCCAAAAGAGTGTACAAGTGATATGAAGCATCAGTAAGAGTTTTATAGGTGATAAAAACCATATATAAAAGCACCAAAAGCGTTTACAAGTGGTATATAAAGAATCAGTAAGAGTTTTATAGGTAATAAAAAGCATTTATAAAAGCATCAAAAGTATTTAAAAGTGGTATAAAGCATCAGTAAGAGTTTTATAGGTGATAAAAAACATTTATAAAAGCCCCAAAAGCGTGTACAAGTGGTATAAAGCATTAGTGAGAGTTGTATAGGTGATAAAAAGCATTTATAAAAAGCCCCAAAAGCGTGTACAAGTGGTATAAAGCATCAGTAAAAGTTTTATATTTGATACAAAGCATTTATAAAATCCCCAAAAGCGTGTACAAGTGGTATAAAGCATCGGTAAGAGTTTTATAGGTGATAAAAAGCATTTATAAAAGCCCCAAAAGCTTGTACAAGTGGTATAAAGCATCAGTAAGAGTTTATAAGTGATACAAAGCATTTATAAAAGCACCAAAAGCGTGTACAAATGGTATAAAGCATCAGTAAGAGTTTTATATTTGATACAAAGCATTTATAAAATCCCCAAAAGCGTGTACAAGTGGTATATTAAAGCATCAGTAAGAGTTTTATAGGTGATAAAAAACATTTATAAAAGTCCCAAAAGCGTGTACAAGTGGTATAAAAAAATCAATAAGAGTTTTATAGATGATAAAAAGCTTTTATAAAAGCATCAAAAGCGTGTATAAGTGGTATAAAGCATCAGTAAGAGTCTTATCAGCGATACAAAACATTTATAAAAGCCCCAAAAGAGTGTAAAAGTGGTATAAAGCATCAGTAAGAGTTTTATAGGTGATAAAAAGCATTTATAAAAGCACCCAAAAGTATTTAAAAGTGGTATAAAGCATCAGTAAGAGTTTTATAGGTGATAAAAAACATTTATAAAAGCACCAAAAGTGTGTACAAGTGGTATAAAGCATCAGTAAGAGTTGTATAGGTGATAAAACGCATTTATAAAAGCCCCAAAAGCGTGTACAAGTGGTATAAAGCAACAGTAAGAGTTTTATCAGCGATACAAAGCATTTATAAAAGCACCAAAGGTGTGTACAACTGGTGTAAAGCATCAGTAAGAGTTTTATAGGTGATAAAAAGCATTTATAAAAGAACCAAAAGCATGTACAAGTGTTTATAAAGCATCAGTAAGAGCTTTATAGGTGATAAAAAGCATTTATAAAAGCCCCAAAAGCGTGTACTAGTGGTATAATGCATCAGTAAGAGTTTTATAGGTGATAAAATGCATTTATAAAAGCAAAAAAAAAGCGTGCATACGTGGTATAAAGCATCAGTAAGAGTTTTATCAGCGATAGAAAGCATTTATAAAAGCACCAAAAGCGTGTACTAGTGGTGTAAAGAATCAGTAAGACTTTATAGGTGATAAAAAGAATTTATAAAAGAACCAAAAGCACGTACAAGTGTTATAAAGCATCAGTAAGAGCTTTATAGGTGATAAAAAGCATTTATAAAAGCCCCAAAAGCGTGTACAAGTGGTATAAAGCATCAGTAAGTATTTTATAGGTGATAAAAAGCATATATAAAAGCACCAAATCGTGTACAAGCGGTATAAAAGCATCAGTAAGAGTTTTATCAGCAATAAAAAGCATTTATAAAAGCTCCAAAAGCGTGTACAAGTGGTATAAAGCATTAGTAAGAGTTTTATAGGTGATAAAAGGCATTTATAAAAGCAAAAAAAAAGCATGTACAAGTGGTATAAAGCATCAGTAAGAATCTTATACGTGATAAAAAGCATTTATAAAAACCCCAAAAGCGTGTATAAGTGGTTTAAAGCACCAGTAAGAGTTTTATTGGTGATAAAAAAGCATTTATAAAAGCCCCAAAAGCGTGAACAAGAGGTATAAAGCATCAGTAGTAAGAGTTTTATAGGTGATAAAAAACATTTATAAAAGTCCCAAAAGCGTGTACAAGTGGTATAAAAAATCAATAGGAGTTTTATAGATAATAAAAAGCATTTTATAAAAGCATCAAAAGCGTGTATAAGTGGTTTAAAGCATCAGTAAGGGTCTTATTGGTGATAAAAAGCATTTATAAGAGCCCCAAAAGCGTGTATAAGTGGGTTAAAGCATTTGTAAGAGTTTTAGGTGATAAAAGGCATTTATAAAAGCAAAAAAGCATGTACAAGTGGTATAAAGCATCAGTAAGAATCTTATACGTGATAAAAAGCATTTATAAAAACCCCAAAAGCGTGTATAAGTGGTTTAAAGCACCAGTAAGAGTTTTATTGGTGATAAAAAGCATTTATAAAAGCCCCAAAAGCGTGAACAAGAGGTATAAAGCATCAGTAGAAGTTTTATAGGTGATAAAAACATTTATAAAAGTCCCAAAAGCGTGTACAAGTGGTATAAAAAATCAATAAGAGTTTTATAGATGATAAAAAGCATTTATAAAAGCATCAAAAGCGTGTATAAGTGGTTTAAAGCATCAGTAAGAGTCTTATCAGCGATACAAAAACATTTATAAAAGCCCCAAAAGAGTGTACAAGTGGTATAAAGCATCAGTAAAAGTTTTATATTTGATACAAAGCATTTATAAAATCCCCAAAAGCGTGTGTACAAGTGGTATAAAGCATCGGTAAGAGTTTTATAGGTGATAAAAAGCATTTATATAAAGCCCCAAAAGCGTGTACAGTGGGTATAAAGCATCAGTAAGAGTTTTATAAGTGATACAAAGCATTTATAAAAGCACCAAAAGCGTGTACAAATGGTATAAAGCATCAGTAGGAGTTTTATATTTGATACAAAGCATTTATAAATCCCAAAAGCGTGTACAAGTGGTATAAAGCATCAGTAAGAGTTTTATAGGTGATAAAAAACATTTATAAAAGTCCCAAAAGCGTGTACAAGCGGTATAAAAAATCAGTAAGAGTTTTATAGATGATAAAAAGCATTTATAAAAGCATCAAAAGCGTGTATAAGTGGTATAAAGCATCAGTAAGAGTCTTATCAGCGATACAAAACATTTATAAAAGCCCCAAAAAGAGTGTAAAAGTGGTATAAAGCATCAGTAAGAGTTTTATAGGTGATAAAAAGCATTTATAAAAGCACCAAAAGTATTTAAAAGTGGTATAAAGCATCAGTAAGAGTTTTATAGGTGATAAAAAAAAACATTTATAAAAGCACCAAAAGTGTGTACAAGTGGTATAAAGCATCAGTAAGAGTTGTATAGGTGATAAAAAGCATTTATAAAAGCCCCAAAAGCGTGTACAAGTGGTATAAAGCAACAGTAAGAGTTTTATCAGCGATACAAAGCATTTATAAAAGCACCAAAGGTGTGTACAACTGGTGTAAAGCATCAGTAAGAATTTTATAGGTGATAAAAAGCATTTTAAAAGAACCAAAAGCATGTACAAGTGTTATAAAGCATCAGTAAGAGCTTTATAGGTGATAAAAAGCATTTATAAAAGCCCCAAAAGCGTGTACTAGTGGTATAATGCATCAGTAAGAGTTTTATAGGTGATAAAATGCATTTATAAAAGCAAAAAAAGCGTGCATACGTGGTATAAAGCATCAGTAAGAGTTTTATCAGCGATAGAAAGCATTTATAAAAGCACCAAAAGCGTGTACTAGTGGTGTAAAGAATCAGTAAGACTTTATAGGTGATAAAAAGAATTTATAAAAGAACCAAAAGCACGTACAAGTGTTATAAAGCATCAGTAAGAGCTTTATAGGTGATAAAAAGCATTTATAAAAGCCCCAAAAGCGTGTACAAGTGGTATAAAGCATCAGTAAGTATTTTATAGGTGATAAAAAGCATATATAAAAGCACCAAAATCGTGTACAAGCGGTATAAAGCATCAGTAAGAGTTTTATCAGCAATACAAAGCATTTATAAAAGCTCCAAAAGCGTGTACAAGTGGTATAAAGCATTAGTAAGAGTTTTTATAGGTGATAAAAGGCATTTATAAAAGCAAAAAAAAAGCATGTACAAGTGGTATAAAGCATCAGTAAGAATCTTATACGTGATAAAAAGCATTTATAAAAACCCCAAAAGCGTGTATAAGTGGTTTAAAGCACCAGTAAGAGTTTTATTGGTGATAAAAAGCATTTATAAAAGCCCCAAAAGCGTGAACAAGAGGTATAAAGCATCAGTAAGAGTTTTATAGGTGATAAAAAACATTTATAAAAGTCCCAAAAGCGTGTACAAGTGGTATAAAAAATCAATAAGAGTCTTATAGATAATAAAAAGCATTTATAAAAGCATCAAAAGCGTGTATAAGTGGTTTAAAGCATCAGTAAGGGTCTTATTGGTGATAAAAAGCATTTATAAGAGCCCCAAAAGCGTGTATAAGTGGTTTAAAGCATTTGTAAGAGTTTTATAGGTGATAAAAGGCATTTATAAAAGCAAAAAAAAGCATGTACAAGTGGTATAAAGCATCAGTAAGAATCTTATACGTGATAAAAAGCATTTATAAAAACCCCAAAAGCGTGTATAAGTGGTTTAAAGCACCAGTAAGAGTTTTATTGGTGATAAAAAGCATTTATAAAAGCCCCAAAAGCGTGAACAAGAGGTATAAAGCATCAGTAGAAGTTTTATAGGTGATAAAAACATTTATAAAAGTCCCAAAAGCGTGTACAAGTGGTATAAAAAATCAATAAGAGTTTTATAGATGATAAAAAGCATTTATAAAAGCATCAAAAGCGTGTATAAGTGGTTTAAAGCATCAGTAAGAGTCTTATCAGCGATACAAAACATTTATAAAAGCCCCAAAAGAGTGTACAAGTGGTATAAAGCATCAGTAAAAGTTTTATATTTGATACAAAGCATTTATAAAATCCCCAAAAGCGTGTACAAGTGGTATAAAGCATCGGTAAGAGTTTTATAGGTGATAAAAAGCATTTATAAAAGCCCCAAAAGCGTGTACAAGTGGTATAAAGCATCAGTAAGAGTTTTATAAGTGATACAAAGCATTTATAAAAGCACCAAAAGCGTGTACAAATGGTATAAAGCATCAGTAGGAGTTTTATACTTGATACAAAGCATTTATAAAATCCCCAAAAGCGTGTACAAGTGGTATAAAGCATCAGTAAGAGTTTTATAGGTGATAAAAAAACATTTATAAAAGTCCCAAAAGCGTGTACAAGCGGTATAAAAAATCAGTAAGAGTTTTATAGATGATAAAAAGCATTTATAAAAGCATCAAAAGCGTGTATAAGTGGTATAAAGCATCAGTAAGAGTCTTATCAGTGATACAAAACATTTATAAAAGCCCCAAAAGAGTGTACAAGTGGTATAAAGCATCAGTAAGAGTTTTATAGGTGATAAAAAGCATATGTAAAAGCACCAAAAGCGTTTACAAGTGGTATAAAGAATCAGTAAGAGTTTTATAGGTAATAAAAAGCATTTATAAAAGCACCAGAAGTATTTAAAAGTGGTATAAAGCATCAGTAAGAGTTTTTATAGGTGATAAAAAAACATTTATAAAAGCCAAAAAAGCGTGTACAAGTGGTATAAAGCATCAGTAAGAGTTGTATAGGTGATAAAAAGCATTTATAAAAGCCCCAAAAGCGTGTACAAGTGGTATAAAGCATCAGTAAAAGTTTTATATTTGATACAAAGCATTTATAAAATCCCCAAAAGCGTTTACAAGTGGTATAAAGCATCGGTAAGAGTTTTTATAGGTGATAAAAAGCATTTATAAAAGCCCAAAAGCGTGTACAAGTGGTATAAAGCATCAGTAAGAGTTTTATAAGTGATATAAAGCATTTATAAAAGCACCAAAAGCGTGTACAAATGGTAAAAAGCATCAGTAAGAGTTTTATATTTGATACAAAGCATTTATAAAATCCCCAAAAGCGTGTACAAGTGGTATAAAGCATCAGTAAGAGTTTTATAGGTGATAAAAAGCATTTATAAAAGCCCCAAAAGCGTGTACAAGTGGTACAAAGCATCAGTAAGAGTTTTATAAGTGATACAAAGCATTTATAAAAGCACCAAAAGCGTGTACAAGTGGTAAAAAGCAACAGTAAGAGATTTGTCAGCGATACAAGCATTTATAAAAGCACCAAAAGCGTGTACAAGTGGTGTAAAGCATCAGTAAGTGTTTTATAGGTGATAAAAAGCATTTATAAAAGCCCAAAAAAAAGTATGTAAAAGTGAAATAAAGCCTCAATAAGAGTTTTATAGGTGATAAAAAGCATTTATAAAAGACCCAAAAGCGTGTAAAAGTGGTATAAAGCTTCAGTAAGAGTTTTATAGGTGATACAAAGCATTTATAAAGCACCAAAAGCGTGTACAAGTGGTATAAAGCATGAGTAAGAGTTCTATAGGTGATAAAAAGCATTTATAAAAGCACCAAAAGCGTGTACAAGTGGTGTAAAGCATCAGTAAGAGTTTTATAGGTGATAAAAAGCATATATAAAAGCACCAAAAGCGTGCTCAAGTGGTATAAAGCATCAGTAAGAATTTTATCAGCGATACAAAAGCATTTATATAAGCCCCAAAAGCAAGTACAAGTGGTATAAAGCATCAGTAAGAGTTTTATCAGCGATACAAAGCATTAATAAAAGCACCAACAGCGTGTACAAGTGGTATAAAGCATGAGTAAGAGTTATATAGGTGATAAAAAGCATTTATAAAAGCCCCAAAAGCGTGTACACGTGGTATAAAGCATCAGTAAGAGTTTTATAGTTGACAAAAAGCATATATAAAAGCACCAAAAGCGTGTACAAGTGGTATAAAGCATCAGTAAGAGTTTTAACAGCGATACAAAAGCATTTATAAAAGCCCCAAAAGCATGTACAAGTGGTATAAAGCATCAGTAAGAGTTTTATAGGGGATAAAAAGCATTTATAATAAAACTCAAAAGCGTTTACAAGTGATATAAACCATCAGTAAGAGTTTTATCAGCAATACAAAGCATTTATAAAAGTCCCAAAAGCGTATGCAAGTGGTATAAAGCATCAGTAAGAGTTTTATAGGTGATAAAAATCATTTATAAAAGCCCCAAAAGCGTGAACAAGTGGTAAAAAGCATCAGTAAGAGTTTTATAGGTGATAAAAAAAGCATTTATAAAAGCCCCCCCAAAAGCGTGTACAAGTGTAGTACGTGTACAATCAGTAAGAGTTTTATAAGTGATAAAAAGCATTTATAAAAGCCCCGAAAGCGTGAACAAGTGGTATAAAGCATCAGTAAGAGTTTTATAAGTTATACAAAGCATTTATAAAAGCACCAAAAGCGTGTACAAATGGTATAAAGCATCAGTAAGAGTTTTATATTTGATACAAAGCATTTATAAAATCCCCAAAAGCGTGTACAAGTGTTATAAAGCATCAGTAAGAGTTTTATAGGTGATAAAAAACATTTATAAAAGTCCCAAAAGCGTGTACAAGTGGTATAAAAAATCAGCAAGAGTTTTATAGATGATAAAAAGCATTTATAAAAGCATCAAAAGCGTGTATAAGTGGTATAAAGCATCAGTAAGAGTCTTATCAGCGATACAAAACATTTATAAAAGCCCCAAAAGAGTGTACAAGTGGTATAAAGCATCAGTAAGAGTTTTATAGGTGATAAAAAGCATATATAAAAGCACCAAAAGCGTTTACAAGTGGTATAAAGAATCAGTAAGAGTTTTATAGGTAATAAAAAGCATTTATAAAAGCACCAAAAGTATTTAAAAGTGGTATAAAGCATCAGTAAGAGTTTTATAGGTGATAAAATACATTTATAAAAGCCCCAAAAGCGTGTACAAGTGGTATAAAGTATCAGTAAGAGTTGTATAGGTGATAAAAAGCATTTATAAAAGCCCCAAAAGCGTGTACAAGTGGTATAAAGCATCAGTAAAAGTTTTATATTTGATACAAAGCATTTATAAAATCCCAAAAGCGTTTACAAGTGGTATAAAGCATCGGTAAGAGTTTTATAGGTGATAAAAAAGCATTTATAAAAGCCCCAAAAGCGTGTACAAGTGGTATAAAGCATCAGTAAGAGTTTTATAAGTGATATAAAGCATTTATAAAAGCACCAAAAGCGTGTACAAATGGTATAAAGCATCAGTAAGAGTTTTATATTTGATACAAAGCATTTATAAAATCCCCAAAAGCGTGTACAAGTGGTATAAAGCATCAGTAAGAGTTTTATAGGTGATAAAAACATTTATAAAAGTCCCAAAAGCGTGTACAAGTGGTATAAAAAATCAGTAAGAGTTTTATAGATGATAAAAAGCATTTATAAAAGCATCAAAAGCGTGTATAAGTGGTATAAAGCATCAGTAAGAGTCTTATCAGTGATACAAAACATTTATAAAAGCCCCAAAAGAGTGTACAAGTGGTATAAAGCATCAGTAAGAGTTTTATAGGTGATAAAAAGCATTTATAAAAGCACCAAAAGTATTTAAAAGTGGTATAAAGCATCAGCAAGAGTTTTATAGGTGATAAAAAACATTTATAAAAGCCCCAAAAGCGTGTACAAGTGGTATAAAGCATCAGTAAGAGTTGTATAGGTGATAAAAAGCATTTATAAAAGCCCCAAAAGCGTGTACAAGTGGTATAAAGCATCAGTAAAAGTTTTATATTTGATACAAAGCATTTATAAAATCCCCTAAAAGCGTGTACAAGTGGTATAAAGCATCAGTAAGAGTTTTATAAGTGATACAAAGCATTTATAAAAGCACCAAAAGCGTGTACAAATGGTATAAAGCATCAGTAAGAGTTTTATATTTGATACAAAGCATTTATAAAATCCCCAAAAGCGTGTACAAGTGGTATAAAGCATCAGTAAGAGTTTTATAGGTGATAAAAAACATTTATAAAAGTCCCAAAAGCGTGTACAAGTGGTATAAAAAATCAGTAAGAGTTTTATAGATGATAAAATGCATTTACAAAAGCATCAAAAGCGTGTATAAGTGGTATAAAGCATCAGTAAGAGTCTTATCAGTGATAAAAAACATTTATAAAAGCCCCAAAAGAGTGTACAAGTGGTATAAAGCATCAGTAAGAGTTTTATAGGTGATAAAAAGCATATATAAAAGCACCAAAAGCGTTTACAAGTGGTATAAAGAATCAGTAAGAGTTTTATAGATGATAAACAGCATTTATAAAAGCATCAAAAGCGTGTATATAAGTGGTATAAAGCATCAGTAAGAGTCTTATCAGTGATACAAAACATTTATAAAAGCCCCAAAAGAGTGTACAAGTGGTATAAAGCATCAGTAAGAGTTTTATAGGTGATAAAAAGCATATATAAAAGCACCAAAAGCGTTTACAAGTGGTATAAAGAATCAGTAAGAGTTTTATAGGTAATAAAAAGCATTTATAAAAGCACCAAAAGTATTTAAAAGTGGTATAAAGCATCAGTAAGAGTTTTTATAGGTGATAAAAAACATTTATAAAAGCCCCAAAAGCGTGTACAAGTGGTATATAAAGCATCAGTAAGAGTTGTATAGGTGATAAAAAGCATTTATAAAAGCCCCAAAAGCGTGTACAAGTGGTATAAAGCATCAGTAAAAGTTTTATATTTGATACAAAGCATTTATAAAATCCCCAAAAGCGTTTACAAGTGGTATAAAGCATCGGTAAGAGTTTTATAGGTGATAAAAAGCATTTATAAAAGCCCCAAAAGCGTGTACAAGTGGTATAAAGCATCAGTAAGAGTTTTATAAGTGATATAAAGCATTTATAAAAGCACCAAAAGCGTGTACAAATGGTAAAAAGCATCAGTAAGAGTTTTATATTTGATACGAAGCATTTAAAAAATCCCCAAAAGCGTGTACAAGTGGTATAAAGCATCAGTAAGAGTTTTATAGGTGATAAAAAGCATTTATAAAAGCCCCAAAAGCGTGTACAAGTGGTACAAAGCATCAGTAAGAGTTTTATAAGTGATACAAAGCATTTATAAAAGCACCAAAAGCGTGTGTACAAGTGGTATAAAGCAACAGTAAGAGATTTGTCAGCGATACAAAGCATTTATAAAAGCACCAAAAGCGTGTACAAGTGGTGTAAAGCATCAGTA
Organism: Artemia sinica; assembly: GCA_027921565.1. Lineage (NCBI taxonomy): Eukaryota > Metazoa > Arthropoda > Branchiopoda > Anostraca > Artemiidae > Artemia > Artemia sinica. Next base: position 14,411,678 of record CM051263.1, on the reverse strand, counting down.
AGAGTTTTATAGGTGATAAAAAGCATATATAAAAGCACCAAAAGCGTGTACAAGTGGTATAAAGCATCAGTAAGAATTTTATCAGAGATACAAAAGCATTTATATAAGCCCCAAAAGCAAGTACAAGTGGTATAAAGCATCAGTAAGAGTTTTATCAGCGATACAAAGCATTAATAAAAGCACCAACAGCGTGTACAAGTGGTATAAAGAATCAGTAAGAGTTTTATAGGTAATAAAAAGCATTTATAAAAGCACCAAAAGTATTTAAAAGTGGTATAAAGCATCAGTAAGAGTTTTATAGGTGATAAAAAACATTTATTTTAGCCCCAAAAGCGTGTACAAGTGGTATAAAGTATCAGTAAGAGTTGTATAGGTGATAAAAAGCATTTATAAAAGCCCCAAAAGCGTGTACAAGTGGTATAAAGCATCAGTAAAAGTTTTATATTTGATACAAAGCATTTATAAAATCCCCAAAAGCGTTTACAAGTGGTATAAAGCATCGGTAAGAGTTTTATAGGTGATAAAAAACATTTATAAAAGTCCCAAAAGCGTGTACAAGCGGTATAAAAAATCAGTAAGAGTTTTATAGATGATAAAAAGCATTTATAAAAGCATCAAAAGCGTGTATAAGTGGTATAAAGCATCAGTAAGAGTCTTATCAGCGATACAAAACATTTATAAAAGCCCCAAAAGAGTGTACAAGTGGTATAAAGCATCAGTAAGAGTTTTATAGGTGATAAAAAGCATATATAAAAGCACCAAAAGCGTTTACAAGTGGTATAAAGAATCAGTAAGAGTTTTATAGGTAATAAAAAGCATTTATAAAAGCACCAAAAGTATTTAAAAGTGGTATAAAGCATCAGTAAGAGTTTTATAGGTGATAAAAAACATTTATTTTAGCCCCAAAAGCATGTACAAGTGGTATAAAGTATCAGTAAGAGTTGTATAGGTGATAAAAAGCATTTATAAAAGCCCCAAAAGCGTGTACAAGTGGTATAAAGCATCAGTAAAAGTTTTATATTTGATACAAAGCATTTATAAAATCCCCAAAAGCGTTTACAAGTGGTATATAAAGCATCGGTAAGAGTTTTATAGGTGATAAAAAGCATTTATAAAAGCCCCAAAAGCGTGTACAAATGGTATAAAGCATCAGTAAGAGTTTTACATTTGATACAAAGCATTTATAAAATCCCCAAAAGCGTGTACAAGTGGTATAAAGCATCAGTAAGAGTTTTATAGGTGATAAAAAACATTTATAAAAGTCCCAAAAGCGTGTACAAGTGGTATAAAAAATCAGTAAGAGTTTTATAGATGATAAAAAGCATTTATAAAAGCATCAAAAGCGTGTATAAGTGGTATAAAGCATCAGTAAGAGTCTTATCAGTGATACAAAACATTTATAAAAGCCCCAAAAGAGTGTACAAGTGGTATAAAGCATCAGTTAGAGTTTTATAGGTGATAAAAAGCATATATAAAAGCACCAAAAGCGTTTACAAGTGGTATAAAGAATCAGTAAGAGTTTTATAGGTAATAAAAAGCATTTATAAAAGCACCAAAAGTATTTAAAAGTGGTATAAAGCATCAGTAAGAGTTTTATAGGTGATAAAAAACATTTATAAAAGCCCCAAAAGCGTGTACAAGTGGTATAAAGTATCAGTAAGAGTTGTATAGGGTGATAAAAAGCATTTATAAAAGCCCCAAAAGCGTGTACAAGTGGTATAAAGCATCAGTAAAAGTTTTATATTTGATACAAAGCATTTATAAAATCCCCAAAAGCGTGTACAAGTGGTATGAAGCATCAGTAAGAGTTTTATAAGTGATACAAAGCATTTATAAAAGCACCAAAAGCGTGTACAAATGGTATAAAGCATCAGTAAGAGTTTTATATTTGATACAAAGCATTTATAAAATCCCCAAAAGCCTGTACAAGTGGTATAAAGCATCAGTAAGAGTTTTATAGGTGATAAAAAACATTTATAAAAGTCCCAAAAGCGTGTACAAGTGGTATAAAAAATTAGTAAGAATTTTATAGATGATAAAAAGCGTTTATAAAAGCATCAAAGGCATGTATAAGTGGTATAAAGCATCAGTAAGAGTCTTATCAGTGATACAAAACATTTATAAAAGCCCCAAAAGAGTGTACAAGTGGTATAAAGCATCAGTAAGAGTTTTATAGGTGATAAAAAGCATATATAAAAGCACCAAAAGCGTTTACAAGTGGTATAAAGAATCAGTAAGAGTTTTATAGGTAATAAAAAGCATTTATAAAAGCACCAAAAGTATTTAAAAGTGGTATAAAGCATCAGTAAGAGTTTTATAGGTGATAAAAAATTTTTAAAAGCCCCAAAAGCGTGTACAAGTGGTATAAAGCATCAGTAAAAGTTTTATATTTGATACAAAGCATTTATAAAATCCCCAAAAGCGTTTACAAGTGGTATAAAGCATTGGTAAGAGTTTTATAGGTGATAAAAAGCATTTATAAAAGCCCCAAAAGCGTGTACAAGTGGTATAAAGCATCAGTAAGAGTTTTATAAGTGATATAAAGCATTTATAAAAGCACCAAAAGCGTGTACAAATGGTATAAAGCATCAGTAGGAGTTTTATATTTGATACAAAGCATTTATAAAATCCCCAAAAGCGTGTACAAGTGGTATAAAGCATCAGTAAGAGTTTTTATAGGTGATAAAAAGCATTTATAAAAGCCCCTAAAAGTATGCAAAAGTGACATAAAGCCTCAATAAGAGTTTTATAGCTGATAAAAAGCATTTATAAAAGACCCCAAAAGCGTGTAAAAGTGGTATAAAGCTTCAGTAAGAGTTTTATAGGTGATACAAAGCATTTATAAAGCACCAAAAGCGTGTACAAGTGGTATATAAAGCATGAGTAAGAGCTCTATAGGTGATAAAAAGCATTTATAAAAGCACCAAAAGCGTGTACAAGTGTGGTGTGTAAAGAATCAGTAAGAGTTTTATAGGTGATAAAAAGCATATATAAAAGCACCAAAAGCGTGTACAACTGGTATAAAGCATCAGTAAGAGTTTTATAGGTGATAAAAAGCATTTATAAAAGCCCCAAAAGCGTGTACAAGTGGTACAAAGCATCAGTAAGAGTTTTATAAGTGATACAAAGCATTTATAAAAGCACCAAAAGCGTGTACAAGTGGTATAAAGCATCAGTAAGAGTTTTATAAGTGATACAAAGCATTTATAAAAGCACCAAAAGTGTGTACAAGTGGTATAAAGCAACAGTAAGAGATTTGTCAGCGATACAAAGCATTTATAAAAGCACCAAAAGCGTGTACAAGTGGTGTAAAGCATCAGTAAGTGTTTTATAGGTGATAAAAAGCATTTATAAAAGCCCAAAAAGTATGTAAAAGTGACATAAAGCCTCAATAAGAGTTTTATAGGTGATAAAAAGCATTTATAAAAGACCCAAAAGCGTGTAAAAGTGGTATAAAGCTTCAGTAAGAGTTTTATAGGTGATACAAAGCATTTATAAAGCACCAAAAGCGTGTACAAGTGGTATAAAGCATGAGTAAGAGTTCTATAGGTGATAAAAAGCATTTATAAAAGCACCAAAAGCGTGTGCAAAGTGGTGTAAAGCATCAGTAAGAGTTTTATTGGTGATAAAAAGCATATATAAAAGCACCAAAAGCGTGTACAAGTGGTATAAAGCATCAGTAAGAATTTTATCAGCGATACAAAAGCATTTATATAAGCCCCAAAAGCAAGTACAAGTGGTATAAAGCATCAGTAAGAGTTTTATCAGCGATACAAAGCATTAATAAAAGCACCAACAGCGTGTACAAGTGGTATAAAGCATGAGTAAGAGTTATATAGGTGATAAAAAGCATTTATAAAAGCCCCAAAAGCGTGTACACGTGGTATAAAGCATCAGTAAGAGTTTTATAGTTGACAAAAAGCATATATAAAAGCACCAAAAGCGTGTACAAGTGGTATAAAGCATCAGTAAGAGTTTTATCAGCGATACAAAAGCATTTATAAAAGCCCCAAAAGCATGTACAAGTGGTATAAAGCATCAGTAAGAGTTTTATAGGGGATAAAAAGCATTTATAATAAAACTCAAAAGCGTTTACAAGTGATATAAACCATCAGTAAGAGTTTTATCAGCAATACAAAGCATTTATAAAAGTCCCAAAAGCGTATGCAAGTGGTATAAAGCATCAGTAAGAGTTTTATAGGTGATAAAAAGCATTTATAAAAGCCCCAAAAGCGTGAACAAGTGGTAAAAAGCATCAGTAAGAGTTTTATATGTGATAAAAAAAACATTTATAAAAGCCCCAAAAGCGTCTACAAGTGTAGTACGTGTACAATCAGTAAGAGTTTTATAAGTGATAAAAAGCATTTATAAAAGCCCCGAAAGCGTGAACAAGTGGTATAAAGCATCAGTAAGAGTTTTATAAGTGATACAAAGCATTTTATAAAAGCACCAAAAGCGTGTACAAGTGGTATAAAGCATCAGTAAAAGTTTTATATTTGATACAAAGCATTTATAAAATCCCCAAAAGCGTTTACAAGTGGTATAAAGCATCGGTAAGAGTTTTATATGTGATAAAAAGCATTTATAAAAGCCCCAAAAGCGTGTACAAGTGGTATAAAGCATCAGTAAGAGTTTTATAAGTGATATAAAGCATTTATAAAAGCACCAAAGGCGTGTACAAATGGTATAAAGCATCAGTGAGAGTTTTATATTTGATACAAAGCATTTACAAAATCCCCAAAAGCGTGTACAAGTGGTATAAAGCATCAGTAAGAGTTTTATAGGTGATAAAAAACATTTATAAAAGTCCCAAAAGCGTGTACAAGTGGTATAAAAAATCAGTAAGAGTTTTATAGATGATAAAAAGCATTTATAAAAGCATCAAAAGCGTGTATAAGTGGTATAAAGCATCAGTAAGAGTCTTATCAGTGATACAAAACATTTATAAAAGCCCCAAAAGAGTGTACAAGTGGTATAAAGCATCAGTAAGAGTTTTTTAGGTGATAAAAAGCATATATAAAAGCACCAAAAGCGTTTACAAGTGGTATAAAGAATCAGTAAGAGTTTTATAGGTAATAAAAAGCATTTATAAAAGCACCAAAAGTATTTAAAAGTGGGTATAAAGCATCAGTAAGAGCTTTATAGGTGATAAAAAACATTTATAAAAGCCCCAAAAGCGTGTACAAGTAGTATAAAGCATCAGTAAAAGTTTTATATTTGATACAAAGCATTTATAAAATCTCCAAAAGCGTTTACAAGTGGTATAAGGCATCGGTAAGAGTTTTATAGGTGATAAAAAGCATTTATAAAAGCCCCAAAAGCGTGTACAAGTGGTATAAAGCATCAGTAAGAGTTTTATAAGTGATATATAAAGCATTTATAAAAGCACCAAAAGCGTGTACAAATGGTATAAAGCATCAGTAAGAGTTTTATATTTGATACAAAGCATTTATAAAATCCCCAAAAGCGTGTACAAGTGGTATAAAGCATCAGTAAGAGTTTTATAGGTGATAAAAAGCATTTATAAAAGCCCCAAAAGCGTGTACAAGTGGTACAAAGCATCAGTAAGAGTTTTATAAGTGATACAAAGCATTTATAAAAGCACCAAAAGCGTGTACAAGTGGTATAAAGCAACAGTAAGAGATTTATCAGCGATACAAAGCATTTATAAAAGCACCAAAAGCGTGTACAAGTGGTGTAAAGCATCAGTAAGTGTTTTATAGGTGATAAAAAGCATTTATAAAAGCCCAAAAAGTGTGTAAAAGTGACATAAAGCCTCAATAAGAGTTTTATAGGTGATAAAAAGCATTTATAAAAGACCCAAAAGCGTGTAAAAGTGGTATAAAGCTTCAGTAAGAGTTTTATAGGTGATACAAAGCATTTATAAAAGCACCAAAAGCGTGTACAAGTGGTATAAAGCATCAGTAAGAGTTCTATAGGTGATAAAAAGCATTTATAAAAGCACCAAAAGCGTGTACAAGTGGTGTAAAGCATCAGTAAGAGTTTTATATGTGATAAAAAGCATATATAAAAGCACCAAAAGCGTGTACAAGTGGTATAAAGCATCAGTAAGAATTTTATCAGCGATACAAAAGCATTTATATAAGCCCCAAAAGCAAGTACAAGTGGTATAAAGCATCAGTAAGAGTTTTTATCAGCGATACAAAGCATTAATAAAAGCACCAACAGCGTGTAAAAGTGGTATAAAGCATGAGTAAGAGTTATATAGGTGATAAAAAGCATTTATAAAAGCCCCAAAAGCGTCTACACGTGGTATAAAGCATCAGTAAGAGTCTTATAGTTGACAAAAAGCATATATAAAAGCACCAAAAGCGTGTACAAGTGGTATGAAGCATCAGTAAGAGTTTTATTAGCGATACAAAAGCATTTATAAAAGCCCCAAAAGCATGCACAAGTGGTATAAAGCATCAGTAAGAGTTTTATAGGGGATAAAAAGCATTTATAATAAAACTCAAAAGCGTTTACAAGTGATATAAACCATCAGTAAGAGTTTTATCAGCAATACAAAGCATTTATAAAAGACCCAAAAGCGTATGCAGGTGGTATAAAGCATCAGTAAGAGTTTTATAGGTGATAAAAAGCATTTATAAAAGCCCCAAAAGCGTGAACAAGTGGTAAAAAGCATCAGTAAGAGTTTTATAGGTGATAAAAAGCATTTATAAAGCCCCAAAAGCGTGTACAAGTGGTATAAAGCATCAGTAAGAATTTTATCAGCGATACAAAAGCATTTATATAAGCCCCAAAAGCATGTACAAGTGGTATAAAGCATCAGTAAGAGTGTTATCAGCGATACAAAGCATTAATAAAAGCACCAACAGCGTGTACAAGTGGTATAAAGCATAAGTAAGAGTTATATAGGTGAAAAAAAGCATTTATAAAAGCCCTAAAAGCGTGTACACGTGGTATAAAGCATCAGTAAGAGTTTTATAGTTGATAAAAAGCATATATAAAAGCACCAAAAGCGTGTACAAGTGGTATAAAGCATCAGTAAGAGTTTTAGCAGCGATACAAAAGTATTTATAAAAGCCCCAAAAGCATGTAAAAGTGGTATAAAGCATCAGTAAGAGTTTTATAGGGGATAAAAAGCATTTATAATAAAACTCAAAAGCGTTTACAAGTGATATAAACCATCAGTAAGAGTTTTATCAGCAATACAAAGCATTTATAAAAGTCCCAAAAGCGTATGCAAGTGGTATAAAGCATCAGTAAGAGTTTTATAGGCGATAAAAAGCATTTATAAAAGCCCCAAAAGCGTGAACAAGTGGTAAAAAGCATCAGTAAGAAGTTTTATAGGTGATAAAAAAGCAATTATAAAAGCCCCAAAAGCGTGTACAAGTGTTGTAGGTGTACAATCAGTAAGAGTTTTATAAGTGATAAAAAGCATTTATAAAAGCCCCGAAAGCCTGAACAAGTGGTAAAAAGCATCAGTAAGAGTTTTATAGGTGATAAAAAGCATTTATAAAAGCCCCGAAAGTGTGAAGAAGTGGTATAAAGCATCAGTAAGAGTTTTATAGTTGATAAAAAGCATTTATAAAAGCACCAAAAGCGTGTACAAGTGGTATAAAGCATCAGTAAGAGTTTTAAAGGTGATAAAAAGCATTTATAAAAGCCCCAAAAGCGTGTACAAGTGGTATAAAGCATCGGTAAGAGTTTTATAGGTGATTAAAAGTATTTATAAAAGCACCAACAGCGTGTACAAGTGGTAAAAAAGCATCAGTAAGAGTTTTATCAGCGATTCAAAGCATTTATAAAAGCCCCAAAAGCGTCTACAAGTGGTATAATGCATCAGTAAGAGTTTTATAGGTGATAAAAAGCATTTATAAAAGCCTCAAAAGCGTGAACAAGAGGTATAAAGCATCAGTAAGAGTTTTATAGGTGATAAAAAGCATTTATAAAAGCCCCGAAAGTGTGTACAAGTGGTATAAAGCATCAGTAAGAGTTTTATAGGTGATAAAAAGCATTTATAAAAGCCTCAAAAGCGTGAACAAGAGGTATAAGCATCAGCATGAGTTTTATCAGCGAAACAAAGCATTTATAAAACACCAAAAGCGTTTACAAATGATATAAAGCATCAGTAAGAGTTTTATAGAAACCGTAGTTAAGAGCTGTCATTTTGCTTTTATTTGCCGACAGGTTTTCTTGGCTCATTGCGTAAAGAAAACTGCTCAGGGGAAATTGGCCTCTTTTCCCCCAATTACGTCACTGAGGGGAAAGAAGTCAGATATTTGGCTGGAGGTGCAATTTTCGAAATAGTATGCTACTAGAAGGTGCTTCTAATTTTGTTAAAAATCCTAAAATCAATCTTTGTTATGAGACAAGCATGGTATAATTTTCTGATGATGACTTTGTTGTTTCAAAACATCTCTCTGGGTACCCTACGGAAAAAAGAAAGTTCAGAAAGTATTAGGTGCAGCTTCTGAGGAGTGTCTCTAAAGGCTAAGGAAGAATCTGCCATGACATTTATATACCTGTACTATCTTGAAAGGAAGCACACAATTGATATGCACAAAGATAAAGTATATGCAGCTGGTGCAGCAAATAACAAACCCAAACCAACTAAAAAATAATATATCAAGTCAGGCTGCTTCCCTTGATAAGACTCCGGATAGTAAAGCAAGCAACACAGAGGGCAATGGATTAGGGAAATCTTGAATAAGAAGAGAACAGATGCGACGGTTCTTTTATTCCACTCAATCAAAACAAGCTGTTCTGCGGCTGCTCTGCTGCAAAACCCTGTTTAAGGATAAATTGCCACTTTCTACGTTTGATAAGCCAGATATGAAACAGCTTATTAAAAAAAAAACAATAGGTGGCTTGAAAGCACCACTTGGGGGAACCTTCCATCTTCAAATGGGTTTTTGCTGCCAGAAAAAAAGAAGTTCAGAAGGCTGCTTTATGATCTGCCACTCAGACTAGCTTCACTTTTCACTACTGGTCTGCAAACGGATCTGGCTTTATCGTTATCACTGCCTATTACCCCAGGAAGATGAAAAATGAGCAGAGATTGCACCACTATCTCTAATGGGGGGGGGGGGTTCTTAATAAAAAGAGAGTTTTTGTTCTTATACTTTAAGTTATTTCTTTGTATATGAAATTTTCAGTTAATTATTTCTATGGGTAATTTTTCAGTTAAACTCTTAGTTGACGGTTTGCGAGTAGCATACCTGAGTGGAGGCGGAATTTCGTGTGTGGGGAGCTCAAATTAGCGGTTCAAATGGGGAGCTGGTATTAATGGCCATACTGAGTCGAAATCAGATTGAAGGGTTTCAGGTTCTCTGAGAGCGATTGGAGCCACAAGGACTAACTATCTTGAGAAATACTAACATAAAGAGAATAAAATAAGAAAGTAATGTATGTATTTTTACTCGAATAATCGGTACAGAGCTTGGCGGGAATATCACAAACACTTTGCAGTAAAAGACACTAATATAAAGTTGCTCACTGGGGCAGTACAAATAACGTTCAATATGACTGTTCCTGGGTTCACATAAAATTCACTGACAATCGACTCCAAAAGACTGTCGCAAGACTGATAAAAGACTCATCCAACACTGGCACAAAAATTGCTAAGTCCTAACTATCTACTCTCTGCAATTTCGGCAGAGGTTACGTTCAGGCGTTACTAAAAAATACATTACACTCATTCTATTGGTTCAACTGTATCTCCTATATTACTATTGGATAGTGATATACCAATGGGCTACTTGAGTTTAATTACAATTTATAACTTTTAAGATATCACTTTGGAATTTTTCACAACAAAACAAAGTTTTCAATTGTAACTTTTTGCTAGCGAGGCGTCACTTAGTTTCCAGAAGACTTATAATTTATTTCTGTGAAAGTTGTTAAAGGACAATGCGATTTAGTTACATTGAGATACATAGTTCTAAACTTAGTTTTCAGAACAATGCAATTAGATTACACAAAAACATTTGGTATCTCGAGTGACTAATTTTTTGTATAATAAATTCTACCATCTCTTGATAGTTTGAAATTTCAAGCTCTTAAGATTTAAATTACATTGTTAGTCGCCTGTCATATAAGATTTGGTCAGACTGATATTTATTGCATACTTTAGCGACGCGGAGACAAATTTATTTATTACATTTTCTGTGGGAAAAGATTCTTACAATGTATGTTTGAATTAAATACATTTGTTTCACTATTTTAATTTGAACGCTTGAGACTTGCTCGATCTGTAGGTTACTTGAATTTTCAGGTTCATATTTTGGGTGATGTTATTTTACTTGGGTAACTTTAATTGGAAAATTTTTGATGTTTTTGAAAATTGATCCCATTACGTATCATCCTTCCCATTCTTAACGATGTCCTCATCGTTGTGTTATCCTACTCTTTCTATTCTTTCAAATTTTGATCTTTCTTTAAAAGAATTTAACTTAGTACTTATTACTTGAATTAACTCTGCTTTGGTAAAATGTATATCTTTTTTTTTCATATTCCCGATTGCTTTATGAGACTACATATATGACGACATTGCTTTAAAGTCCATCACCTACTCACTCTATTTGGCGAAAGGGCCAAAGAGTTTCAATTGACTAACACATTAGGTTATATGATTACATGATAATTATTATTCCTTCACCTAATATTAAAATTCCTTCACCTAATATGGTAATAATTCTACATGGTTTTAACTAATTAAGATCCGATTTTGTGACTATTTTATCACTAAAAATGGTACACATTTGCCTTTTCTAATACTTGACTATACTTCCACCTGACGCTATAATGATACGATAAATAACTGACTTCAAGAGCACTGATATATATGGATTAAATGATTTGCAAATAAAAAGTTTGACACATTAATAATTTCTCAATATTCACTAAAGTTACAAGTTAGATACATAAGATCTTCACACTTACTTCATCATTCTACGTGTCTATAATACTCACATACGTTATCACTCTTACTTTGGGCTTCCATTCAATTAATTACTGGGTTGGCTAATGGTTTATGGTTTGTCTTCGTGGTTTTTCGTTTTTTGGCACTTGTTCCTTGGGATAAGCGTTTATGTTGTTCATACATATGACTACTTGCACAAAAGTGTCCGTGCGTGGTTTGTTACGTCATAAACGAGGGGTTGATGTCATAGATTTGTTGAACTGTTTCCTGGGTACCTGACATTTGGGGAATTGATTACATGAAATGGGTATCTTGATCGTTGGGCTAGGTATCTCTTCTTGGGCACTTTTATCCTCGGAAAAATCTAATACTCGTACAGTCTGTGATTCCCGTAAATTGTTCACGTTTAGTCCTTCTTTTATGTTACGCCATGTATGTAACTATGGTTGGAACAGAACTTTATATAGGTTCTATGTTTGAAGTATTGTCTTTGATTCTTGTTTTAATGATACACAATCATTGAGGGATTAGTCATTGGGATTTTGGCTAAGATAACTTGGTTTGGTCTCTTCTCTAACACTTTATTTTGGGAAGGTTTGCACCTACAGTTTATATTTCCCGCAAAATTGATTTTGATTGGTTCTTCTTCTCATGGAGGATGGTTTGGTGTCATGACGTCTAATAATGATTGGATAGGGTCAAAACTTAAGCTTGGGATCTTGGTTCAACATATTGTCTCTGATATGGGGCTTAAGATATATAATCTTTGAGGGATTGACTCCAGGGTTATTCTTGGTCCTTAGGATTTAATGTTTGGGACCTTGCTGTCTAATGATAGTTATTGACGGATTTTATGTAGTTTTACGACATTGCGGTCGGGGTGGTTCTCTAGGTAATCATTAATTCAGGTATGTACTTATGTATGGGGTTCTTGGTTTGTCGATATTGTTTGGGGGTGGTGTTACCTGGTACTAGGCTTGGGTGACTTGGATTGTCATCAGGGTATTGTCTTCAGGGGTTTCCTTGGTCAGTACTTATCGGTGGTTGACGAATGATGAGAGTAGATGCTACTGGGTTGTATCCGTGTTACGTGCTGGTACACCAATAGTTAATTTGCACTGATTACTCTGCTTCCTGGAATATAAATATCTGGGTAGAATCAAATGCTCTTTAAAATTACATAAGTTAAAACACATACAGCAATAATGCACAATTTATACGATATTATATGGAGACTATTAAATGAAATAATAGTTGTGATTAGTCGAACTAATAATATCAATTTAATATGGGTACAGTTAAACTCAAAGATAAAACGAATGAAAGCAATCTTCATGCTTTTATATGCATATTGCAGAAATACTAGGTTACTACGAGATAAGCTAGGTAATCATAAGAAAAATGATTGTGTCTACGAAAAATAACACTATATAAGATTTTCAAGATTTGGTGATTATATGTATACATGTATATATGTGCATTTAGCACTTGTTTAATATTCAATACATTTTTAAATGTTATTGAACACTCATCTACTTTGGCATTTAATTTTCTATTATAAGACTACATGTGAGGTAGGTTACATGGTTTTATGAGAGGTCTCGATTTACTATAAATTTTCAAGTCTTTACTGTTTACGCGCGTCCATGTTGCTTAAGAAATACATTTTTTTAGCCGCATGGGTTTATGCAAACAATAAGTAGAGATTTGGGACTAGACATTGCACGAATGAGGACCTCTACTCTCATTCGTTTGATCATGTCCTCCCTTTTTTTTAAGGGTTATCAGGGAGTTCCGGGTTTAGGTTTTGCATCTCACTCGACTCGATGTCATCTGACTTTGCCCTTTTTATACGTGTTATCATAATTCTTCCGTAATTTAGGTTCAATAAGATTCTTATAGTTAGAGAGATCATGAATACGAATCCTACCGTCAGGAGGATATACCACCAAAAGTTTGTTGAAAATAGTCCGTATCTACTTTCTACATACGTCAATCTTTGGTCTTCATCAGTAAATAGGGGAATTTGAGAGTCTAAGGCTTCTTTAATTTTTGTTAGTGGTAAGGTTCTCTTGAAATTCTCTATTTTTGACCATATTGCGGTTTTCACTTCTTTGTTTTCGATATTAGGAATTGTATGCGATAAATTGACTGGTTTGAAATTGACCACCTTGGGGCTTATTATATTCGTGCTTGTGGTTATCAGTGGTGTTTGTACCGTGGCTTCTTTGGTTACCAATCGACATCCTTGTTTTATGGTTATTGTTCCCACGTCTTGTAATAGTAGTTCAGTTCTGTAGCTTGGATCGCTTCTTTCTGTGTTATTATAACAAGAGATAGTCCCAACTGTTTTTTTTGGAACAGAAAATAGCCACAGGTCATTTCTAAGATGAATAAATATTTCTCGTTTAGTACTGCCTGCTAGCGCTTCGCATGAATTGTGAATTTCTTCTTGTTGAGTCTCTTTTAAAAATATATCTAACATACAAGATCCAGGTTTTACGTTATAAATAGGCAGGGTTAGTTGACATACTAGGTTTTTGAATGCTACACATTCCTTAAGGTCGTGTGGATTTGCTAAGACATATTTCCCCCTATCTTGATCGACTAGCAAGTATTCCGCTTCGGGGGTGATAGTCATGAACGAATTAGTTCTACCTATATTGGCTGGAAATGTAGAAATTTTATAAAAGTCATATATTGATTGTTGATTTATTAATAGGATTGTTACTACTGCAAATAGTTGATTGTTTATTTCCGTGATGTGAACCTTTAGTTTGGTGTAATAGTGGAACAGGTTTGCTACTTCTGGTTCTGTTGGTAAATGTAGACCGAAAGTTAGATGTGTTTTTATTTCATGTAAGATACTTTTTAAGTTCGAAGGATCCACGAGGTCGTATGATAAGGTTCCTCCAGTAAGGGCAAATAATGCAAATTCAAATTTGCTAACATCAGTTGCCAAGTTAAGTAATGACATTGTCACTATGTCTAGTGATACCATGGTGAGGCTCGAATCGTAAATCACACGATCTACTTAATTTTCTAAATAATTCCTTATATTTACTGTCTTTGATATTTTCTTTGAAATTGCCTCAATTTTGTCTCTCTGATAATTGGCTATACTGGCTTGTATTTTTTGGACGTGTAAGGTCACGTTTATGACGTTATTTAGTTTTCTTACGTTTTCGCTTAGGATATCCAGGTCTTCTTCAGTCGATAGCCCAAATAAGCGTGAAGCTAATTCTCCTACGATTGGTACTAGACTAGCTGATCTGCGGTATTTGCTTTTTCGAAAGAATACTTCGAAGATTCTTGTGGTACTTTGCTTTAACTTTTGTATTTCTGTATTGAATAATTCAAATAGTGCCTGCAGTCTCTGTCTATACAATATTAAGAAGGATTGGTGAATCGATACTCCTAGGGCATTTTTCTCATTCAGCTCAGGTAACGATTCGACGTAGTTTTTAGCTGGTTCGTCGGCCATGGCGAATCTGGCACATGTGTATTTGCCGTCAATTGTCCAGCATTTTTCGGGTAAATATTTTTCTTTCTTTTTACTTTCAGTAAATCTCCTTTTGTTGTCCGAATGGTGTCCTTGAACTAATATAGTTTGAGTCTCGGTATGCAATACTGGGAGTCTTGCCCTTAATTTTATATACATGTTGCCGAAGGAGATGGTCTTTGTAAATATTGCTCCTGTGGACCATGACCATTTTGTGAACGTCGTGGGTTTCAAATGCGTTATCGTAATTAATTTTCTTTGGGACAGTTCATTGAGTTTGATTAACTCCGGGCTTGCATTGGTTGTGACATCCGTTAGTGAGGGCTGTATTTCCTCTGTTCTTGTTTTGAGTTTGGGCGTGATTGTCCTGGTATTTTTCTTTCTTTGTGGCATGTCTATATTTTTCTTTATTTCTTTTGGTGATACTTTCTTAGTAACGTTGCTCGCAGTATGGTCTTGCCATAGTTGTTTGAGGTATGTCCATATGCTTGGTAATTCATTTAGCATGGCGTAATTTCCTTCATAGAGTTTATTTTTCTTGGAAGTTGTCAAAAAGGAACTTGTGGTATATTTTGTCGTAGTATGCTCTCTTCTGGAATCGTTCACATTACTTAATGATCTTCTCCTTCTGTTTTCTCTGTTGTTGGCTCCTAGAGCCTTATCAATGTTTGCCATTTTCTTGTCAAAGTTATCTATTAGGAATTTCTATTTTAGTTTGGGAATAATGGAGGGTAGATCTCCTGTATTTTCTTTGTTGTTAAAGTCATCTATTAAGAATTTCAATTTTAGTTTAGAAATAATGGGGGGTAGATCTCCTGTATTTTCCTTGTGGTGCATGTCTTTCGTTGTCTGCAGGCTCTTGTCCGATTTAAAGAATTGGAATATAGAGTCCTTCAATTCATTAGTATTCTTTTCTAGTCTGATGACTTGTTGAAAAAGGGTTTCAAACGGTTTGGGATCCAGTTTCATAAATATTTTCCTGGCATTGTGACTTGCAAGTAACGAATTTTCATATTTGAAGATTATTCCATGCTTTACGATATCTTGGGCTATAGTTCGGGCAACGAAGATTATCATGAAATTTGTTAGCCACATCCTTTTTTTGCTGTTTCTGGAATTAATATTTCATTAAACACAATATAGGAAGATTTCTTATGATAGATAATCGAATGAGAATTTAGTTTTCTATTATATGGGATTTTCTTTTTTTCTTTCGGGGATGGAAACAAGGTGAGATTAAGATTCGTGGTCATAGAATTTGTTGATTTCGTATAGTAAACATACGGCTGATTCTTAGGCTGGGGGGATGGTTATTTTAATAGATTTCATTCAAAAATTTCTCTTTTAACGTAGGGGATGCGTGGGTTGTCTTTGATTTATCTCATACCAAATTATTTCAATAGAGACGGTTTTCTTGATTTTTTGGTTCCTTTTGATTTTGGTTCATAAGTTTTTATTCTTTTAAATATAATTTCTTTTCTTTTCACTCTATATATTACGCTTTTTGGATTATATAGATATTGTTTGTAGTATTTTATTTCTTGGAGAGGGTCATGTTTACCTTGGTATTTTACGCAGTTTTAATTTCCCTCAATTTTGTAAACTATTTTTTGCTTTCTACACTTGTCAAGAAGCAATAAATCTGTCTGACAAGGACCTTTAACGTACCAGTACCGAACTTTATATTGTTTTTGCAATTTTCTGATTTCATGTTGAATAAAATGGAGGTACTTGCCCTTTCTGCCGTTATATTTTATTCCCAATTTCCCTCTCGCTGGTCGATATTTGGGTGTGTTTGCAAAACTTAGACCGAATTTATAGGATTCCACGTCAAATTTCCTTAAATCATACTTGACGTTCCATTTTTTAGCGAAGACTTCTTCCCCTGATTTACTCACAATGATCATTGCCGCTGAGTATATGACATTTTCTTTGGCGTGCTTTATAGTTATTAACTCTGTATCGATAATTGCTTTGGCCATTGTTCTGAAATGAAAGGTAGTTTCTATTGACTTTTGTCTAGTTAATTTTTTCAAGACTAGTTATAATTATGGTACACTCTAGGTCGAGGTCCAACTACCTTTTCACCGGTATTTCCTCATACATCGGGTACTTATTCGTTTGACGTAATTCGAGTCATCTAAAGCTCCATATTAACCAATAATGAATATATACTTTGAATGGAAAACAAGGTAACTTCAAGTCGAAGTTGAACTACTTTTTCACCGGTGCCACCTTGCACCTGGCTATTTGTGTATTCGAACGTAATTCGATTCCCTAAAGTTCCGTACTCTAGTTTAACGAGTTTGCGCTCGAATTTTAACGAATTCCATATAGGCTTAAAAGTATAGAGACTTTCGAGAAACTACCTTTTTTTGTCAATATATTAACAATGTATTTAGACCCCGTGATATTCACTCTAATTCATAGTTTTATAAATATTAATACACTACTGGTTTATTCATATAACACACTTTTTTTTTCTTTACATAACAATAGTAATCAATTTACATAGACATAACACTTCAGGTAATATTAGAGGGTTCTTTTATTATTCTTTTCAACGAGATTATTTATATATACAGTTTCTTCCACTAATATTGGGTTTTAATTTCAATATGGATGCATCAACCGGCAGTGCTGCCTTTGAACTTGGAGATGAAAGCATGTCAAGAAGTCGATAATTTTCCCATGACGAGACATTTGAGCTGAGAAACTTGAGTTTAAATATTATATTATTTTTTCCGCTTTCAGGTCTATTTAAGTACATTAAATACACTAATAACTGGTTTGGGAGGTGCAGGTCCTCCAGTGTGGCCATTATTTCATTCCTTCGCATATTTTGATGAACGACTTTCCGGCACAACTGAGATAAAGACAATGGGTCATTTATTATTTTTACTACGGAGAAACTTAAGTTTACGTGCTATTGGCAGCAGCATAGTTGCTCGCGCACGATTACGTCTAAACTAGGGAATATTTTTCTTCAAAAATTATCGTCTTCTTGGAAGAAATCCAGGGTTATTTTCTTTATGTCTTTATAGTCTCTTGGGGTAACTTGAAAAATAGCGGATCCCGTTGAAGGGTTTAATGGATTTAGAAACGTGTTATTTACACAGTTGACGCATAAGGCCTTAAAAAATTTTTCACCTTTTAACACGTGTCCTTGGTCCATTAGTATGGAGAGAAATTTAATGGGCCAAATTGTAGTTATGTTGTTATCGTCTTAATCGTACCAAATATTGTCGGCGATATAATCAGACAACGAGCTATATTTTGTTGTTGGAATATTTTGCATTAAAATTCGGAAGGCCATGTTAGCACTTAGTCTAGTGTGTTCTAGTGTTCTTGTCATTGCACGTGCACTAAAGTTATAATGCACTAAGCTTGCCGTTAATCTTAGGATCATTCTTTGTTCCAAGATTGTCCTTCGAGATTTCAGAAGATAATATAGTTTTGGACAGTCAAGATTTTCTACTGTTCTGATAAGTTCCCATTCTTTTAATTAATTTTCAATATCTCCCCATTCTTTAATGAATCATTAATGTTATCTACACTATGTCTTTTCTTAAGATTCCATGAGCTTACATTTTCTAGTCTACGATTATATAATTGTTGATGCTAAATTGTTATAATCATACTTTGGCATCTTCTATGTTCCCCAATATATGGAACTGTTCGTCCCTCCTACCAATCCTAAAGAAAAATAAACCCCAAAATAACCCTGAGTCTTATAGGCCCATAATAATTACTCCTGTGATGGAGAAAATAATGGAGAAAATTTTATTTTACCGACTCCTCTGGTTTGTTGAAAAAAATAATATGATCCCTCAAACTCAAACTGGTTTCAGGAAAAACCACTCCTCGACAGATGCTTTCATATTGTTAACAAATGCAATAAATGAATCATTCTCAAAAAATAATGTCCTAGTTGAAGCTTTCCTTGATTTTGAAGGGGCATATGACAATGTGAACCACCAAATCCTTTTTAAACAAACCTGCAATCCTGGGACTACCCCCCAAGCTATTATCTTTCATAAAATCTTTCATAGAATTGCGAAGTTTCATTGTTTGTGTAGGTTCAGCCTCTTCACCCCAAAAGACAATAACCAAAGGCCTTCCTCAGGGAGCAGTCCTACAGCTACCTCCTCTTTGCCCTATATCTCTGGGACATGAACCTCCCCCACACGAATCTACAATATACTGACGATCTGGTGCTATTGTCATCTGGCAAAACCTTTGAGATATCATAGTCAAAGCTGCAAAAGTCACTTTTCCAATTTGAAAAGCTCTCTCAACATTCAGATTTACCCATTGCACCTACCAAGTCAAAAATATTCCAATTTCACCGAAAGTGAAATCATGTTAATGGAAGACTAACTCTAAATGGAACAGCTATTCCAGAAGATAATCATATTAATTACCTAGGTCTCATGCTCGACCAAAAACTTAATTTCCACCTCCACATTTCAAACACAATAAAAAAATGCTATAGAAAAACAAATATACTAAAAAGACTTCTTTCCACACCCTGGGCTGTAAGGAGAAAACCTTCCTCCAGTTTTATAAATCACATATAAGACCCCATATTGACTATGGGCTCATCATCTATGGTGCATGTGCAAAGACCCAGACGTAAAAAATTTAAACAATACAAAATGATATAATACGTCTCATATTTGGTCTTAGGAAACCCGCAAGCACCAAGTTTCTAAATAGTAGGGGATAGAAAAGGGCTAAATAGTATTACTGAAAAGCCCGCCTGCTGTGAAATAGAAGAAGAAGAAGAGGATGGTTGAAGTAATGGAGAAGAAGAAATTGAAACAATAAAAAATTATATAATAGGTCTCATATTTGGTCTTAGGAAACCCACAAGCCCCAAGTTTCTGCTTATGGAGAGTGGATTAACATTAATAAGGGAGATATGTAGCTTTCTCTTGACAAAACATCTTACAAAAATTGAATCAAAAAGCTCAAACACCCTACATAATTGGTTAAGAAATCCAGCCATGTATAGAGGCATTGCAGATGAGTATACCAATATTCAGAAGAAGTTCCCTGTACCGGCAACGTCTATTGCACCTACTTTTCCCCAATCCCCCCCAGGGAATTGGTCAATTCCCATAATAAATACTGATTTCTCAAAGTGGAATAAAGATTTAACCCCCATTGCTTTTGTCCAGAAAAATTTTGCTGAAATTAATACAATTACTTATAAAAACCAATTCCAAATATTTGTTGATGGGTCAAAAATGAATGAGAAGGTAGCAAATGGTGCTTTCCTTCCTCACCTGAAAATTGCAATGGGTGAGAAATTGTATAACAATGTATCTATAATGTCTGCTGAGTTAAATGCCATAATCATAATGGAGAAGAAGAAATTGAAACAGTACAAAGTTATATAATACGTCTCATGTTTGGTCTTATATTTACGTCTCATATGCAATATGCTTTCGTCTGCACAACATACCTTGCTTTGTATACTGTTAAAATGCTTCAAACACCACAAAATCTCACTATCAGCCAAGAGCCTAGCCAACTATACCTGCACACAGAGCATAGAAATCGACATCTATCATCTTATATTTGAACTCCTTGAGTCGAAAGATCTACTGAAAGATATCTGAAAATATCTAATAAATAAGAGGCAACCAAGCCAGTAGCTCTGTAGCCCACAGAGTGAAGCAAAAGGGAAAGGTCTAAGTAGTATCGACTGAAAAGCCTGCCTGCTGTGAAATAGAAAAAGAAGAAGAAGAGCAACAGCAACACAACAGCAACTCTTTAAGAAATTTAAAAATAAATTTCTTGTGAATTATTGTCTGGATTTATCAGTAGTTGTACCGAACCAATTCTGCTCAAAATCCTCCTCAGGGCCCTACTGTGGTGTTTCTTTTGTGGATGGTGAAATTTTCCCACAGTAGAGTGCAGACGATCTTGTATCATAGTATTATCCGTTCCTGCTTAGATTATAGGTTATTCCAATAGGCAATGCAAAGAACTCCCCCCAAAAAAGTCCCTCCGGATCCAACCCTAAATACTAATGAAATTGATCCATTTTTGCCCCATCTTGGCTGGTCAAGCTCTCTATCACAAAGCTCACATGAAAGCTCAAACTCTGAGAATAGGACAATGATCAGTGTTGGAGCTAATGTCACCATAGATGATTATGGCTTTCAAAAGGTCCCTTCTAGGAGCTCCAAAAAAAGGAAAAGAACATCCCCAATCAAAAGTATTTCCCCTCCCCCTGTCCAAGTTTCTCCTTCCCAAAACTTAGGAATTTACCTCAAAATTTCTCCTAATACCCTTTGAAATAACAAAGATTACTACAATAAGGGTTGCAATTCTTAAAATGTTCAAAACAATGTTTTCTCTTAACATTCACTGTGATGGATCTTTGCTAATAGCTGTCTAATATCAGAAATCAGCAGATATAATACTTAATCTAAAATTTCATCTGAATACCCCAATTAATTCATCTAAATGGAACCCAAAACGATCCTTAAAAAAAATAGTAGTATATAATGTTCCCCTAGAAATACCAATTCAGGAGTTAAAAGAAGGGCTCTCAGATAGGGCTGGTAACACAATCCCTGTAGAAAATGTCACTCAACTGGGTAAACCAAACTCTAATGGATTAAAAACAAGTAGATCTTTCTTATTTACACTGAAGGAAAAAATTAATATCCCAGAAAAGTTATTCCTATTTGGGCAAATCGAACCGCACAAGGAATATAAGCCAAAGCTAACCCAGTGTCAGAAGTGTCTGAAACTGGGACACACAACAAATAAATGTAATGAAATTCTCCTAGCCTGTAGTAATTGTAAGGGCTCCCATCCTAAAGAGTTGACAACTTGCAACAACACATGTATCAATTGTAAAGGCCCACATAAATCCACCAATAAATCACAATGCCCTGCATATAAGAAAAGAGCACTAACACTCCAAATAACAACAGAGAATGCCATTCCATACCCATTTGCAGCTATGGAAGCAAATGCTGCCCAATTAAACTAAATAAAACCTATATTGAAATCAAACAAAACTCCCAAGTCAAACACTCCCAATGCAGCAAGTACCCCTTATAAAACACCATCCTTTAAGCCCCTTAGCTCACATCTCTATAAAAAAAAATCACCAAGCCAACAAGCCTCCTTGCCTAGTGAGATGATGTCGGCCTGGCGCCCCCTCCCAACAGGAAACAAACCAGAAACACTACCAGGAATTAATCCTTTAACTGACAAACTGGATGCACAACCAAACATGCAAACCCCAAATATATGCTTATTCATTCTAAACTGCAATGCAGTTCAGGCCATGAATGTACAAAAACAACAGAAAACAAAAATAATTGCTGAATTGGCAAAAATCTACATCCCTAATCATACGCTCATTCAAGCAAAAAAAGATCTTGTTCTACTATTAACAAAGCTGAACATTGTTACGCAGTCATATGAAAATTAAATCAACAACACAACACATATCGATATTCCAGTGGAACGCAAGATCACTTACAGAAAATAAGCTAAATGAACTAATATCTTTTGTGAATAATAATTCCATTGAAATTGCTTGCCTCCAGGAAACTCATTTAAACCAAAATCAACAAATTAAGTCTCTGGGATATACTATCCTGAGAAAGGATAGATCATCAGAGAGAAAAGGAGGTGGAGTAGTCTTAATAATGAATAATAATATAAAATTATGTGGCATCAACTTTCCAGATTTTGTAAATGATGTTGATGCAATTGGTATCAGTGTTTGGCCTAATAATACAAAAACTTACATAATAAGCTTTTACAACCCTAATGGCCAAACTACAGATGCCTAGGATTTCTTCAGTTGAATAAATATTCATAATATGTTGAAAAACATAATTATTTGTGTTACTAATTATTTGTAACTACTTTTTCACCGGTGCCACCTTGCACCTGGCTATTTGTGTATTCGAACGTAATTCGATTCCCTAATGTTCCGTACTCTAGTTTAACGAGTTTGCGCTCGAATTTTAACGAATTCCATATAGGCTTAAAAGTATAGAGACTTTCGAGAAACTACCTTTTTTTGTCAATATATTAACAATGTATTTAGACCCCGTGATATTCACTCTAATTCATAGTTTTGTAAATATTAATACACTACTGGTTTATTCATATAACAAACTTTTTTTTTTCTTTACATAACAATAGTAATCAATTTACATAGACATAACACTTCAGGTAATATTAGAGGGTTCTTTTATTATTCTTTTCAACGATATTATTTATATATACAGTTTCTTCCACTAATATTGGGTTTTAATTTCAATATGGATGCATCAACCGGCAGTGCTGCCTTTGAACTTGGAGATGAAAGCATGTCAAGAAGTCGATAATTTTCCCATGACGAAACATTTGAGCTTAGAAACTTGAGTTCCAATATTATATTATTTTTTCCGCTTTCAGGTGTATTTAAGTACATTAAATACACTAATAACAGGTTTGGGAGGTGCAGGTCCTCCAGTGAGGCCATAATGTCATTCCTTCGCATATTTTGATGAACGACTTTCCGGCACAACTGAGATAAAGACAATGGGTCATTTATTATTTTTACTACGGAGAAACTTAAGTTTACGTGCTATTGGCAACAGCATAGCTATTCGCGCACGATTACGTCTAAACCAGGGAATATTTTTCTTCAAAAATTTTCGTCTTCTTGGAAGAAATCCAGGGTTATTTTCTTTATGTCTTTATAGTCTCTTGGAGTAACTTGAAAAATAGCGCATCCCGTTGAAGGGTTTAATGGATTTAGAAACGTGTTATTTACACAGTTGACGCATAAGGCCTTAAAAAAATTTTTCACCTTTTAACACGTGTCCTTGGTCTATTAGTATGGAGAGAAATTTAATGGGCCAAATTGTAGTTATGTTGTTATCGTCTTAATCGTACCAAATATTGTCGGTGATATAATCAGACAACGAGCTATATTTTGTTGTTGGAATATTTTGCATTAAAATTCGGAAGGCTATGTTAGCACTTAGTCTAGTGTGTTCTAGTGTTCTTGTCATTGCACGTGCACTAAAGTTATAATGCACTAAGCTTGCCGTTAATCTTAGGATCATTCTTTGTTCCAAGATTGTCCTTCGAGATTTCAGAAGATAATATATTTTTGGACAGTCGAGATTTTCCACTGTTCTGATAAGTTCCCATTCTTTTAATGAATTCTCAATATCTCCCCATTCTTTTAATGAATCATTAATGTTATCTACACTTTGTCTTTTCTTAAGATTCCATGAGGTTACATTTTCTAGTCTACGATTATATAATTGTTGATGCTAAATTGTTATAATCATACTTTGGCATCTTCTATGTTCCCCAATATATGGAAATGTTCGTCCCTCCTACCAATCCTAAAGAAAAATAAACCCCAAAATAACCCTGAGTCTTATAGGCCCATAATGATTACTCCTGTGATGGAGAAAATAATGGAGAAAATTTTATTTTACCGACTCCTCTGGTTTGTTGAAAAAAATAATATGATCCCTCAAACTCAAACTGGTTTCAGGAAAAACCACTCCTCGATCGATGCTTTCATATTGTTTCATATTGTTTGAGTGTGAGGGAAACATATTGTTTCCCTCACACTCAAACTGGTTTCAGGAAACACCACTCCTCGACAGATGCTTTCATATTGTTAACAAATGCAATAAATGAATCATTCTAAAAAAATAATGTCCTAGTTGAAGCTTTCCTTGATTTTGAAGGGGCATATGACAATGTGAACCACCAAATCCTTTTTAAACAAACCTGCAAACCTTGGACTACCCCCCAAGCTATTATCTTTCATAAAATCTTTCATAGAATTGCGAAGTTTCATTGTTTGTGTAGGTTCAGCCTCTTCACCCCAAAAGACAATAACCAAAGGCCTTCCTCAGGGAGCAGTCCTACAGCTACCTCCTCTTTGCCCTATATCTCTGGGACATGAACCTCCCCCACACGAATCTACAATATACTGACGATCTGGTGCTATTGTCATCTGGCAACACCTTTGAGATATCATAGTCAAAGCTGCAAAAGTCACTTTTCCAATTTGAAAAGTTCTCTCAACATTCAGATTTACCCATAGCACCTACCAAGTCAAAAATATTCCAATTTCACCGAAAGTGAAATCATGTTAATGGAAGACTAACTCTAAATGGAACAACTATTCCAGAAGATAATCATATTAATTACCTAGGTCTCATGCTCGACCAAAAACTTAATTTCCACCTCCACATTTCAAACACAATAAAAAAAATGCTATAGAAAAACAAATATACTAAAAAGACTTCTTTCCACACCCTGGGGCTGTAAGGAGAAAACCTTCCTCCAGTTTTATAAATCACATATAAGACCCTATATTGACTATGGGCTCATCATCTATGGTGCATGTGCAAAGACCCAGACGTAAAAAATTTAAACAATACAAAATGATATAATACGTCTCATATTTGGTCTTAGGAAACCCGCAAGCACCAAGTTTCTAAATAGTAGGGGATAGAAAAGGGCTAAATAGTATTACTGAAAAGCCCGCCTGCTGTGAAATAGAAGAAGAAGAAGAGGATGGTTGAAGTAATGGAGAAGAAGAAATTGAAACAATAAAAAATGATATAATAGGTCTCATATTTGGTCTTAGGAAACCCACAAGCCCCAAGTTTCTGCTTATGGAGAGTGGATTAACATTAATAAGGGAGAGATGTAGCTTTCTCTTGACAAAACATCTTACAAAAATTGAATCAAAAAGCTCAAACACCCTACATAATTGGTTAAGAAATCCAGCCATGTATAGAGGCATAGCAGATGAGTATACCAATATTCAGAAGAAGTTCCCTGTACCGGCAACGTCTATTGCACCTACTTTCCCCCAATCCCCTCCAGGGAATTGGTCAATTCCCATAATAAATAATGATTTCTCAAAGTGGAATAAAGATTTAACCCCCATTGCTTTTGTCCAGAAAAATTTTGCTGAAATTAATACAATTACTTATAAAAACCACTTCCAAATATTTGTTGATGGGTCAAAAATGAATGAGAAGGTAGCAAGTGGTGCTTTCCTTCCTCACCTGAAAATTGCAATGGGCGAGAGATTGTATAATAATGTATCTAAAATGTCTGCTGAGTTAAATGCCATAATCATAATGGAGAAGAAGAAATTGAAACAATACAAAGTGATATAATACGTCTCATGTTTGGTCTTATATTTACGTCTCATATGCAATATGCTGACGTCTGCACAACATACCTTGCTTTGTATACTGTTAAAATGCTTCAAACACCACAAAATCTCACTATCAGCCAAGAGCCTAGCCAACTATACCTGCACACAGAGCATAGAAATCGACATCTATCATCTTATATTTGAACTACTTGAGTTGATAGATCTATTGAAAGATATCTGAAAATATCTAATAAATAAGAGGCAATCAAGCCAGTAGCTCTGTAGCCCACAGAGTGAAGCAAAAGGGAAAGGTCTAAGTAGTATCGACTGAAAAGCCCGCCTGCTGTGAAATAGAAAAAGAAGAAGAAGAGCAACAGCAACACAACAGCAACTCTTTAAGAAATTTAAAAATAAATTTCTTGTGAATTATTGTCTCGATTTATCAGTAGTTGTACCGAACCAATTCTGCTCAAAATCCTCCTCAGGGCCATACTGTGGTGTTTCTTTTGTGGATGGTGAAATTTTCCCACAGTAGAGTGCAGACGGTCTTGTATCATAGTATTATCCGTTCCTGCTTAGATTATAGGTTATTCCAATAGGCAATGCAAAGAACTCCCCCAAAAAAAGTCCCTCCGGATCCAACCCTAAATACTAATGAAATTTATCCATTTTTGCCCCATCTTGGCTGGTCAAGCTCTCTATCACAAAGCTCACATGAAAGCTCAAATTCTGAGAATAGGACAATGATCAGTGTTGGAGTTAATGTCACCATAGATGATTATGGCTTTCAAAAGGTCCTTTCTAGGAGCTCCAAAAAAAGGAAAAGAACATCCCCAATCAAAAGTATTTCCCCTCCCCCTGTCCAAGTTTCTCCTTCCCAAAACTTAGGAATTTACCTCAAAATTTCTCCTAATACCCCTTTGAAATAACAAAGATTACTACAATAAGGGTTGCAATTTTCAAAATGTTCAAAACAATGTTTTCTCATAACATTCACCGTGATGGATCTTTGCTAATAGCTGTCTAATATCAGAAATCAGCAGATATAATACTTAATCTAAAATTTCATCTGAATACCACAATTAATTCATCTAAATGGAACCCAAAACGATCCTTTAAAAAAATAGTAGTATATAATGTTCCCCTAGAAATACCAATTCAGGAGTTAAAAGAAGGGCTCTCAGATAGGGCTGGTAACACAATCCCTGTAGAAGATGTCACTCAACTGGGTAAACCAAACTCTAATGGATTAAAAACAAGTAGATCTTTCTTATTTACACTGAAGGAAAAAATTAATATCCCAGAAAAGTTATTCCTATTTGGGCAAATCTAACCGCACAAGGAATACAAGCCAAAGCTAATCCAGTGTCAGAAGTGTCTGAAACTGGGACACACAACAAATAAATGTAATGAAATTCTCCTAGCCTGTAGTAATTGTACGGGCTCCCATCCTAAAGAGTTGACAACTTGCAACAACACTCAGCCTACATGTATCAATTGTAAAGGCCCACATAAATCCACCAATAAATCACAATGCCCTGCATATAAGAAAAGAGCACTAACACTCCAAATAACAACAGAGAATGCCATTCCATACCCATTTGCAGCTATGGAAGCAAATGCTGCCCAATTAAACTAAATAAAACCTATATTGAAATCAAACAAAACTCCCAAGTCAAACACTCCCAATGCATCAAGTACCCCTTATAAAACACCATCCTTTAAGCCCCTTAGCTCACATCTCTATAAAAAAGAATCACCAAGCCAACAAGCGTCCTTGCCTAGTGAGATGATGTCGGCCTGGCACCCCCTCCCAACAAGAAACAAACCAGAAACACTACCAGGAATTAATCCTTTAACTGACAAACTGGATGCACAACCAAACATGCAAACCCCAAATATATGCTTATTCATTCTAAACTGCAATGCAGTTCAGGCCATGAATGTGCAAAAACAACAGAAAACAAAAATAATTGCTGAATTGGCAAAAATCTACATCCCTAATCATACGCTCATTCAAGCAAAAATAGATCTTGCTCTACTATTAACAAAGCTGAACATTGTTACGCAGTCATATGAAAATTAAATCAACAACACAACACATATCGATATTCCAGTGGAACGTAAGATCACTTACAGAAAATAAGCTAAATGAACTAATATCTTTTGTGAATAATAATTCCATTGAAATTGCTTGCCTCCAGGAAACTCATTTAAACCAAAATCAACAAATTAAGTCTCTGGGATATACTATCCTGAGAAAGGATAGATCATCAGAGAGAAAAGGAGGTGGAGTAGCCTTAATAATGAATAATAATATAAAATTATGTGGCATCAACTTTCCAGATTTTGTAAATGATGTTGATGCAATTAGTATCAGTGTTTGGCCTAATAATACAAAAACTTACATAATAAGCTTTTACAACCCTAATGGCCAAACTACAGATGCCTAGGATTTCTTCAGTTGAATAAATATTCATAATATGTTGAAAAACATAATTATTTGTGGAGACTTTAATACCCACAGCCTTTTGTGGGGGAATAAATTAGCAAATAAAGCTGGTAAATTCATTGAGCGTATGACTTCAAATAATATTGATTTAGCTCTTGCTACCCTCCAAACCTGAATACATATTTCAACCCCAAAAGTGGCAGTTTCTCTACAATTGACCTACAAATTGTCTCATTAAATATTTTGGATAAAATTTATATAAATAAAATTGATAGTCTATGTTCTGACCACTTTGCCATAGTTTACTCTCTAAATGAACCTGCTGAAACTCTATCACATACCTCAACATACCTTGCTTTGTAAACTGTTAAAATGCTTCAAACACCACAAAATCTCACTATCAGCCAAGAGCTTAGCCAACTACACCTGCACACAGAGCATAGCAATCGAAATCTATCATCTTATATTTGAACTCCTTGAGTTGAATGATCTATTGAAAGATATCTGAAAATATCTAATAAATAAGAGGCAATCAAGCCAGTAGCTCTGTAGCCCGCAGAGTGAAGCAAAAGAAAAAGGTCTAAGTAGTATCGACTGAAAAGCCCGCCTGCTGTGAAATAGAAGAAGAAGAAGAAGAGCAACAGCAACACAAAAGCAACACTTTAAGAAATTTAAAAATAGATTTCTTGTGAATTATTGTCTTGATTTATCAATAGTTGTACCAAACCAATTCTGCTCAAAATCCTCCTCAGGGCCATACTGTGGTGTTTCTTTTGTGGATGGTGAAATTTTCCCACAGTAGAGTGCAGACGGTCTTGTATCATATTATTATCCGTTCCTGCTTAGATTAAAGCTTATTCCAATAGGCAATGCAAAGAACTCCCCCTAAAAAAAGTCCCTCCGGATCCCACCCTAAATACTAATGAAATTGATCCATTTTTGCCCCATCTTGGCTGGTCAATCTCTCTATCACAAAGCTCACATGAAAGCTCAAATTCTGAGAATAGGACAATGATCAGTGTTGGAGCTAATGTCACCATAGATGATAATGGCTTTCAAGAGGTCCTTTCTAGGAGCTCCAAAAAAAGGAAAAAAATATCCCCAATCAAAAGTATTTCCCCTCCCCCTCTCCAAGTTTCTCCTTCCCAAAACTTAGGAATTTACCTCAAAATTTCTCCTAATACCCCTTTGAAATAACAAAGATTACTACAATAAGGGTTGCAATTTTCAAAATGTTAAAAACAATGTTTTCTCTTAACATTCACCGTGATGGATCTTTGCTAATAGCTGTCCAATATCATAAATCAGCAGATATAATACTTAATCTAAAATTTCTTCTGAATACCCCAATTAATTCATCTAAATGGAACCCAAAACAATCCCTAACAAAAATAGTAGTATATAATGTTCCCATAGAAATACCAATTCAGGAGTTAAGAGAAGGGCTCTCAGATAGGGCTGGTAACACAATCCCTGTAGAAGATGTCACTCAACTGGGTAAACCCAACTCTAATGGATTAAAAACAAGTATATCTTTCTTATTTACACTGAAGGAAAAAATTAATATTTTAGAAAAGTTATTCCTATTTGGGCAAATCGAACCGCACAAGGAATACAAGCCAAAGCGTATCCAGTGTCAGAAGTGTCTGAAACTGGGACACACAACAAATAAATGTAATGAAATTCTCCTAGCCTGTAGTAATTGTAAGGGCTCCCATCCTAAAGAGTTGACAACTTGCAACAACACTCAGCCTACATGTATCAATTGTAAAGGTCCACATAAATCCACCAATAAATCACAATGCCCTGCATATAAGAAAAGAGCACTAAAACTCCAAATAACAACAGAGAATGCCGTTCCTTACTGATTTCTAGCTATGGAAGCAAATGCTGCCCAATTACACCAAATAAAACCTATATTGAAATCAAACAAAACTCCCAAGTCAAATACTCCCAATGCATCAAGCACCCTTTACAAAACACCATCCTTTAAGCCCCTTAGATCACATCTCTATAAAAATGAATCACCAAGCCAACAAGCCTCCTTGCCTAGTGAGATGAGGTCGGCCTGGCACCCCCCTCCCAACAAGAAACAAACCAGAAACACTACCAGGAATTAATCCTTTAACTGACAAACTTGATGCACAACCAAACATGCAAACCCCAAATATATGCTTATTCATTCTAAACTGCAATGCAGTTCAGGCCATGAATATACAACAACAACAGAAAACAAAAATCATTGCTGAATTGGCAAAAATCTACATCCCTAATCTTATGCTCATTCAAGCAAAAAAAGATCATGCTCTACTATTAACAAAGCTGAACATTGTTACAAAGTCAAATGAAAATTAAATCAACAACGCAACACATATCGATACTCTAGTGGAACGTAAGATCACTTACAGAAAATAAGCTAAATTAACTAATATCTTTTATGAATAATAATTCCATTGAAATTGCTTGCCTCCAGGAAACTCAATTAAACCAAAATCAACAAATTAAGTCTCTGGGATATACTATCCTGAGAAAGGATTGATCATCAGAGAGAAAATGAGGTGGAGTAGCCTTAATAATGAATAATAATCAGAAATTCTGTGGCATCAACTTTCCAGATTTTTTAAATGATGTTGATGCAATTGGTATCAGTGTTTGGCTGAATAATAGAAAAACTTACATAATAAGCTTTTACCACCCTAATGGCCAAACTACAGATGCCAAGGATGTCTTCAGTTATATAAATATTCATAATATGTTGAAAAATATAATTATTTGTGGAGACTTTAATGCCCCCAGCCTTTTGTGGGGGAATAAACCAGCAAAAAAAGCTGGTAAGTTCATTGAGCGTATGACTTCAAATAATATTGATTTAGCTGTTGCTACCCCTCCAAACCTGAATGCAAATTTCAACCCCAAAAGTGGCAGTTTCTCTATAATTGACCTAAAA
This sequence comes from Artemia sinica, assembly GCA_027921565.1. Taxonomy (NCBI): domain Eukaryota; kingdom Metazoa; phylum Arthropoda; class Branchiopoda; order Anostraca; family Artemiidae; genus Artemia; species Artemia sinica. The sequence goes on along the minus strand of CM051263.1, from coordinate 14,380,716 downwards.
ATTGTGTCATTAAATATTTTGGATAAAATTTATATAAATAAAATTGATAGTCTATGTACTGACCACTTTGCCATAGTTTACTCTCTAAATGAACCCGCTGAAACTCTATCACATACCTCCAAATATATCAACACTAAAGCAAATTGGCCTATGTTTCAAAATAAGCTAAATGATGAAATTACAAGTTACACCCACAATTCATGCATTTCAAACGCAACAGTTAACACACAAGCCGAAATCTTGGCATTTTTACTAATATATACAGCTAATCATGCTATCCCCAGGACAACACCCAGGAAAATATTCTCTAAACACATTCCCAAAGCATGGTGGACAAATGAGTGCCAAAATAAATGGAGAACAAAAAAGGCAGCTAGGAGAACATTCCCAAAAAAAACATCACCTTCTACATATTTAAAAAAATTACAATTAGAATCTAATCTAAAAAGGGCTATAATAAATGCCAAATATAACTACTGGAATAATTTTGCAAATAATATCTCCAGAGAAACACATGAGCCAATTATACATAAAGTTATAATCCACATCTGTGGGGAAAAGACTTCCCTCAACCAACTCCTGTATGAGCTTATGCATAATAATACCCATTATGACAATGATAATGAAAAAACTAAGCTATTTGCCACTCTTTTTGTTAATAAGCTAACATCAAACAATTGCAGCAAAACATCCCAAATTCCTTTGAACCCTAGTTACCAACCTCGCCCAGGATCTGAGTATACAACCAGTCCATTTTCAATCCAGGAAATGAATAATGCAATACATCATATTAGGACCAAGACTAGCGGCAGCTATGACAACCTACACCCTACATGGATAAAGAATCTCACCCCTTCATACAAACAGGAACTTCTAAATTGTTATAATCATGCTTTGGCTTCATCTACGTTCCCCAATATCTGGAAACACTCGTCCCTCCTACCAATCAAAAAGAAAAATAAACCCAAAAATAACCCTGAGTCTTATAGACCCATAATGATTACTCCTGTGATGGGGAAAATAATGGAGTAAATGATCTATTATCGACTCCTCTGGCTTATTGAAAAAAAGAATATGATCCCTCACACTCAAACTGGTTTCAGGAAATACCACTCCTCAACAGATGCTTTCATATTATTAACAAATGCAATAAATGAATCATTCTCAAAAAATAATGTCCTAGTCGTAGCTTTCCTAGATTTTGAAGGGGCATATGACAATGTGAACCACCAAATCCTCTTAAATAAACTTGCAAACCTTGGACTACCCCCCAAGCTAGTATCTTTTATAAAATCGTCCATAGAACTGCGAAGTTTCATTGTTTGTGTAGGTTCAGCTTCATCAACTCAAAAGACAATAACCAAAGGCCTTCCTCAGGGAGCAGTCCTCAGCTGCCTCCTCTTTGCCCTATATCTCTTGGACATGAACCTCCCCCACACAAATCTACAATTTGCTGATGATCTGGTACTATGGTCATCTGGCAACACCTTTGCGATTGCACAGTCAAAGCTGCAAAAGTCACTTTTCCAATTTGAAAAATTTTCTCAACATTCAGATTTACCCATTGCACCTACAAAGTAAAAAATAATCCAAATTCACCGAAAGCGGAACCATGTTAATGCAAGACTAACTCTAAATGGAACAACTATTCCAGAAGACAATCATATTAACTACCTAGGTCTCATGCTTGACCAAAAACTTAATTTCCACCTCCACATTTCGAACACAATAAAAAAATGCTATAGAAAAACAAGTATACTAAAAAGACTTCTTTCCACACCCTGGGGATGTAAGGAGAAAATCTTACTCCAGTTTTATAAATCACATATAAGACCCCATATTGACTATGGGCTCATCGTCTATGGTGCATGTGCAAAGACCCAGATGCAAAAAATTGAAATAATAAAAAATTATATAATACGTCTCATATTTGGTCTTAGGAAACCCACAAGCACCAAGTTTCTGCTCATGGAGAGTGGATTAACAACAATAAGGGAGAGACGCAGCTTTCTCTTGATAAAACATCTTACAAAAATTGAATCAAATAGCTCACACACTCTACATAATTGGTTAATAAATCCAGCCATGTATAGAGGCATTGCAGATGAGTATGCCAATATTTAGAAGAAGTTCCCTGTACCCGCAAAATCTATTGCACCTACTTTCCCCCAATCCCCTCCATGGAATTGATCAATCCCCATAATAAATACTGATTTCTTAAAGTGGACTAAAGATTTAACCCCCATCGCTTTTGCCCAGAAAAAATTTGCTGAAATTAATACAATTACTAATAAAAACCAATTCCAAATATTTGTTGATGGGTCAAAAATGAATGAGAAGGTAGCAAGTGGTGCTTTCCTTCCTCACCTGAAAATTGCAACGGATGAGAGATTGTTTAATAATGTATCTATAATGCCTGCAGAGTTAAATGCCATAATCATGGCATTAGAACACCTTATGGAAAACCAACCTCTGATTGCTAATTCTAATAATATTATAGTTTATTCCGACTCATTATCAAGCCATGAGTTGCTGTCTTCAACTCCTCAGTATAAGTTGGATATTGATACTTATCATTGTCTTAGTATTATAGATAATCTTGCTTCAAGTGGCATAAGAACTTATCTTCAGTATATTCCTAGCCACTCTGTTATAAGTGGTAATCATCAGGTTGATGAAATAGCAAAAAATGCTATAAATATTGACCAGCCAAGTGGGAGACCGATCCCATTTAGAGATATTTATCGATGGAGACTATCAGATACTATGTTTAATAAAAATAATCCTATCCTTTCCCCCTTTCCCAATAAGTATTTTTCTAAAATTTATCAAAGAATTCGTTCTGGAGCAAATGGACTAAATTTTCTTGCATTTTCGTACCAGTTTCCTAATTCAAGTGGTTCAGTTCCCCTGTCACCTCTCCGAAGGTATTGCAATATGAATAATGAAACAATTGACCACTGCCTATTTGAATTTAATATGCTGACGTCTGCACAATATACCTTGCTTTGTAAACTGTTAAATTGCTTCAAACACCACAAAATCTCACTATCAGCCAAGAGCCTAGCCAACTATACATGCACACAGAGCATAGAAATCGACATCTATCACCTTATATTTGAACTCCTTGAGTTGAAAGATCTACTGAAAGATATCTGAGAATATCTAACAAATAAGAGACAACCAAGCCAGTAGTTCTGTAGCCCACAGATTGAAGCAAAAGCAAAATGGCTAAATAGTATCGACTGAAAAGCCCGCCTGCTGTGAAATAGAAGAAGAAGAAGAGCGGGAGCTGGGTGTCTTTTCCAAAATGCCTTTGTTTTCAACACAACAGCAACCTTATAAGAAATTCGAAATAAATTTTCTTGTGATTATTTTCGCTTCTAATCAGCAGTTGTACCGAACCTATCCTGCTCAACTCATCCTCAGGGCTATACTGTGGTGTTTATCCTCCCCATAGTATAGTGCAGACGGTTTGATATCATTCTATTTTCCCTTCTTGTTTTAGTTTTATTTTTGTGTTTAAAACTTTTTCCAATAGGCAATGATTAGAAGTCCTCCAAAAAAAAAGTCCCCCCAGATCCCAAATCAAATTCCAGTGAAAGTGTAATAGTTAAAGATACCCATCCTGGCTGGTCAAGCACATTATCTCAAAGTTCTAATGATAGCTCCAATGCGGAGAATAGGACAATGATAAGTGTAGGGGCTAATGTAACCATAAATGATGATAATGGGTTTCAAGAGGTCCTCTCTAGAAGCTCTAAAAAAAGGAAAAAAATCTCCCCAATTAAAAGCATTTCCCCTCTCCCTGCCCAAGATCCTCCCTCCAAAAACTTAGGAATTTACCTTAAAATTACTCCCACTACCCCTTTTGAAATAAAAATGATCACTGCAATAAGAGTTGCAATTTTTAAATTGCTAAAATCAACGTTCTCCCTTAACATTAACCGTGATGGATCTCTGCTAATAGCTGTAGAAGATCAGAAACCAGCAGATACAATAATTACCCTTAAATCCCTTCTGAATACCCCAATTATTACATCTAATTGGAACCCAAAACAATCACCAACAAAAATAGTAGTTTATAATGTTCACCCAGAGATATCTACTCAGGAGTTAAGAGAAGGCCTTTCAGATAGGGCTGGAAACACAATCCCAGTTGAGGATGTTACCCAACTTGGAAAACCTAACTCTAATGGCCTAAAAACTAGTAGATCCTTCTTATTCACACTGAAGGATAAAATTGATATCCCAGAAAAATTATTCCTGTTTGGGCAAATCAAACCACACAAGGAATACAAACCTAAGCCTATCCAGTGTCAGAAGTGTTTCAAACTGGGACACACGACAAACAAATGCAATGAAATTCTCCAAGAGTGTAGTAATTGTAAATCTTTCCATCCTAAAGAGCTGACAACTTGCAACAACACTCAGCCTACATGCATCAATTGCAAAGGCCCACATGAATCTACAAATAAATCATTATGCCCTGCATACAAGAAAAGAGCTCTAACACTCCAAATATCAACAGAGAAAGCCATCCCATACCCCTTTGCAGCAATGGAAGCAAATGCTGCCCAACAATACCAAATAAAGCCTGTAATGAAACCAACCAAAACCCCCAAGTCAAATGCCCCCAATGCATCAAGCACCCCATATAGAACACCATCTTCTAAGCCCCCTAGCTCAAATCCCTATCGGAAGGAATCACCTAGCCAACAAGACACCTTGTCCGGTGAGATGAGGTCAGCCTGGCCCCCCCTCCCAAGAGGAAACAAACCAAAAACACTACCAGGAATCAATCTCTAAACCAACAAACAGGATGCACAACCAAAAATGCAATCCCCAAATATATGCTTATTCATTCTAAACTGTAATGCAGTTCCGGCCATGAACATACATCAACTACAGAAAACAAAATTATTGCAGAATTGGCAAAAATCTAAATCCCAGATGATATGCTCATTCAAGCAAAAAAAGATCTTGCTTTACTTTTAATAAAGCTGAACATTGATACACAGTCATATGAAGAATAAATCAACAACACAACATATATCAATACTCCAATGGAATGTAAGATCACTCACAGAAAATAAGCTAAATGAACTAATATCATTTATGAATAATAATTCCCTTAATATTGCTTGCCTCCAGGAAACTCATTAAACCCAAAATCAACAAATTAAGTCTCCGGGATATACTATCCTGAGAAAGGATAGATCTTCAGAGAGAAAAGGAGATGGGGTAGCTTTATTAGTTAATAATAATATAAAATTTTGTGGCATCAATTTTCCAGATTTTGCAAATGATGCTGATGTAATTGGTATCAGTGTTTGGCTGAATAATTAAAAAACCTACATAATAAGCTTTTATAACCCTAATGGCCAAGCTACAGATGCCAAGGATTTCTTTAATTATATAAATAATTCTAATATGTTAAAAAATATCATTATTTGTGGTGATTCAATGCCCACAGCCTTTTGTGGGGGAATAAACCAGCAAATAAAGCTGGTAAATTCATTGAGTATATGACTTCAAATAATAATGAATTAGCTGTTGCTACCCCTCCAAACCTGAACACATATTTCAACCCCAAAAGTGGCAGATTCTCCACAATTGACCTAAAAATTGTGTCATCAAATTTTTTAACAAAATTTACATAAAAAAAATTGATAGTCTATGTACTGACCACTTTGCTATAGTTTGCTCCCTAAATGAACCTGCTGAAACTTTATCTCATACCTCCAAATATACGAACACTAAAGCAAATTGGTCTTTGTTCCAAAATAAGCTAAATGATGAAATTACAAGTTTCGCCCAAATTTCATGCATTTCTAAGACAACAGTTGACACACATGCTGAAGCATTGACATCTTTACTAATAAATACAGCTAATCATGCTATCCCCAAGACAACTTTTAATAAAACATTCCCTAAACAAATCCCTAAAGCATGGTGGACAAATGAGTGCCTAAATAAATAAAGGATAAAAAGGCAGAAGGACAGAATTCATAAAAAAACCATCACCTACTACATATTTAAAAAAAATTACAAGCAGAATCTAATCTAAAAAGGACTATAATAGATGCTAAATATAAATACTGGAATAATTTTGCAAATAATCTCTCCAGAGAAACGCATAAGCCAATTATACATAAAGTCATAAACCACATCTGTGGGAGAAAGACTTCCCCCAGCCCACTCCTGTATGAGCTTATACATAATAATACCCATTATGACAATGATAATGGTAAAGCTAACCTATTTGCAACACTTTTTGTTAATAAGCTAACATCAAATAATCAAAGCAAACTGTCCAAAATTCCTATGAACCCAAGTTACCAACCACGCCCAGGATCCGAGTACATAACCAATCCATTTTCAATCCAGGAATTGAATAATGCAATACATCATATTAGGACCAAAACTAGCAGCAGCTATGACAATATACACCCTACATGGATAAAGAATCTCACACCTTCATACAAACAAGAACTGCTAAATTGTTATAACCACGCTTGGGCATCTTCTAGGTTCCCCAATATATGGAAATGTTCGTCCCTCATACCAATCCTAAAGAAAAATTAACCAAAAGATAACCCTGAGTCTTATAGGCCCATAATGATTACACCTGTGATGGGGAAAATAATGGAGAAAATGATCTATCAAAGACTCTTCTGGTTTGTTAAAAAAAATAATATGATCCCACACACTCAAACTGGATTCAGGAAACACCACTCCTCAACAGATGCTTTCATTTTGCTAACAAATGCAATAAATGAATCTTTCTCCAATAATAATGTCCTAGTGGCAGCTTTCCTAGATTTTGAAGGGGCATATGATAATGTGAACCACCAAATCATTTTAAATAAACTTGCAAACCTTGGAGTACCCCCTAAGCTAGTATTCTTTATTAAATCCTTCATAGAAGTGCGAAGTTTCATCGTTTGAGTTGGTTCAGCATATTCACCCCAAAAGACAATAACCAAAGGCTAACCTCAGGGAGCAGTCCTCAGTTGCCTCCTATTTGCCCTATATCTCTGGGACATGAACCTACCCCACACGAATCTACAATATGCTGATGATCTGGTGCTATGGTCATCTGGCAACACCTTTCAGATAGCACAGTCAAATCTGCAAAAGTCACTTTTCCAGTTTGAAAAATTCTCTCAACATTCAGATTTACCCATTGCACCCACCAAGTCAAAAATAATCCAATTTCACAGGAAGTGAATCATGTTAAAGCAAAACTAACTCTAAATAAAACAACTATTCCAGAAGATAATCATATTAATTACCTAGGTCTAATGCTTGACCAAAAACTTAATTTCCACCTCCACATTTCAAACACAATAAAAAAATGCTATAGAAAAGCAAATATACTAAAAAGACTTCTTTCCACACCCTGGGGTTGTAAGGAGAAAACCTTACTCCAGTTTGATAAATCACATATAAGACCCCATATTGACTATGGGCTCATCGTCTATGGTGCATCTGCAAAGACCTAGATGCAAAAAATTGAAACAACACAAAATGATATAATACGTCTCATATTTGGTCTTAGGAAACCCACAAGCACCAAGTTTCTGCTTATGGAGAGTGGATTAACAACAATAAGGGAGAGACGTAGCTTTTTCTTGACAAAACATCTTACAAAAATTGAATCAAATAGCTCACACACATTACATAATTGGTTAAGAAATCCAGCCTTGTATAGAGGTATTGCAGATGAGTATGCCAATATTCAAAAGAAGTTCCCTGTACCAGCAAATTCTATTGCACCTACTTTCCCCCAATCCCCTCCATGGAATTGGTCATTTCCCAAAATAAATACTGAATTTTCAAAATGGAATAAAGATTTAACCCCCATTGCTTTTGTCCAGAAAAAATTTGCAGAACTTAACACAATTACCTATAAAAATCACTTCCAAATATTTGTTGATGGGTCAAAATGAATGAGAAGGTTGCAAGTGGTGTTTTCTTTCTTCACCTGAAAATTGCAATGGGCGAGATATTATTTAATAATTTATCTATAATGTCTGCAGAGTTAAATGCCATAATCATGGCATTAGAACACCTTAAGCAAAACCAACCTTTGATTGCAAATTCGAATAATATTTTCATCTATTCCGACTCTTTATCAAGCCTTGAGTTGCTGGCTTCAGCTCCTCAATATAAGTTGGACATTGACACTTATCATTGTCTCAGTATTATTGATAATCTTGCTTCAAGTGGCATAAAAACTTATTTTCAGTATATTCCTAGCCACTCTGGCATAAGTGGTAATTATCAGGTTGATGAAATAGTTAAAAGTGCTATAAATATTGATCAGCCAAGTGGGAGACTAATCCCAATTAGAGACATTTTTCGATGGAGGCTATCAGATATTAATTTTAATAAGATTAATCCTATCCTTTCCTCCTTTCCCAATAAGTATCTTTCTAAAATTTATCATAGAATTCGTTCTGGAACAAATGGACTAAATTACCTTGCATTCTCATATAAGCTTTCTAATTCAAGTGGTTCAATTCCCCTGTCCCCTCTTTGCAGGCATTGTAATATGAATAGTGAAACAATTGACCAATGCCTATTTGAATGTAATATGCTGACGTCTGCATAACATACCTTGCTTTGCAAACTGTTAAAATACTTCAAACACCACAAAATCTCACTATCAGCCAAGAGCCTAGCCAACTATACCTGCACACAGAGCACAGAAATCGATATCTATCATCTTATATTTGAACTCCTTGAGTCAAAAGATCTACTGAAAGATATCTGAGAATATCTAATAAATAAGAGACAACCAAGACAGTAGCTCTGTAGCCCACAGAGTGAAGCAAAAAGAAGAGGGCTAAATAGTACCATCTGAATAGCCCGCCTGCTGTGAATTAGAAGAAGAAGAAGATATGTCTATCAAAAAACGAGGTTGCAGCACAGACTTTCCGAAGACACGTTACACTTGCTCATACATTGATGGTCAAGATTGTCACTTCCCCTTTTCCTTTGCAATGGACGATGAAAACGTGCCTAAATAATTAAGAGCATGCCCACTCGTATTCTTAAAACAAAAGTTTGAAGTAGTAATACTTTCTACAATAAAGCAAATGTATGGGTTGGAGAAAGAATTTTCTGCTGCAAAACGAAAGGAATTTTCGAAATAAGTTATCCAAAATTGCAATGGTTCTTATATTTGCATCCCTTTTAAAACCTATTTAAGAGAAGAGAATGCTTAAAGAAAGTATTGTGTAGCAAAGAGTCTAAGTTTCTTTGAAATTAAGAATTTGAGAAACTTCATTCTACATATTTACTTAAGAATGAATTCGGCGGAGGGCCTAGAACATTATTTTCTAGCACAAAGCGCCGTAAAATATGCTAAGTACACTTAAACCATGAATTTTCCCTTTGATTTGTCTCTCACACACACACTGGCTAAGAAATAATTAGTCTTAAAAAATTGTTTTAAGCCGCAAGGCAACGAAAATTTTTGACTTGGCAGTAAGAAGTGTCATTTTCCCGTGTATTTTTCTTCTTTCATAAATTGTTTCAAATGGTTTCCGAAAATCCGGATGGGGGAAGGTGAAAGCATGGTCTGGAGGGGGAGACTGTCCCCTGCCAAAGCAACTATGGGCTCTGCTTAAACACTAATAACTTTGAGCTGACTGCGAAATTTGACGACGAAAATTATTTTATTTTCAAAACGTCTCAAATAACTAGTATGCATTTCCGGGAAATTCGAGGAGATTTTGTATAAAAATAAAAGCGCATTTTTGTAAAAAAGGAACGGGAAGATGGAAGAGAATAACCATAAAAAAGGATGGCGATGTTAGGCCCGTTTTTTAGCACTAAGATCTTACATCTAAGATCTTACATCTTTCTGCAAAAATTATCGTTTTTTAACTCATCTTTGTTCTAAGATCTTACAGAGCCAAAAGTGCAAAAAACGCTTAAAATTGCCTTCGTCAATCTTATCGACCTTAGTATTCTTAAGTCATATAGAAAAAAAATTAAGACAGAAAGTTGATTTTTTTGGCTGTCAATTAATGCTAGAAGATTTTTAAGTAAACTTCTGGTTAAGTTCTCATTGAGAGGCTTATTGGTGTCTTGGGAAGTAGTTGAGCTAGGTGAATAAGACTTTCAGGATCCGAGGTACGAAATGTATCCAGGAAGGTATTGCCAACATCTCTTTTCAAGGACTGCATTTATGTTAGCCTAAATCACTAGCCTACTTATTTAAATTTTAGAAAAATAACAATTTATACTAATTTTTGGGTTTTCAATCTCCCATTTAGACTTTTGTTTTTTTATACTATAAATAGAATTCTAAAATAGGCTACTTGCTTAGCCTAGATCATTCCTGAAAATACTTCACCCCCCCCCTATTGTACAAATTCATTGATCACATTATTTATCTTCCATAGACTTTGCCATGAATCAGTACTTTTTTTTATAATTGATTAAGCAGCAAAGAAGAAACATTAACAAAATTAAAAACTGAAAAACTATTGAAAATATAGGCTATATATTTGCACATTAGGGAGTGGTTGTATAAATGATGGAGGTAAGTAGCCTACTATAGGGCTTGTAATGATGTTTTCATGTTTTTGTGGTATTTCTTTTTAAGTAGACCTAACTTTTGACAGATATATCCAGTTTCATTATTTCTATAGAACTTTGAGCCATATTAAGGACCTTTTTCAGCAATTTAATAAATAGATATAAAAATCCTTATAAATCAGAATTTATCAAACATTTGAGCCACAAGACTTTTTACTTGTGCTGCAATTTAGTAGTAGGGTGAGACACCCAGTAGTTGGCCACCTGCCTATTCTCAGACAGAATGTAACTAACAGGGAACCTACCTCTAGGCTAATGTGCTTAGAAAGTTTTTAGAAGACAAAAACAGTATTTTCTGTCCAAGAATAGGCAGGTGTCTAGAAGTAGGTTCCCTGTTAGTTACATTCTGTCCAGGAATAGGCAGGTGGCCGACTACTGGGTGTCTTACCCTTTATTTTTTTCTTAAGATTTGACTTTTATAGTATAGTGCTTGAAAAGATAAGTTCCCTTTGATGGAGAAGGGGTAGATGTGTATGTAGCTACTTCCTGAGAATCATTAGTGCTCTGGATCCATTGCTGAGTCTTATATATCCTACTTAATTGCTTTCTTAGATCAGCAGAAGCCACTAATCTATATTTTACTCATATTTTCTTTTTAGTAAAAAAAAATTGCAAAATCTCCTTTTCTCAATTAATCTCCTTGACAAGACCTAATTCCCTTCTTATACTTTTGAATTACCTTTGATAAAGTCAATCATAATTGCTTCTTTGGGAAATTTCTACCCTCTAAACAAGGTCATTTTCATAATCCCTTCCAGTTTATTACCTTAAATCATGTACTTGGGCATTATATGGGCCTTTCTAAAAATTCAAGTTTTGTTAATTCTAAGGAAATGAAAATAAATAGGATGAATATATAATAGTTTATTAACAAATTTGGGCTATATATTTACACATTATGGGGGGGGGGGTTGTTGGGTAAAGCATAGCATATATTAAATATGCAACCTAACCTAGTACCTCCCCCCCCCTAAACCCCAAAAAACAACAGTTTAAATATTGTATGCACTACGAAAACCACACTATGGATTCCATTACTCTAAAGCCCGGGCGTCATTTTGGGTTGGCAAGGTGGGGGGGGGTAGTTGCCCCCCCCCCCCCAATAATGAGAAAAAACAATTATTATACATCCCATATCCTTTGACTCTCCAGATATGGACCCCTCTGCCCCCCCCCCAATACAAATTCTGGAGATTTGCCCCAGTCTATAGCCATCTCTTGAATTAACCTGTCAAAAATGGGTATTTTGTGACTGATTTCCTTGTAAAGGCCCATATAGTGCCCATGTACCATCACATCTTCATGTTGCCAGGTAGCATTGACTTGATAATCTTCATATCACAACCCATGCATGGATCATCAGTATTTTCATATCTACAGGACATTTTGGTTTCCTTGTTGGGTGTCACTAGATGTATTGTTGGCTGAGGGCCAAAGGGGGTGTGTGGCACCTTGTAGACCCTGCTCAATGATGCTGGCTTGTCCCACTGTGTCTTCAATGACTTGCCTCTTCAATCATGGTCAACACCAACCTTGAAGCTATCAACTAATCTGGCCAACATAGTAGATTTGCTGAGTGAATTCCACAGTGGAACAACATAATCAATGAATAAGTTGAACTTCTCACAGTTTCTGCCAAATTTTTAATGCAGTTTTATGGGATTTCCTCATGTTCTGGTGTATTCACTGTGATTGAAAACGGGCTTGAAGGTGTCACTGGTCATCATCTTAAATGCAAGGATGACATCTTCTCTCTTTCTACAGTATGTTAGGGTAGGCAGGTCAAACTTTTCTTGTTGTTGCTTGTAGGAAATTTGTTTTTTGGCAAAAGAGAGCTTGGTTGCTCTATGCTGGACCTTCTCAAGTATCACCATGTCACACTTAAAGTGCAGGTCAGCAACCAACATACCAAACTCAAGATGGGGACAAATAAGGGCTGTGTAAAGGAATGCCAGATATAGTATTTGAAATATTCAAATTTATAAATGTTTTGCTGTGTTCTATAGACTGGTTGACTAACCTATAATCTGTATTTGAGCTTTTGTATAAAACAATTAATTTCACGCAATAAAAGAGAAAGTATGACATTGTATAATTAGCCTTAAAAAAGAGTCAGTATGCAAAAGGTATTAATTTAGCAAAGTTATTTTTGCATACATTAGCTTGGATTTTACTTACTATAAATATCTAGTTTTCACATCGGTTTTAACAATATTACTATGCTAGATTTTGCAAATACTCCCCCTTCCATCTTCAGTTTTGTGAAATAGTGCCACTGGAGACTAAAGTATTGCCCTGGGGAGATCTTCTGAAGTATATATCTGAACCTTTTTGGCTCCAAAGTACCAAATTGTAATTAATTATGATCAGCTTTATTTTAAATCTGGGTAAAAATACCCCTTTTTTGGATAATATTTATTTTATATTTTGCCCAATCCCTCAGATATCTGTATGAAGAATTTTGTTTTATTCCTTACTAAAAGTCTTTTTACATGTCCAACTTTGTAGGGATCAGAACCTTTATCAAAAACAAGATTATAAACTTTATAGCTATATAATAAACAAAATAAACCATATTTTAATATGGCAGGAGTGATTTGCTTGTCTTATTTCACCACTGGCAGTGCTATTAGTACACTGGATAATTGTGGGTTGGTAATTTTAGTCTAATTCAACTGGTCATTGTTTTTTATTCAAACTCACTTTTTGTACCAGTATGGTATCTGGTGTTTATATATCATAGTTGATAACTGGATTTTTGGGGAAGTGAGTATATATGTAAAAAATTGTGCATCTTTGTTAAAACAAAATTTAATAGTTAGTTTACCTTTTGTTTCTGTTTTGGTTTAGCCTGATGGGTCCTGAACACTATTGGAATTGATAAAAGTACAATGCTTTATTGGTTAAAACTGTCCAGCATTAAAAAGAAGGAAAATTCAATTTTAAAAGAAGTATTCCGATTCCTCTCTTTTCCCCTAGGGGTCAGTTATAAAACATGATATTGTTACAAGTCTAATATTGTTTTTTTTTTTTAGGATTTTATATGTCATCAACTGGTGAAGGATCTGTTCCTTTAATTGATACTCCAAGTGCTGATGAATTGTTTGAACTTCTGAACCAAACTTCTGATGATGAAGAAACTGGGTCTTTGGGCCTGTTTTTAAATTTACATTCAAATACATCTTCAGATATTTGTCAAGGATTAGAAACAACAATTTCTATTGCTGGAGGCTTAATTGTAAGATTGCTTATTTTGGCTTTTAATTTGTCTATTTTTATTATTCTATTCATGTTAGCCTGTATATCTTTCACCATGATAGATTATCCTAATGCTCTGCTGTTCAAGGGTAAATATTTTAATTTTATAAGATATGCAATTTTCAGTAATATTTCAGAAGACTACTGTAATTCATGTTAGGGAAGGGGTTTTCTACTAAATTTTAAAGGATAAAGGTGTAGAATTGGATCTCATCAGAAAAAGATGTGCTAGAACAAAAAGGTGCATTTATAGATTGTTAATTTTATGCTCATATTAATGGTTTAGTTCATATTTTGACATTTCTTCCCTAGATCCCCCCCCCCTCTAATGGTTTCATGTAGCCAGCAATAAGGACAGTTGTTGTTCAATGAAAATGGTGACTATGCTTGTTGGCAAAATATCAATTGCAGGAGCAGAAATCCAGCATTTTTATTGGGATGAGGGGGGGGGGGTATGCTGTACATTGCATATAATGTTTATTTTTAATTGAAATTATTTTTAACTATAGACCTTCTGTGAACGAAATTGTATGGTAATACTTTGTGAAGACTACTTCTGACAAAGAAATGTTTTTACTACAAAAGAGTAGTACCATTGTATTTTCTATTCAACACTTTCAAAATGTAAAGGTGATTACTCAGGCAAAGTCTAATAAAAAAAAACTATGCTAGACAAATTATGTGCTACCAGTTCAGATCAAACCTGTGTTTCATGGTTTTTTCTCTGTATATACAAATACATTGTTATTGATAAAACAAATAATTTGCTTTAGTTTGCCAATTAGGTCTATTGTCTAATAATTAATATAACATAGTTTTACTCTTTTTGTTTTCATCTACAGGTGTTTTTTTTTCTGTAGCTATAATGATTCTGATCTATTTGTCCTGCTAAGACAAACTTTTCCATGCAAATCACAACCAGGTTTGACTATGTGGTGTAATAGGCAGCATAACATTTTGTGTAGTTCAACAAATTTTAACAATTTCTTTATTTTTAAGTACAAATTCTGATAAGACCTACATTTTCTTTCATGAAAATTTTACTTTAAAGTAAATCAAGATAGGATTAAAAAAATATCTTCAAGTACTTTTAAAGCAATTAAAACTAGGTATTTAGTGTTGTGACTCCTGTGGAAAAGTATAGAAATTATCAACATGGTTTATCAACTAAATAATAAACTTGATGGATGTGATGAAAGACAATTAAAATTTTTAATCCAAATTAATAGCCTACTATTTTTATAATTTTCTTGTGTTGCATGTTTTTTTCTTCATAGTTGATCTACTTCCACAAAGTGTTTCTTACTAAGTTCTTATTATTTAACAACAGAACAGCTGATGTATTCCTTGTATAGTTAAAAAAAATTGTACTTGTTCTAGGAGTGCCCCCTGAGAGTGGATTTTGTTGAAAGCACCATTCCGACAATGTCTGATGAAGTTTTTAGGCAGCACTTCCGTCTTTCAAAAAGCACATTTGAAGAGCTGCTGCTATTACTACTAGATCACCCTGCCGCTAAAAGGATCTTTCGAACAGAAAATACCACATGTGTTGAAAAACAATTGAGAAAGGCAGTTCTAATCACAATTTGGTACCTTGGTAATCTGGGAAGTGTGCGGGAAATATCAGAGACATTTGGTGTAGCAAAATCTACTGTACATTTTTCGACAATCATACGATCATATGAGGATCTACATTATAACACTTTAACAATAGTCTTGTTTATTCAAGTTACAAACTCAGTTTTGTTTGTTATTTTTTCATTGAGTTTTATCTCTCTTTGTTTTTTTTTTATTCAAGTTTAACTGTTGTTTAGTTAGCTCTACGTTTAATAGTAAAATTGTTTTTCCTATAGCTTATAAAAAAAATGATTAAAATTTACATACTTAGAAGCAACCATACATGTATACATAAATTAAATAAAAATTTTTTTTTTCAACTTAAAGTAAGGAGCAGACTTAAAACGAACGTAAAGTAAAGTATTACGTGTATGAGGGAGATTTCCCCCTCCTCAACACCTCACAGTTTTCCAGCTCCTGACATAAAACCTTATTAGTACTTACAAAAACTTCTCATTGTTATAATAAAACGACCCTTGTGTTTCAGGAGTCGTTCTTGTGGAATTCAGACACAGTTCAAATTTTAGCTTAAAGAGTGAGATGCTGAAGAGGAAGAACCCCCTCATATACGAAATAATTTCTATTTGTTTTAAGTTTTAATGTTGCTCCTTATTTAAAGTGACAAAATTTGTTTTTCAAAATTTAATTTCTGATTGTTTTGTAAATGCCTGGAATCTGGCTCCACCTGCCTGGGAAAAAAAAGAATTAATTTTGTGATCATCAAGAGGCTCAAGAAGGAGGTATCCCCCTCCCTATCTAGTTATTCAAAATACTTTTAGGTATAAACAAATTTCAACCTTAAAAATATTTCGGCTAGCTAGGAAGAGTACATATAATTTTTCAATTTTGGATAATATTTGTGGACAAATCCCAAGTGAACCTGTCTTGGCAAGGTTACCCAAGAGGATTTGTTGTGCCACCCCACAAAATCTTGGAAACTATATAAAGTCAAGCTCTGCCAAAAGGTGTTAAATTTGAATTCGCCCCCCCCCCCCCCTTAGTCATTCCAGAAGAAATCCCGAACTAAGGTCATGATGGTCATGTATCATGGTTGCAGCCTAGTAAAGAACAAACCACAGCCCATAGTAACCAAAAGTTAAAAAACATGCTTAGAAAAAAACTACCTACTGAAAAAAATTGTCATCTGACACTGATTCAGGAATGGTAACTATTATTTCAGTTAACTATTATTTCAGTTCTTAAAAGTATAAGTTTATTGCAAAAAGAAATTTTGTGGTGATTTCTAAAAAAAAGTCTGAAACCACTAAAAAATGGCGTCAGATTAAAATAAAAAGTCAACCATTGGATTCAGCACGGTCGAAAACTGTGTTATGGAAAATTACAACCCCCTCCTTGAACAACAAGGGAAATGACCTTTTTGCATGGGTAGCACTGATCTGTCTCCTGTTTTTTATTCTTCTTTTTTTTCTAGCAAGGTTAGGGGGTGACCAGAACATCATAGAGAGATGGGTACCGTAATAGCTAATTTGAACTGAAATTAAATTTGCTAGTGCCCTTTTTAAGTGACCAAAAAGATTGGAGGGCATCTAGCCCCCCTTCCCCCAAAGTCATCCAATAACAATTTTGAGATAGCCATTTTGTTCAATATGCTTCAAAGGTATCTTTGGTTTTGGTGATGATATGACCCTCCTTAGTCTCTGGGGAAAGGGCTGCACACTGTATTGGTATCAGACATATTGATATCAGGCGTATCGGTATTGGTGTATTGATATTGGGTGTATTGGTATTGCAGGTATCTAGACAGATTTTTAATAGCTCATATAAAAGATATTGCTCAGGTCTACATCCTTCATATAAATTCAACTATCAGCAAGTTCCAAATGGCACTAAAAAGGGTACCTTTTGTGCCATGTCTCAAGTGAAAAAGCTGGGGCTACCAGTACTTTTTAAGAGTGACGTTTAATGGCTCATTTGAAAGCTATTGCTCATATTTACGTAATGTCTATCAATTCTACCATTCGTAAGTGTGATATAGCACTAAAAACAATACTTGTGATGTCGCTTCTTAAGTAGAAAAGCTTGGAAGTATAAAAGAAATCATCATTGTAATAATTATGATCCAAAACCCGTAACTGGAGGTTTGCAAGAACACCTCTTGTATGCTCCTCCTTCAAGCCCCCTTAATAAGCTACTCAATTAAGGTACAATTATTAATATATCAAATCTGATTGTTAGAGGCGTGGACCTGTGGGTATAGCATTCGACTTCGAAATAGTGTCTTGCGTTCGATTCCTTTATTGGGTGTCTTTTTCAATTATGGTTTCATCACTTATATACGATCATTTTCAGATAATTGCACTGTTTTGTAAATATTATGCACTCATTTTTTAAAGCATATCTCAGGAAGGTATTTGGTCAAGCATTTTGATTCAAAAGGGAATAGAGGTCATCCAGTTCATGGTTTGCAACAACATTCTGAGTAAATCTCTAAATCCATACCCCAACGAATGGCGTAATTTTGTTAAAATCCTGTGGGGGGGGGGGTTAAAAGTGGAGCCAATTTTCCTAAATCAAGTGAAAATGACAGAGAATGCTGAAAAACGAGCCGTATAGCAATAAAAAAGGTAAAGGTGTACTAAAGAAAACTGACCTGTTTCAGTGGATGCTTCAATTATGCAGGCTTATATTAGTTTTGACAACATTTTTGGAGAAACTAAATTTCAGCTGGGAGGAGTAAGGGTGGGACTAACTGGGGTCTGAGTGAAAACACGTCTGAGAGGGGAAGTTGTACCCTCTGCCTCGTAGCAAATTACGCCCTTGACCCCAACCCCTTGCCAATAAGTGGTTGGAGAAGTTTAGGCATGTGGTTCTGGAACCACTCAAAGTTGTATATTAAAAGAATGATTACTTATTGCTATACTTACATATTCAAATTATTTACTTGACAATTCTACCGTAATATTCTCTCCATATGTAAGATTGTGCATCCAAAGAGGAAGAAAGACAAATGAAAACAGTTCTGTAGGAGAATTCAGGTATTTCTTCCCAAAATTTTTGAAATGAAAACAAACTTCGTTTATAATACCATTTATCGTACATACACAAGAAATTATCTTTTTTTAAATTTCCATTCATTTTTGAGTAACGAGTGTCTTTTAATTTAGGGACAGGTCAAATAAATCCGTAAGCCTAAAGGCACATTTCTGTTGAGGTGGCAAAATTTTCCGCAAGCAAGTATGTTGATATACAAACCTGTCCACTCAGTTAACCTTTTGTTTCGAAGCTACTCACCTGGAACTACTTTCTTAAATGTGACTAAATTAATTTTTTTAAGACAAAGAATTAAATATCAATTTCTTCTTTTTTAATTTTTTTTTTACAAAAAGAAACGACACATTGCTTTAATTTTTTTCCCCTCTAAACTTACTTTTTCCTTCAATTCTTGTACGGCTCCTTAGTTCAGCTCTTTAATAAGGGTTGAGATGTCTTGTCTCCCCTAGATTGGACGTGATTAGAAATTGTAGAAAAAAAAATTATTAACTGCAACCAAGAACCAACATTAAAACTTAAAACAAACAGAAATTATTCCTTATAAATAGAAAAGGTCATAGCAGTGTTGTTTTTAAATTAAATTTTAATCAAAAACGAGCAAGGATTGATTTAAAAAAACAAAGATTTCCTGAGGGAAGTACAGAGCGAAGTTGAATCTTAAAACGAACAAAAATTATTACTTCACAGCTTATCTAACATATATTGATAAAACTAATGCAAAAAAATCAATTGGTGATATTTCCCTATGTTTGTAGGATTACAGAAAACTAGCGCTTTTCTGAAAACACAAGCCAAGTAAAAAAACAAGAATATTGACTTAGGAGTAAAAAATAAGTACATAGCCTCACAACAGAAAACTAATCGATAATGCTTTTCATAGTCCTACAGGAGCTGTGATATCAGTAACTTTCAGAATACAATTAAAATTATCTTAAAAACTTAGGCATAAAAGTAATAAGTTTCAAGTCATTACACAGTATATAAAATAATGGATTGATTTATCAGGTAGCATCTTGGTCTCACCTAGTATAACTCGAAATGAAGAACATATCAACCGTAATATGAACTCTGGGAATCCAGCTATTTCTCTCTATAAAACAGAAGATTTTAAGTTGTGATACAAATTCTGAAACGAGTTTGTAGTCCTAATACTGAGAAGATTCCTTAACTTTTAACTTGTCTATAAAATAGTCACGAAATGTCCTTTTTCAGATCCAAAACGACAGTCAATCATTGAACTTAGCTCATTGTGTAGAAATGATGCCAAATTAAACAACAAAATAAATAAAACAACAATCTAAAAAAGCTTTACTTTTAAACTGTTAAAAGTGTCCTTAAAAGGTTTACTTTTACTGTACCAAAACTCCCATATTGTTTTGTGTTTTCAGTAAAGCGTTAGTTTTCTATAATCCTACAAATATAGGGAAATATCCCCAGTTGGTTTATTTGCCTTAGTTTTATTGATATGTGTTAGATAGGCTGTGAAGTAATAATTTTTGTTCATTTTAAATTTTAACTTTGCTCTTTACTTCCCTCAGAAAATCTTTGTCTTTTAAAGTTAATTCATTACAGTGGCACCAATTGGGAAGATCATCCCTTAAATTTAGAAATTTTGTTAGATATTGTTATTGAAAAAATACACACAAAATTACCCTCTAGATTGAAACAAACAATATATTTGCCTCCTTCTTTTAAATTTTCATGAATTGGCACTATAGATTAAATACTTATTATTTCCTGAGTTGTCAGCTTCACCTAAATAAGCAAATTTGTAAATCATATTTTGATAAAATCATAATTAATCATAAAAAAATATACAGTATATTAAAATAATAAAAATATAAAAACGACTAATCATAATACTTGATTTCAATTATTCATCAAAACAACAACGCAAAAGAACACCCAAATAGTTATTCTTAGAACTTATGTAGTTCTACTTTAAGCTGGTAATTCCTACATGTTCACAAGGGGAGACTAGGTGGGCTTAAACACTGATAATTTTAATTTTCTTCCTGCTCCAAGCTTCCAATTTTGTAAAATGGGCTCCTTTTTGAGGTCCAAACACTATTGGCTATTGCAGAATTTTCTGTGATTTTGATGTTCTGGCAGCCTTTAGGCTATGCTTGATTACACTCGACAAGCTGAAAAGTTTCCGACAAATGCAGGTGTCATCTTTGACTCTTTGGTAATAATCATTTGCTTTTGCCATCTCCTAAAACAAATATAAACGTTAATTGACAAAAGTGTAACACCTTGATAGCTGCCAGCCCTATTAAGATTCTTTCAACTGAAGAATAAACAGTTGAGAGAATTTGGCTATATGTACAAGATTTGGACAAAAATATTCACTTTCAGTTGAAGAGAAGTAGAGTAAGTAAAAACTTGTTGACAAGGACAAAGGATAACAACAACTTAAGAATATTTTTTCACATAATGACATTGAAACTCAATGAGCTTTTAGTTTGAACAAGTTTTAAAAAGCAGCAGCATGAGAAGAGATACATTTCTTCTTACAGAAGAGAAGAGATAGTTAGATCTTGTGAGGAGAGATATTTCAGAAGAAACACATCACCTAGTAAAAAAAAGAATATCAAAAACGAAAACAGCTCTTTTTTGTTTTGTAGTTGCTCTTGTTTAGAGTTTTGGTTCCTGTTGGGTTGAGTTACTTACAGCGCATTACCATGAATTGTTTGATTAATCTTCAAACACAGATATCAGGTACAAGAGTAAGAAATAAAGACCAACCGTTTGTGAAAAAAAAAAATTAGTCTGAAAATTATATAAAACTTTACAAGAAAACAATCTGAAAATAAAAACCAAATTTTTACTTTTGGCTATCATATACAATTTTTATGAATAATGTTTTGGGGTTTCTTCTGTTTTAATCAACTACTCCCCAAATTTGAATATAATTTATAGCTTAATTTTTGTTTCATTAAGACGGACAGACAGGAGAGGCTGCAATTTTTACTGCAAAAAAATTATATTTAGGAAAAGTTTTGAGTGGCACATTCAATTCTACCACTTTTTTTTAATTCGATTATTTTTATCTTAGGATTAGCCTTCATATAGGGTTAAATATTGCTCAAGCATTTAAAGCTGTGGAGGTAGGCCTATTTATTTAAGAAAATTTATAATGCCCTAATTTGAGCAGAATATCTACTCCGTAAAATTTCTTTCACTTACTTAACAACTTTCCTAGACCATAAAAAGATCCTAGACTACAGTTGAAACACTCTGTAATATTCCTTACTTACTTGCCATGCTTTGCTTGTATTGTGTGTATGTGTGCTGTTATGTATTGCTTGTGCTTTTGCTTATGCTTGCTGTTATGTATTGCTTGTGCTTTGCTTATGCTTGTATTATTTCAGGTTTTGTGACCTGGGTTTTTGAAGTATATGCTTGAAGAGACAAATCGTTACATGGTGTCAGAGTAGAAGATGGATACCACCGTCCCATACCCTGAGCTGAACTGGGAATCGGACAATCTAAAAGAGGCTTGGACTAGATTCAAAAGTCATGCTAATCTAATGTTTGATGGACCCTTGAGCGGAAAAAGTGAGAAAATCAAGTGTGCATATCTGCTAATTTGGCTTGGTGAAAAAGGACGAGATGTGTTCAGCACTTGGACGCTAGCAGCTGATGAAAAAGACAAAATTTGTGTATACCTTGCCAAATTTGATGACTACTTTAATCCACAATCAAACCCCATATTCTCCCGATATACATTCCACAAACGTGACCAAAGGGAAGGCGAAACTATAGAGCAATATGCAACTGAACTGAAAATCTTAGTGCGAGACTGCTGATATGGAGCTACGATTGTTGACGAAATGGTCCGTGATCGCCTCATCTTCGGAACATCATCCCAGAAGATTCGTGAAAGACTACTGCAATCGGGATCCGAATTGACTCTCTCAGATGCTATCAAAGTAGCAAGAACCTACACAGAAACCCAGGTACAACTTAAGACAATGTCAGCAGAATCAACTAGTCATGGAAAACAAGAAGTTGATATCATCAAGAAGAATCAAAATAGACTGTGGAAACCCAATCGTGACCGAATTGAAAACCGTGAATGTTACTTCTGTGGCGGAGACTATTCACAGAATCACCAGTGCCCTGCAAAAGGGAAGATCTGCAGTAACTGCAGAAAACCCAACCATTTTGCACGTGTCTGCCGTGGTAGCAAAAAGACTGTGAACATCATCAGTTCTGAAGCTCAACAAACTGACGAACTATTCATCCATCAACTAATGATGGATAAAGCTGATGACCAGCCATATGCTAAACTAAGAATCGCCAACCAGTTCAGTGTGAAATTCAAGATTGACACAGGGGCACAAGCTAGTATCATTACCAGACAGACGGTGGAAAGACTGAATCCAGAACCTGCAATCCACCCTACAAACCACATTTTAACAAGCTTTTGTGGTCAGACTATTCCCGTCCTGGAGACATGTAAGATCGACTGTGCCTACAAATCAAATGATAGTCAACCCATAGAGTTTTTTGTAGTGCAGTCAGCCCCTACTCCTATCCTTGGCTTCAGTGCGAGTCGTAAGCTGAACCTGATAAAGCTGATACTTAGTCTTCAATCTGGACAGCTCAGCACCGATAAGATACTCACCGAATTTTCCGACCTATTTGAAGGAGTTGGGAAACTGGAAGGTGAATGTAAAATAATCCTCAAGGAAGGTGCACAGCCATCCATTCAGCCCACGAGACGAATCCCCTTGAGTCTCCAGTCCAAATTCAAGGAAGAACTAGATCGTATGGAAAACCTAGGAGTCATCGAGAAGGTGACCCATCCAACTGATTGGGTGAACTCAGCTGTGGTTGTTGAGAAACCAGATGGAACCTTGAGAGTCTGTATAGATCCTCACGATCTCAACAAAGCCATAAAGAGACCCCACCATCCTATGCCAACTTTTGAGGAAGCTGTGCAAAAGCATGTAGGCGCTAAGTACTTCTCCAAGCTAGATGCCCGAACAGGATATTGGAACTTATGTCTTGATGACGAATCTTCCGAACTGACTACATTCTCAACTCCATATGGGCGATACAAATTTAGACGTATGCCCTTTGGACTCAAGTCTGCACAAGATGAGTTCCAACGCCACATGGAAGAGGCATTCAGCAACCTCAAGAGATTCTCAGTAATTTCGGATGACATGATCATCTCTGGTGTATCTGAAGAGGACCATGACAGAAATCTTCAAAAAACCCTTTTAAGAGCTAGAGAAAAGGGAGTCAAGCTTAACAAAGATAAGTGCATCTTCAAATCAGCTTCGATACCTTACTTTGGACACATCATTTCCGAAAACGGAATCCATCCAGATCCCGAGAAAATCCGAGCAATAGAGAAAATGCCATCACCCAAATCCCAGGAAGAACTACAAACAGCCCTTGGGATGTTAAACTACCTCTCACGCTATATCCCAAATTTGTCAAGCCTCAATGAACCTCTTAGGACCTTAGCTAAGCAGAAGCAATTCAACTGGACGAATGAACACGAAGCCACACTCACGAAAATTAAAGCGTCGATCATAACAACAATTTCGCTCTTCGATCCTACAAAAAATCAAATAGAGATCCAAGTTGATGCTTCCAAATCAGGACTCGGTGCTGTCCTGCTTCAAGAGAATAAAATTGTTTCATTCGCATCGAAATCGCTGAATGAAACAGAGCAGAGATACTCGCAAATCGAAAAGGAGCTGTATGCCATTGTTTTTGGATGTTGCCATTTTCATCAGTATCTCTATGGCCGTCACTTCCAAGTCATCAGTGACCATAAACCCCTGGAAACAATCCTCAATCGGCCGATCAATAAGTCGTCGCCGAGACTTCAAAGAATGCTGTTACATCTACAACCCTACGATTTCAGTATAACATATCGACCAGGCACCGAAATACCGATCCCAGATACCCTCTCCCGGCTCCACTTAGAAACTGAGGAACCATTGCTTCACAGAGAAATTGAATACTATGTGCACTCCGTTATGAAACTACTACCAATCAGTCAAGAAAAGCTACCTGAGTTGAAACAAGAAACGCTCAGAGATCCACAGCTGAGGGTTCTGAGGAAAATGGTAGAAGAAGGTTGGCCCGAAAAAAGATCAATGGTTCCGTCATCCATAGCTGAATTCTGGACAGTAAAAAGTAATCTCAGTGTTGTTGATGACATCATCATGAAAGATGACCGTCTTGTCATCCCAGACAGCATGCAAATCGCTGTATTGCAAAGCATCCATGCTTCACATCTTGGTATCGAGAAGACGAAAAACAGAGCCAGATCAGTCATTTTCTGGCCAAAGATGAGTCAGACAATAGAAGATTTCGTCAAGAAGTGTGATGCGTGCTGCACTTATTCTACAGCAAATGCAAGAGAACCCTTGCTTCATCACGATATTCCCAGCTACCCTTGGGAGCATGTTGGCATTGATCTGTTTTACATATCCGGAAGATACTATCTGATCATAGTGGATTATTACAGTCGATTTTTTGAAGCTGATGAGCTGGGAATAAATACTTACACGAACCTCATAATCCAGAAGCTAAAATCTCACTTCTCTAGATTCGGGATACCCTTGATGATTACATCTGATAATGGCCCACAATTCACTTCAGAAACGTTCAAGGATTTCATGAGACAGTGGGGAATACGACACAACACCTCTAGCCCGAACCATCCTCAGTCCAACGGACTCGCTGAGAAAACAGTTGGTATTGCTAAGGCCATGATCATGAAAACAAAGAAATCGAAAACTGACCTCGAGCTAGCTCTCCTCGAGTACCGCAACACACCAGTCGATGGTCTAGCTTCCCCAGCCCAACTGCTAATGAGTAGAAACTTGAGATCCCTAGTGCCCTGCACCATTGAGCACTTATCTCCAAAAGTCGTACCTATGCAGGAATTCATGTCCGCAAGGAATAAAGAAAGGGAAAGACAGAGACGCTACTATGATCAACATACCAAAAGCCTTAATCCGCTGCAGATAGGCCAACAAGTTCGAGTACGGTCCAACGATCAAACCTGGCAACCTGCAACAGTCCTCCGAGAAGCAGATGCGCCACGATCGTATGTAGTACAGACGAAAGCAAACAGACAATACCGCCGGAATAGAAAGCACTTGAAAGTCGTGACTACAGATGAGAAGAGTTCTGATTCTGATTCAAACACTGGCAGCTCGTCAGTACACGATTCATGGCACCACTCTCCGGACTTACCCCAAACAGAGGACGTGCACTTTCGCCAAGCCAGCATGCCAGAATTGCCGGTCGCCGTGGGCCAGGAAAACACTGTGGTCTCCCTGCCTTCCGCGGCCGAAGTCGACAACAGTCTCAGAAGTTCTGTAACTACCAGGAGTGGTCGACAAGTCAAGCCACCGTCAAGAATAAACCTATGATTGACAAGCCCTTCCGAAAAGAAGGGAGATGTAATATTCCTTACTTACTTGCCATGCTTTGCTTGTATTGTGTGTATGTGTGCTGTTATGTATTGCTTGTGCTTTTGCTTATGCTTGCTGTTATGTATTGCTTGTGCTTTGCTTATGCTTGTATTATTTCAGGTTTTGTGACCTGGGTTTTTGAAGTATATGCTTGAAGAGACAAATCGTTACAACTCAATGAAGCATGAACACCTGCAAAAAGTAGTGCAGGGGGGAGGGCACCAGAGTAGCAATGGTGAGGAGAGAAGGAGGAGGGAAATACACTAGTTAGGTGTCTGACATAATTTACAACCCTTGCCCCTAATCTCTAGGGTTTGTTAAAATCCCAAAATCTTTGTTATATGATATTTAGACTGTTTTGAATAGAAGGGTTATCTCAAAATTTCTATTAGATGCATTTGGGACAATAAGACGTATATATGGGGGGGGGGGTAGCTACCCTCCGATCACTTTGACTCTTAAAAAGAGGACTAGGGCGTCTGATTACCAATACAACTACCACAAATCAGAGTCAATAAATAAATGAAGCCCAAAACAAACAGAAATTAAAATAAATAACAGAGTCAAACTCAAAACAAGCAGAAATTAATATGAGTTGGGTTCAAAACCCCTATGCTTTCTTAAAGCCAGTATATAAAATATACTTTATTGATAAAATTATTTTAAATGTTTTCACTTTTATAACTTTAAGAAATAAAAATTAATCAAGATTTTAAGGAATAAATATCATCATATTTATATCAAACTGACAATGCACATTCATTTGAATTTTTTTTTTTCAGTAAAGTACAAATTATATATTCTGGCTTTTAGAAAGCATAGGGGTTTTGAACCCTACTCATATTAATTTGTGCTCGTTTTAAGTTTGACTCTGTTACTTATTTTAATTTCTGTTCGTTTTGCGTTTCATTTATTTATTGATTCTGATCTGTGGTAGTTGTTTGCTTGGTAGATTATTGATTCTATTTTTGTCCATTTTGGTTTAATTGAATTCTTTACTTAAAAAAAAAATATTTTGTGCAAAGTTTTTTTTAATTAATTTACATAAAACTGGAACCATAAATTTAGTTTAAAATTTTTGAGTTTTTCCCTCTTTAATGCATCTTTTTCTACCATATTTTGTTTTAAATGATATGATTATCCCATGTTAATTTTCCTTATGCTCCTATATTTCTTTTTATAGGCATACAATATTAAACAACATTCATTTACTCAGTGACAATATTTTGAAAATGCCTGTTTCAAAGATTTATATTATTATTTTCTTTTCTTGTTGTATATTCAGTTATTCAAAATAATCACCTTTGACATGGGTCGGAGCCTAATTTTTTTCATTCAAATTAATTACTAGTGAAATTATCTGTTAGTTTTCCCAGAATTTTTCAATATGCAAATATTTCAAGACCTTACCTCACCTTAAATCGCAATTGCCTGCAAGATAAGGTGGTGATGACTTCCTGTAGATTTGTTGCTGGAGATTGTGTGACAACTTTAGTTGACATTCAAATCCCAATTGAGCTTCCAGTCAACGTTGGCCCAGTCTTTGTCAACCCCAGCTTTGAATTAGTCTAAATTGGCTGTCTGGACTGTCTTTTCTGTCAACCCATTCCCCAATGATACTGCTCTGACACTAAAAAAGTTTTGCAGCTCTCTTCTTTGAGACCAGGGAAGACGGAGTTTCGATTACGTACAAAAAATATTGCACAGAATATGATTCTTTATAAGATATACAGATTAATAAATTGCTGAATAAGATATGCAGAAAATGTTTCATAATTTGAAAATAAAACATAAACATGATTTACGATGGAAGTTTTGTTTCCTTTAGAAGGGCCCATTGACAAGAATGATACCTTTATTTCTATTTGACATTCCTTGTAAATTCAAAATCAAACATAGAGATTTGCCTTAAATAATTGTTGTCACAAAAAAATGGCACTCATGTGGGAATATATACAATACTAAGAAATAAACACTTTATAAACTGTTTTAACCCGCATATTCTTGGAAAATTTGGTCCTTTATAAAAACAAATCTAGAATATGATTGAGATGTAGCATTTCCTTCGTTTTTAACCTCTTGTAAACCTTTTTTTAATGTTGTTTCTTACATTCCAGTTGAATTCGTCCGTAATTTTCGGTAGGTTTAATTATTTCTAAGAATAGCTTAGTTTCCGTTTTACTAGTAGCCTATGGTCAATTTTATTTAAAATTACTAATGTCTGGTTTTGTGATATGGAATATTTTATATATTTTTACAAGATTTAAAGGAAATTTATAAATAAGCGTTGTATTATTTAAAAAAAATATATTAAAAAGATGATTTTGCTGTCTTACACATTGAATAGATGGTATTGCTTTATGTGAATTTCAAATTTTAAATGTTTTTTTTCGGTTTAAGTATTATCTTCTATTTCTTATGATACATTTGCTTCATATATTTAATTTTGGATAATTGAATAAAACATTGGTCTTTTCTTATATTTTTCATCTTTACAGATGATTTCATTTTCACAATGACCATGCTCTAATATTTGTAGCGATATCTTTATAAATTTTTTCCTCTTTTATAATTACTCTACTTTCCAATTGAATATTTTACCATTAGCCAACTCTATTTTATTCTGAGACGTTATGGAGGGGTTATAAATGGAATTTAAATTACATTCCAGACTGCAATATCCAGTTGCAGAGTAATCTCTGAATGAACAGAATGCAATGAACCCTACAATGGGTTTTAGTTTCAAATCTTACACGCTCAAAATAAACAAAATATAGAAAATTTTATTTTTTTCTGCGCCTATAATACAAAAAAGGATTACCAATTTTTGTTAGTTGATCTTTTAGAATGCTAGAATGACAAATATTGAATTATAATTTTCTTTGGGAATGGCACCTTAGATTGCTTCTAATCAATAGAAAACACTTTTTTTTTTTAAATGATACCAGTACTTTAAAAAGTTTTT
Organism: Artemia sinica; assembly: GCA_027921565.1. Taxonomy (NCBI): domain Eukaryota; kingdom Metazoa; phylum Arthropoda; class Branchiopoda; order Anostraca; family Artemiidae; genus Artemia; species Artemia sinica. Next base: position 14,351,793 of record CM051263.1, on the reverse strand, counting down.
TAAAGTTTATTAAATCTTCTGTGCCAATAATCTACCCTGGGAGTTAGTTTTGGCTGTATATTGCGATTAGGCTAAGAAAAAAGTTCTTTTTGTTCTTTTTCTTCTTTTGTTTTGCTGAGGACGGTCCATGGATATAGGGTCGAAATATTCATTGTAAATCACGTTTCACTGTCTTGTATAAAATTTTCCCTGTTGTTCTACTTATTGTTTATAATAGATTGTTTCATAGTAAACAAAATCTTCTTTTAAAAACTAGAAAAAAGTGGTCCTTTTTCTGTAACCTTGAAAAGCATCTTTTTATACGCTTTATTATAGGCAGAATAATAGTTTCCCATGCCCACCTCCTTGCCCTGAAAATAAGATTTGTGTTCCCTCCTAAAAATTGCTTACATAGCTATTGCAAGGATTGTAGGAAGATTAAGGTCAAACCTTAAGAGGAGTCGCTAGCATTCTAGACTTGCAATCCTATGTCCTTAGGGATGAGAGTTGGCGTCCTGATGTTGCAGATTATTTGGTTTGGATCGACTGTCAGTGGTCTGACTCTCTAAGCTTGGCTTTTGTTGATCCAGCTCTAAGTGAGCACCTGGAGAGATCCAGGGAAGGTAAACAGGAAGAATGTGTGCAAGCATAGAATGGATGTGGATATGGGTACCAAGAAACAGATATGGGTAACACAAGTAGGGACCGTAAAGTCCAGTTTCATATCCTTTACTTCTTTTTACGTTAAGTGGAGTCATATCTCGTTTTATTCTTGAAAAGTGTTGTTTGTAGAATGATCAAAAGTTTTTTGGTGTAAAGGGTTATTTTTCATTATCAATTAGGGAAAATCTCCTTCTTTCTGTGAACAAAAAAAAAAATGATAAACAATTTAATTACCTAGCTGTTTTGTCTTTTTAGAACAAACACCGAGAAGCTTTAGAACTGAAAGCTGTTGCTAAGACATTTTTTAAATCTGGTGACTATCAGGCTGCATGCAATTCTTATACACAAGCTTTGAAGACATGTCCACTCTTTTTCAAACCAGATGTTTCTATACTCTATGCAAATAGAGCCACCGCCAAACTGAAGCTCCACTATGTAAGTATATTTATTTAATGTGTTTTTCAAAAGCAACACAATTCAAATGCCATCTTTTTCAAGGTATGTGAAAAATCTATTAGTAGGCCACACAATGATTTTTGCCAAGACTTTTCTAAGACAGAGGGAGGGGGATATCAAGCGTGCACAAAATTTTAATGGAAAGGGGGGGGGGGGGGTAAACTTCATATTTTAGGCATTTTCTAGAACTGTTATTGCTTTTGGGCATTGCACATTTTGCACTTTATATGTTTTGGGTGGGGTAAACCAAAAACAAAAACATGAGTCTGGCAAGAGGTGACAACTGCCTCCCCTCTCCCTGCTGGTGTTCAGAGTTATCCTTAAGTAGAAAGATGCAAATCTCACCCAGTAAGATCCTGAAGACATCCAAAGGATATTTTTAGGATTGAGCAAGAATATTAGCCTACTTTGGCTCTCAAGTCATGAGGTTGCAAATTTTTCTCTGATTTCAGTTCAAAGAAGGTGCAACATTTCTACCTTTCTGCTGCAAACTTGGAAGCAGATTAGGGCCAATTGACCACCTTTGATTCTCAGACCATACACATTACATTCTTGCATGTTTCTGGTTCAACAATGTGCGACATGCTTACTTTTATGTAAATTGTTTGTGTTGGGAGAGTTGAGGGAGAGAGATTGCAGGCGAAGAGAATAGCTTTTGTTTTTAATAATATATTTTGATGAGTTTTGTTTAATTGTATAACAAACAAGATGTCATATATGTATCTGTCGGCTAAACAAGAATTTAATGGGCAGAGTGAGGCCTAGGGCCTGCTTAGTGCCTTTGGGTTGTTTTTGGAACAAATCAGGACTTAGTCTGTTTTCGTTATCCTTTTAGTGTTTTTTTTTTAGTGCCCATCACAACAATGAAGTTACGGATCGAAAATTCAAACAATTCTTCTCATAAAAAATTATATAAAAGATAACTGATTTCATTGATGTATATCAGCTCTGTAAGTATAATGGTTAAGCATTAAATATACATATATATATATATATATATATATATATATATATATATATATATATATATATATATATATATATATATATATTATATATATATATATATATATATATATATATATATATATATATATATATATATATCCTTGGTAAGAAAATTTGATTTTCTTACCAAGGACATTCTCGGAAAATATTTGAGCAAAGGGGTCATGAAACAATTGCACATTTTATGCACTTTTAGTTTTTTGTCTAACTTAAAATTCAAATTACTGCCTACATTCTGTCAGCCTTACCAGTACTTGTTACTCGCAAGCAAAATCATTACTCAAAGAAACAAAGGCTCGAAAGAACAACTTCAGGTGATTCTATCTGACATAGAACATAATATTTCACTTCAGCTCCTATACTCTCACTTCTATACTTTCCATAAGAACTGCAGAGGCTAGACAATTGGTACTTTCTTGCAATTAAACTAAATCAGCTGCATAAAAAGAACAGGACAAAGCCATGCTCCAGTAACAGATGTTTAAGCAAAGTAATGTGCTTTCAGTCAGTCCCTTTAAACTGATTTATTTAAACGACTGGGCTGATCTTCATTTGGATCTACAACTGAAACTGAGTAGTGCCAAAAATACCATTTTTAACGAAGAAGTTTGAAAATGTGAGTCTATCCATGAACAGGATTATACCACTTGGACTGTCTCTGAATGAATTATGTGTTTACTACCTGGTTGAGGTCGAAATGAACAACCAATATAACTTAACAGATGTCAGGGGAGTTCATCCCCCCCCCCCCCATTTTGGGTCGTTATGGTGCTGAACAGATTACTTGGTACTGACAAATAAGAGTTCACATGAACTATAGCTAATAGAAAGCTAATAATTAGTTGCTGCCAACTTTTGTAAGTTGGTACTGATAGTACCGTATGGTATAAAAAAATGTCACTTTTTACTACCATTTCCCAAATGGATCGGATTAGAAAACTGAAAAAGAGAAGATAGCTTTTTGGAAATGATACTAGTGAAGAGCAGCCAAAGCTGATTTGGAGGCAGTTTTCCTATAGACAATAAAGGTTTTACACCCTTCTGCATGTTCTAGATGCTCCTAGTTATTCAATGCAATCGATGCTCTCTTATATCTATGATGTTGCCACTCTGCTCCTGGTTGCTCCTCTCTGATTTATAATTAAGCAAGCCGTACACTTGATCTATATACTTGATGTTTCTCTCTCATTATAAGATAAGATGTTTATTTCAAAAAATGACTATCACAAGCCCCGAAGGGCCGAATTCGCATTTCGGAGTCATATAATAAAAAAAGACATAGAAATAGCACAACAACTAAAAAAACTGGCTAAACAATGCCAAAAACAATAATATCAAAAAGGCAAAGCCATTCATTAGTCTAAAAAACAAAAAGTGTCAAATGTAAGAAAGTTAAAAAGGCACAAATTAAAACAAAACCAAAAAAAAAATTGAGATAAAAATAGTGTTAAAAAGGTTTAAAAGAGAGTATATAAAAAGGCGAGGGAACGGAAGAGCCAAACGGACACCAGCATGGGTATCCCCAGTACAAAAAAAAAAAGAAAAAAAAAAAAAAAAAAAAAAAAAAAAAAAAAAAAAAAAAAAAAAGAAGTGGTTTATTTGATCAGTAATGAAGGGAACAAAGGTTTTTCTCATATCTGGAGGCTAAACAACGGATGGGGGACAAGATAGGGATGAGTTCAGAAACATTACGTGGCAGGCGGTGTCTGGATGGGGAGTGTCTTTTGGGGAAAATGTTTTCCGTGCCAGGGTTTATTATTGCATTTTTTGCAAAACGGAGGCACAGCGTTCCTCTCCTGTGCTCAAGAGTTTCCAGCTTGGCCTTTTTTGAAGGAGTGAATATGGTACCAAAGTTTCTTTAAAAATTATTCTTAGGGCTCTTTTTTGAATAGATTCAATTTTATCTGATTCATCACGGGAGATGCCAGGATGCCAGACTGGACAAGCATATTCAAGATGCGGGCGGAAAAAGGAGGTATAAATCCTTAAAGAATGGGATGGGGGGATGTTAAATTTATTCAAGAGCTTAAGGAGAGACATGGACGCATTAGCTCTACGGACAATATCTTTCACGTGGATATCCCACTTTAAATTAGAGGAAATTAAATGTGCATTATGTGCAATCAGAACTCCTCTGTGATCTGGGATTTCTCCCTTATTATTTGTAGACAATCAAGCTATACACTCTTCTGCCCACTTCCTGGATCTTCTTCAGTTACACTCTATAAACCCCTTATGATTTCTCCTTTACGCTCGTCTAGGATTTATGGATAATTGAGTCATACACTCTCCTCCACGACGGAATATGCTCCTACGTAATTGATTGCCATCAACTCACTATGATGTACAATTTCTTCTTTATACTCCTGGATGCTCATCTACCATTTATGGACAATTAAGCTTCACACCAATGCGCATTTCCTTGATTCTATATGTACGTTATATACAATATGTGATAACCACATTATAGGCACTCTTTACTGATAACCACATTATAGGCTATACTGTCTCTATAGGCTATACAGTCAATGTGCCTACACGATCTATGATTCCTCTCGCATGCTCTCGCATTAGGGGGGATGGGTAAAGTAAAGCGAGTCTCCATACCTAATGTGTTAGGTACAATTATTCTGCATATTATGTAGTAAGAATATCCCTTATGGTACTATTTAAACCACAGAAAATTTGAGAGTGACAATGGGCGGTACTTGTATGATAAACCCCCTACCGCTCAAGTAGTTCATTCATTGACGCATTATAGAACCATTTTTTCCCCTTAGTTTCCTTCAGCTTAGCGTGAGACGAGACAAAGAGAACTGACAGAATAACTGGAAAATATACAATTTGGGCTATATATTTGCACATTAGGAGGGGTGGGGATAAAGTATTTGGAGAGTGTAAAGTCAGAAGACAAATCTTTTAGGTATTCTAGTATTGTGCATTCTAAAACATGGTGCATGTTTTAGACAAATATCCAGTTTTATCCACTCAAAATAATTTATTTATTTTGTCCTCAAAAGGTTTGTCATCCCGTGAGTAATAAAACTTCTGTTGGCAAAAAAAAGAAATAGCTTTAAGGGCCAAAATTACCACTGAATCCTTGGGGAAATGAAGGTCCAGAATTGGCAATCAAGTTCCTGGAACCAATTTCTATGTATTTATTTATTTCTACCGTATTTTTTTGAAATATTTATTTAAGGTTTTGAAAATTACTTTTAGAGTTATAGAAAGTCTGCAATAGAGGATTGTACACATGCTATTAGCCTGAATCCAATTTATATGAAGCCAAGGTTAAGACGAGCATTATGTTATGGCTGCCGAAAACATCAGCTCATCCTTTGAAAATGCCTCTGAATATTTGAGATTGGTTTTGCAGATGGAGCCGTTAAATCGAGAAGCCATTTCCATGTATAAAGAATTGCAAGAGAAAATCGCAGAAACAGACAAAAAAATGGAAGAAGTGATGGGTGATTATGTTGTTTTTTATTAAATAAAAAAGATCAGTTTTGATTAAGCTAAAGAAAGAATTCAAATTAGATTTTAATTGAACTGAATTCTATTAAGACTAGAAATAAGTGAAGATGAAAAGGTCACGTTGGGTAACGAAATGATCGATCAAGTGAACAGCCCTCACTTACCTTGGTAGCATTATTACTAAAGAGGGTGGAAGCAGTAAAGGTGTTTTAGAATAGCGAAGGCTCAGGGTGTTTTTCAAAGTTGACCAAAGTTTGGAAGAATAGGAAGATAAGTTTGCAAACCAAGACTAGAATATTAGAAGCTACAGTGATGACAGTGGCCAAATATGATTCTGAAGCATGGGCACTCCAGAAAACGGACGAACATTTGCTGGATGTTTCCAGAGAAATTGCCTACGGATTGTTTGGGGCACCCGGCTGACTGACCGTATTTCAAGCAGTATGCTGTAGAAAAGTTTCGTTCAATCCCACTTAATCCCACATTGGGCTATAATGAGAAAAAGGTTGAGATGGCTAAGGTACGTTCTGCGGATGACAGATTGCCCAAGATCATCCTTTTCGGTCAACCGTCTAGAGCTATCGGAAAGGAAATCGTCCACAGTTGGGGTGGGAGAATGTTGTAAAAAAAGATTTAAGGCAAATTGGAACTTCCTTTGAGGTTTTAAAGAGGGAGACTTTGATTAGATTATGATGGAGGGGGAGCGTGCTTAGCTGTGTTGGCCTCAGGTGGCTTGCTGCTGAGGTGAGTTGTTAGTAGTAGAAGTAGAAGTTTTTTTCACTGAGAACGTTTAAGTTAATCAAGTCAAATTTAAGAGAATATTTCTTTCTTTGCTTTCCAGGTTCTCCTTGTGAATCGTTGAGTATTCTAACTGGACGATTTTTTTGGAAGAGGGGGGAGGATTTCTTCTGTTGGAAAAATAAGAAATATTGGCCTGTAACTGTACTTTTTGCTTATTTCAAATAATAGTGATTTCATTGTTAAATAGGACCGACACGCTTCGCTTATACTTTTGTTTGCTCAATGTTTTGCTCAATTATGCAGACTAGAAATCGTTTTATGATTCAGATTTCAAAAATTTAAGATAAGTTATTTATTTCAAAATTCGGTATCACTATCCCCGAAAGGCCGAATTCAAACTGCGGAGCCAAGAAACAAAAACGGGACAAAAACATCAAAAAAAAGTTTAAAAACAATGATGTATATAATACTGAATAAATAGTGCAAAATTAAATGGATAGAACGAACTAATCGTCATTAACCATTATTTAAAACTATCAAGTTATCAAACTCATCAAAACAATATAAATGTGTATCCATTCAATTTATAATACGTAACTTTCTTCGACTTCTGCCCATTCACGCGCTATCTTAAACTTTTAAATTCAAACATTGGCCATAAGTAAGATTTTTGAAAATGAATAACCTGTTTCTTTACTAAGGTTTCATTCCGAAAATAGATTCAGACGTATACGCGCAATAGAAAACATCTTGATCCTGTCCCTTGTTTACGCGACTTTGGAGTTTTACTTAAATAGTGCCATTTAGAAGATTAATCGAGACATAAATGTTTAGAAAAGCAGACGTGTGACATGGTTTTCAAATTTTTACTTAAATTAGTGGTTTCTTTTCGTCATTTTCTTCTAGTGCTTGTGCTGTTTTTTTTTCATCTTTTGTTTAGGCTAGTTTCTTTTCTTTTACTTTTGATAAAGGCTTCCGGATTTGAAAATATTCACATTTTTTATTATTTAAAGTTTGGTTGTTGTTTTTTTTGTCCATTATCTTATTTGAGATATTACACCCGTTTTTTATTATCTTATTTGTCTAAATTTGAAAATGAAAGGTAGTATGGTCCCAAAAATTAGTTAACAAATACACCGATTTTGTATTAATAGCTCTCAAGAAAAGAAAACTTAACATCGAAAGAAAAAGAACATAACAAATAAAGAAATATTACGCAACTACTCTCGAAAAAAGAATCAGTAACATCAATGGGCAATAAACCAATACCCCAACTCCATGTCTCCATCTCGCCTCTCCTATCAGCTTATAAATCCGTGAATTGATTGCCTCAAAATATTTTCTAATTTCCAAGAAATTTTTAAGTTCGTCTATGGGATTTAGAATAGAATAGTGTATATTTATTCACGACAAAAGTTGGAGCTAACATGAGCGTGTCATGACACAGAAAAAGAAGACACAAAACGAGGATAAAAAAAAACCCACCAAATGAATAGCAACAGAAAAATTAAAGGAGCAAGTGCTACTTCAAGGTCAATGTGCTTTTGAAGTTTAAGCGGAAGCTTAAAAGTGCAGATTTTGAGTTTATTCAGGATAGTACAGGTATTGATACCAAATTTGGTAAATGGTATGAAAAAATAAAATTACTATTTCAAGAGTGTTTGGAGTTCAAAGAGACAAAGCAAAGATATAAGTTGCCTATTAAACCTTGGATTACAAAAGGATTACTAGCCTCAATGGAAAAAAGGCAAGTGATGTATAAAAGGTGCGTGACTCAAGATTCAGCATCTGATAAAGAACAATATAAAGAATTTAATAGAAAGTTAAAAGTCTTTTAAGAAATTCAAAAATTGATTACTTTGCACAGAAATTTAAAGATTATGAAGGAAACCCAGCTAAAACTTGGCAACTGATTAAGTCGGTAATAAGCCCAAAAAGTGAACCAATAACTCCTAGTAATTTGCCGCGGGAGTCGGATAGTGGTGTAGCCAATAACTTATGTACCCACTTCTCAGAAGTAGGGCTAAAAATATCGACATCTGTGGAATGTATAAATGGTGATGGTACATACCAGAATTTTCTTCCTGAAGCAAGCGATACAACCTTCAACCAGTGAGATCGCATGAACTTGAGGATATCTTAAAAAGTATGAAAAAATCGACAGCTGGAATGGACTTAATAACCTTTCAAATATTTCAAAAAATTTACTCAATTATATCTAGTCATCTGTTGTACCTCTTTAATCAATGTTTTGAATTTGGAGTGTACCCTAATTGCTTGAAAAGTGCTTTGGTTATTCCTCTGTATAAAGGAGGTGATAAGGAAGATATGAACAACTACCGTCCGATATCTCTACTTCCAATGATTTCTCGTATTTTTGAGAAATTGATTTATAGACGACTGATGGATTATTTTGAAAAAAGATGTTTTTTTCACTCTAGTCAATTTGGTTTTAGAAAAAATATGTCTACAGAGCATGCTTTATTATTTTTGACAACATTTGTTAACGATTGCCTAGATTCAGGGTTAAAGGTGGGTTCAATTTTTCTAGATATTATGAAGGCTTTTGACTGTGTTGATCATAAGATTTTATTGGCTAACCTTGAAAATGCTGGAATTCGTTTTAAAAGTCTGAACTTGATTGCTTCATTTCTTGAAGGAAGAATGCAAAGAGTACGGCTGGGCACAGTCCTGTCAGAAGAGATGGTAGTAAAGTGCGGTGTGCCACAGGGGTCTGTGTTGGGTCCCCTATTATTTCTTGTGTACATTAATGATTTAAATGGATGCCTCAAACAACTGTCAACTCCAAGGTACACTGATGGCCCGGTGCAAGCAATACTTCCAAGTTTTGCTGATGATACTCAATTTACAATGGCTGCGAAAACAGAAGCGGATTTGAAAAATGGCATGAAACAAGGAATGGTGATAATCGAGAGGTGGATGCGAGTGAACAAACTGCTTGTTAATCAGAAGAAAACAATGTTCATGTTATATGGCAGAAGTGCAAATTACTATCCATGGATTGAAGAAATTGAGTTAGTAAATGGAAGTATAAAACGGACAAGTACAGTAAAGTATCTTGGTGTAATTGTCGATGAATGCCTAAGTTTTAAAGATCATATTGCATTTATAAGTACTAAATTAGCCAAAAATGTTGGTACTCTGCGGAAGCTGAAAAATTTTTTTCCTAAAAAGGTTATTAGAATGTTATATTTTTCTCTTATTCATCCATATTTGCTGTACTGTGTTACAGTTTGGTCGTCGACGTTCACTAGCCATTTGTATCCGCTCCGTGTGTTACAAAATAAAGCTGTAAGAGTTTTGACCAATGATTTGTCCCAAAATTCGGTAAGATCGAGGTATCACCAATTAAAAATTTTACCATTCTTTGGTTTGGTTAAATTTTATGTAAATTTGTTTATGTATAAATTTTTTTCTAATTTGTTACCTGCATGTTTTTCGGAACTTTATAATGAAAGGGACCATAGTTATGAAACTAGAAATGTTGAATTAGTTAGAACGCCGGTTCCAGTTACTACCAGATCTAAATTTTCTATTAGGTATATTGGTCCTGAAGTATGGAACAGGCTTCCGGCGGAACTAAAAGGTAAGAAGGTTCTTGTGGAATTTCGTGCTTCTTTGCGATGTATTTGTTTTAACCAGTATTGTAGACACGGATAAGGTGATTGATCTGGGAGTGAGTATATGTTTTGTGAGTGTTAAAAGAGAAAAATTTTCCTGTGTGTTGATTGAGGTGATTGTCGGTATATGAAAGGAAGCATGATGAATCATAGAATATGAGTGTTGAATTCCTTTAAGTTCCCTGTAAAAAAAAAAAAATGCATTATCCTTAGAATGTTGATTAATTGTTTAGTAGGGGTGGGGGAGGAGAGGAGGAGTCAGAGAGTATTATTTCCCCGAGGTAGTGTATTAGTGTATAAGTAGTTGAAGTGATCCTTTTTTTGGGTCATCCCAAACACGCTAATATGCGTCGGGACCTATTTTGATATTGTTGGTATTATATGCAGTTTTATTTTGTTAGCATTATATGGAGATTTGTATGTTGTTTTTTTTGTGACCCATTTGTTAATAAAAAAAAAATATATTAAAATGAGTCATTAATATAATTAATATATCAGAATATTAAAATATAAATGGTTGGTATATTCAAAGACACTCAGAGGCAAATACCTGAAAACTGCATCAAACATTAAATATTTGTTAAGGTAATTAAAATACCGAGTAAAATAAGGGACAAATGATTAGCAATATCTCTCGGTACTAGAGGCTGGGTAAGTCATTAACTGTGGACAATTCTTTTTTATTTGTCGGAGTCTAGTGACTGGTCCTTCAGTAGGGGGCTCTGAAGGTCGGGTAGTAGACCACTACTTGACCTTGAGAGGTCCCTCTTGAGGTCAAATCCCCTAGCAACCAAGGGTATTAGATTTGTCCCTTAGCTGCTAGCATAATCAGTTGAAATAGTATGCATTCTGCACCGAAATTGTAAAAGGCAACAACAAGGCTCTTTTATGTCATTGAAAACCTTAGATTTAGAAAATGAATGAAAATCCTTTAACCATTAAGTCAACCGTCAAAACCACAATCCTAATGATTGTACGACAGCATCAATTAAGTTAATTTAGTGTCTTAGAAAATTCAGTCTTGCGTTTGGGGAGACAACTTTCAGAGGTTGATTTGGTTTTTATTTTATTTAATTAGAAGCTAGTTTGAGGCCAGAAAGTAATGTTTTGATAGTGAAATCTCAGTTTGAGAGTTGGATTTCATATCAAAACAGAAAAAAAATTCATTTTTTATTTGGGTAATTATTTGGATCGTTTTCGTTTTGGATCAAAGTTGAAATGTTCGTTTTTCCAGCCGGCTGTGTTTTGAAATAAATGAAAGCTTCCTCGTATTTTACCGGTAAAACTGTACCTTTGGCATTCTTTTTAAGTAGGCATTCATAGGAGTCATGCTTATTTCTTTTTCTGTGGGGCTCTTTTAGAAAGTTTACAGAGAATTTTGCTTTTGATACGACATCCCAGTCAGAATGTACATTGACATTTGGCTTGGTCGTCTTTGGTTAATAAATGTGCCGTCTTCTGTCAGAACTTAATTGGTAATGTATTGCGCTGTTGTAAAATTCGTGGAGCCGTCACTTACGTGATAGGTCCTTAGTTTTAGCTATTAGATACTCACCAGCGGGTATCAGGGAAAACCCCCAAAACACAAGAACTCTATAGAAACAGCATAGCTTCATAAGAAAAAAAAGTAAATGATCTTACGGAGAAGAGAGAAGGGTTAAATTTAAATAAAGCAATGACAATGAAATGAAAATAAAACAACAACAAAACATTTATTAATAAAAAAATATTCGAATATTTCAACTCCGCACCCGGGAGCCTTTATCAACGAAAAAACAAAACAAGGACAAAGTGAGAAAAATAAATTTAGTTATATTATCTAAAGAAAAAGGAAAAAAATAACACGCAAGAGAAAAAGTCTAAAAATTATTTAGTGCATGATCTTATTCGGGACTAAGGGTGTGGTAATCCGATAAAAGACCTGAACCATACAGGACCCACTGCTCCAAATTTTGTTCTAAAGAAAGCATTAAAAATTGTTTAAATGTATTCTTGTTGACGACGCTATGGGTACTAATCTATTTCTAAAGGGAAAAAAAGGCTGTTTGAAAGTGTCGATATTTCTAAAATCCTTTCATTGTCCATTTGTTACAGATGTTAATGCGTATTATAATCATCATAATTTATATTTCAGGACAGCTGAAGCAGCTGGGAAATATGATATTGAGGCCGTTTGTGATGTCCACTGATAACTTTAGGCCGAACCGCGATCCAGTAACAAATTCATATTCCGTCAGCATGGTTCAAAACCCAAATGAACAAGAATAAATTTGTATACTCTTTGTTATCTTATTAACAAAAATATTAATGAACAATATGGGACTCTTTCGAGATTTTAATTTTTGCCAGAATTCCTACAGCGGACAAATTGCCAAGTGGTTGCATGGCGAATATTTTTGAGACAAAAAATCTGATTAAATTGTTTATATCTAAAGGATTTTGAATAAACTTATATTGGCAATTCACGTTATGGTGTAGTGACCAAGCACAGAAGACGTATCTAAATCCTTCCCAGAATAAGTCACAAAGTTTTTAATCTAACCGAGAATAACCACCATACTGATAGCTAAAGCTATTGTAGTTAATTCATATTTAAATAAGATTAATAGAATTTTACTTCACTTAGACTATCTATTATCAAAATGTTTAATGCGAGTAGCCTCTTTCAGAATTATAACGGGAGGCAATGAATGCTTCGTCGCTTAACTTACCCCGCGTTTTAAAGAGCTTCTGGTAATTAATTTTTGCAGGTTTGTCAATGGGAAACGCCACAGATTGGTTGAAAGTGACGAAATGCGATCATTTTCAACCAATCAGGTGAAATTTATTTGCTTTGAGCTTCATTGAACGCAATCTGAAGGCATGAGACAAGGGATAAGGAATGAAAATAGACCTTCGGCAGTAGTCTCAACCAGACATGGCAGGATAGTTGTTATGTAGCGCTTTTTGACCGCTTTTAGGGTCTATTTGAGCTCAACTCTGCCGATTATAATAATTCTGGTACAGCCATCAAATAGTCTGTCAAAATCCTGCTTGCCGTCCAATCGATGACTCGAAAAAAAGCATGAAGACCATGGATGTAAGAAATAGCTCTGTTCAAACTGAAGTGCTTTGGCTGAAGTTGGTAGGTAGCAAGCGCTAGCTATTTATTAAATAGTTAACTTTACATTTATACTTTCTATTCTGGAAGTGTTGAAATGTAAGTAGCCACACTTATGAAGGCATCTACACTTGAGCTTAGCATCTCCTTTGAACTTTATGGACGCGTCTGTTTCCCATCGCTTAAATTGATCTCAAGGCACAAGAAAATATACAAAAATGAAAAATATGCCTTTGGTAGCATTTTTAAGTAGCCACGGTAGTATGGTTGTTACGCAGTGTTTTTAGGGCAACGTTTCGGGGCTAGTTAATCTCAACCCCAACCTGATCCTACTTTTGGTTCAATCATTAAAATTAACTCAAGTCCTTGTTGCCAGCCAGTCAATGACTGGAAAAACTGAGCAGGTCATGGATGCAAGAAATAGCTACATCTAAATTTACGCATATTCTCTGTAATTGCAAGTTGGTTTATTCAAAGAAGAAAAATACAACCTTATTATCAATGATAATGTGTTTCATTCTGTGAAACACAGAATGGTATCGTAATGACAGAATAAGCTGATATACTTTTGATGACTCTTGACCTTCCTTCTATAGTTAAAGCACATAATGTTGAAGAAATATGAATAACTTTTCTCCGAAATTTTTTTTTCTCTGTCCAAGTATTCTCGCGAAAAATTGAAATGCCTGGAACGATCCTTCTGTTTCCCACATGCTATCGGAAAAAGGATAGTCGTCTAATGACAATTGAGGATTCCATTTTACGATCTGAGCTTCTTTACCACCAGATTAAGTTGATGGTAGGCACAATGTGCAAATAGTTTTGCTGGATACATTTTCCAGATGAGAGCCTGAGCACTACCATTTTGCCAGCCGTTGCCGGGCACCACCTTCTTTTCCAGCCTTCGCAGAGAACTCTTAATGCATCTGACAATTAAACTCAGAAGGCTCGGGTCCCTGAGCTTTGACCGAGTTGAGGATACTACCACTATGAAGTATGCACTTCCATCAGATATGTGAATGTAGCATTGAAATTTTCTTTAATTCTGAAGATGTTTTCTCTCCTCTACGCCAATTGAGAGTTTTTTTTATTCGCGACATGTCAGTAATCTCATCTGCTAGAATAGTAATATAATGCCAGGATTAACAATTTACCATCTTAACATGTCATCGCAAGTCTCATAAATTTTACCTTTAATCTTTTGAACTCTTTCAATAAATAACCTTGAAACGTGTTTATTAAGAAAAACAAATACTTAAGAGAACAAAAACACAACAATATTCCTTTAATGAAATGGTGGTTTAAAACAAGCGTGTATGTACATTTAAATTTGTGCTCCAGTAGCAAATTCTTATTATTCCTCAACTTCACTGAACAGGGAAGGAATAATTCCAAAATAAAACACAGAAGTTTGCCTGTTTCGTTTCAATTAACTAAAGCTAACACCATTCCCTAATAAAACGCAGAGAGTGAGGAATACTTTCAAATGAGGCTTTCATAATAGAAAGGCCTCTATAGTAAACCAAGTTTTAGCATAAATTAAGTTTTCGATTTTGACGCTTTGAGGCACTAAAAAAGAGAATAGGTTTTAGAAAGACTTATACAAGCAAGATCTTCTATTATAGTTTACTGTTTACGGCTTTCTTTTGCCTTTATGGCTTTTTTTGTGGTAGAACAAACGTGAAGAAGAAGCGAAAGCTTTATTGCACAAATCACACTCATAGGGCTTCTCTCCAGTGTGCAATCTCAAGTGATTTTTTAGGACCCAAGACAAAACAAAACTCTTGTTGCAAAAGTCACATTTGAATGGTCTCTCACCCGTATGGATTCTCTTATGCTTAGACAATGTACGCTTGTAGGTAAATTTTTTACCACATATGCTGCATTCATAGGGTTTCTTATTACTATGAACTTTCAAGTGGCTAGATAAAATACTACTCTTATTAAAAGTCTTGTTACATATCTTACATTGATATGGTCGTTCACCAGAGTGAATTCTCTTATGACATGTCAAAGACTTTATCGAAAATATTTTTTCACATACTTCACACTTATATGGCTTTAAATGTGTTTTTCTGTGATTGATCATTGCTTTGTTAGTAGAAAAGTATTTACTGCATATATAACATCTGAACTTGTTTGTGCTTGATTTCGATAAATGACCGTGCAAAAGTAAATGCTGTCTAATATCACTGATTCCCTCATGTAAACATATCGGGCATTGTCTTTTTTCTCCTAGTTTATGCTCTATATAATGCACCACGAAAGTTTGAAAATCACTACATATAGAAGAACATAATTTGCACTGGATTTGCGACAGTTGTTCACACTCTGTGCTTTGGTGAAGATCCAATATTAGCGACGAATTTTTGACTTGCTCACAAAAGCGACAACGCCAGATTGCATTTCCAGTATCTTTAATAAGTTGTTTTGATATTTTTTCCACTTGAAGAATGGCCTTTGGACACGTAATCTCTTGTTGTTTCGACAATGAACTACCTCTGAGTGACACAATGGGTGAATCTATTTTCAATTTTATATATCTAATGGAAGAATTTGGGTCCAAGGAGATTCCCCTCTCTTCCAGTGGCTGATTTCCGAAAGACATCAGTGTATTCTTTATATCTAAAATAGTAAAACAATATCCTTTGTATTTGTCTGAGATTTCCTACTTCTACAAATGTTTGCAATTTATAACCATTCAATTTTTTGTTTGCATTTCTCTAGTTTCATCTGTGTACAATTTTCAATAAAAGAAGAACCCGGTAAAGAGCAATATTATCTCTATTTTGTAGCAAAAATAACGATTGCTGTTTGATCAAAACTGAGAAGTAAGTGCAAATTAATCATTAGTCTAGAAGAGGGAGGGAGGGAGAAAGAGAAAGTCTTTCACTCCTGATAACTCCCCCCCCCCGTTCTCTTTCCGTCTTTCTCTCGTTCTATCCATCTCTTACTCTCTCCCCTCTCTCTCGTTCTATCTCTCTCTCTCTCTCTCTCTCTCTCTCTCTCTCTCTCTCTCTCTCTGTCTCTCTCTCTCTCTCTCTCTCTCTGTCTCTCTCTCTCTCTCTCTCTCTCTCTCTCTCTCTCTCTCTCTCTCCTCTCTCTCTCTCTCTCTCTCTCTCTCTCTCTCTCTCTCTCTCTCTCTCTCTCTCTCTCTCTCTCTCTCTCTCTCTCTCTCTCTCTCTCTCTCCTCTCTCTCTCTCTCTCTCTCTCTCTCTCTCTCTCTCTCTCTCTCTCTCTCTCTCTCTCTCTCTCTCTCTCTCTCTCTCTCTCCTCTCTCTCTCTCTCTCTCTCTCTCTCTCTCTCTCTCTCTCTCTCTCTCTCTCTCTCTCTCTCTCCTCTCTCTCTCTCTCTCTCTCTCTCTCTCTCTCTCTCTCTCTCTCTCTCTCTCTCTCTCTCTCTCTCTCTCTCTCTCTCTCTCTCTCTCTCTCTCTCCTCTCTCTCTCTCTCTCTCTCTCTCTCTCTCTCTCTCTCTCTCTCTCTCTCTCTCTCTCTCTCTCTCTCTCTCTCTCTCTCTCTCTCTCCTCTCTCTCTCTCTCTCCTCTCTCTCTCTCTCTCTCTCTCTCTCTCTCTCTCTCTCTCTCTCTCTCTCTCTCTCTCTCTCTCTCTCTCTCTCTCTCTCCTCTCTCTCTCTCTCTCTCTCTCTCTCTCTCTCTCTCTCTCTCTCTCTCTCTCTCTCTCTCTCTCTCTCTCTCTCTCTCTCTCTCTCTCTCTCTCTCTCTCTCTCTCTCTCTCTCTCTCTCTCTCTCTCTCTCTCTCTCTCTCTCTCCTCTCTCTCTCTCTCTCTCTCTCTCTCTCTCTCTCTCTCTCTCTCTCTCTCTCTCTCTCTCTCTCTCTCTCTCTCTCTCTCTCTCTCTCTCTCTCTCTCTCTCTCTCTCTCTCTCTCTCTCTCTCTCTCTCTCTCTCTCCTCTCTCTCTCTCTCTCTCTCTCTCTCTCTCTCTCTCTCTCTCTCTCTCTCTCTCTCTCTCTCTCTCTCTCTCTCTCTCTCTCTCTCTCTCTCTCTCTCTCTCTCTCTCTCTCTCTCTCTCTCTCTCTCTCTCTCCTCTCTCTCTCTCTCTCTCTCTCTCTCTCTCTCTCTCTCTCTCTCTCTCTCTCTCTCTCTCTCTCTCTCTCTCCTCTCTCTCTCTCTCTCTCTCTCTCTCTCTCTCTCTCTCTCTCTCTCCTCTCTCTCTCTCTCTCTCTCTCTCTCTCTCTCTCTCTCCTCTCTCTCTCTCTCTCTCTCTCTCTCTCTCTCTCTCTCTCTCTCTCTCTCTCTCTCTCTCTCTCCTCTCTCTCTCTCTCTCTCTCTCTCTCTCTCTCTCTCTCTCTCTCTCTCATCTCTCTCTCTCTCTCTCTCTCTCTCTCTCTCTCTCTCTCTCTCTCTCTCTCTCTCTCTCTCTCTCTCCTCTCTCTCTCTCTCTCTCTCTCTCTCTCTCTCTCTCTCTCTCTCTCTCTCTCTCTCTCTCTCAATACCCTTAGCAGTTCCTAAAACATTGTAGATACACCCTTCTGATAACCTACATGCACATGGTGTCTTTTGATTTAGTTCAAAATCAAACCAAACTTTTTTGTTGGAAACTTTACCCCGTAACTTTGTTATTTAGCGTAGGCAATAAGCTCGTAGAACGTAAAAGAAGCAAGAGCTTTCTGAAACGATCAGAGATTCCCCCGATTTGTGACACTTTTTAAACCAGAAAAATATATGCCCATAGATATTTTCATCAAATTTTTTAAGGACGAGGGATTTATATTTACATTATATGTTCTTTTATCCTGATGAATTCATCTGGTCACTATAAAATACATTTTTTACAATTGTCCTTGACAATTTTACAATTTACAATTTTCTTGCTATTGGTATTTTCGGCTTTATTATTTTTTTTTCATGTAGGAGTTTTAAGCCATATTTCAAAATTCCGCCAATTTCACATTTGCCGTTATAGTAATAATAATAATAATTTATTTATTTATAACCCCCTAATAAATACAGAGAAAAGTGGAGTACAGAAAAAAAGAAAGAAAAAAAAACAGAAACACAAAAACTCTACAAATTGTACGGAAAGACGGATGAGCCCATGGCGCGGCCCGAGCTTGCCAGGGGCTGACTTTAGTAACTTAATCTGAAGTAACTTAAGCTTATTTGTCACATCAGATGCGATATAATTATGAATAAGTTTTCCGTTCCGAATGCGTGAAGGAAAATAAAGAAGGAACTGAAGATATCGAAAGTAATACAAGCACAGGCGCCCAACATCCCTGCATTTTAGCAGACTAAATAGACCAACAGGAAAAAGCACAGCATGATGATAAAAAGCTGAATATAACTTACATAAAGCTTTCCGTTTAAATTTTACCCTATTTGCTACAATTTTAGAATATCCAACCTGAATCATTTTTCTAGAATCATCTACAAGTTTATTACGCGTACTCATAATGCTGAAGCATACGGAAATACCAAGGCATTACTAAAAACCACTGTATATAAATAATATAACAGTAAGATCACATGTCAGTGATTTTTGGCACTACATCCTGTTTTTTTCCAAAATCCTACATGTGATTTTGGCACTAAATGTTCTCCGGAGCACTTGCATCTCGGTCTGGGTTTGTATAATGGTTGAGATAGGGAATGTTCGTACTGTATTATATCTATATACAGTGCTAAGAACAAACAATAGGAACAGAGAAATCAGAACATTTCAGCTCATATTTATCAGTATTTAAAGTTAAACCATTTTATCTAAGTGAATCGCGAACGGTGCCAACATCAGAAGCCTTTCATTTCAAAATCTAAAAGCATACCATTATCATAGTTAGAACCTAACTCCATTTCAGATCCTGGTTCCACCTTATCTTGCTTGGGTACACAAGGAGAAATAGTCGTCGGGATACTTTCACTCGTAGCCAACAAAGTAGAGCCTGTCGTTGCTAAGAGCAAATCCACTGGCAACATACCATCTACTCCTAAAAAAGAAAATAAAAACACAAAAAAATCATTGAAAGATCATATAAAATGATAACAAAGAACTAAAAACACTGTGAAACACATTGGCATAAAAATCCTACACTGTCAGTAACTAGACCTGGAAGCGTGAACATTGATGCTGGATATAACCAGATTATTGGGGTTTCGCCCGTGTTTCTTTTCTTTTCAGATAAATGACCTGTTTTTATTCTGTAATTACATTTGCTTAGATTTAGCTATAGTACAATTTTCAATGATAAGTTAAACTCCCGTTGCTAAGCTAGATTCTTGTACAATAGACAAGCTTTCAAGCTAAATTCTATTTTGGTCTTCCTGTTCTGGGCCATTGAAAGATAATATTACGCAAAAGAAGCCAGGGATTTGAATGTTGATTTAGTGGATTGGCCAGGGACAAACGAAGGTCCACCTCTACGCCAAGTTCGTTGTATAGAACTAGTGATTTAGTTTTTAGTCTGCATTTGAGACCCCACTTAGGGAGTCTGTTTTTTTTAACAGTTAATATATGTGCTTTGTGCTCTTTTGAAAGAATACAAGTAAGCTATTTTCTACAGCAGTGTAGACTATTTTTCCAGGAGCCCAGACAGGGTAAGAAAAGAGTTTGAGATACATCATGTCATTTATCATGTCGACGGGGGGTCCGCTTACCCTCCAAGGAATTAGCTAGAGATAATAAGGGTGACCCAGGTGGTGGTACCCTTGGCCTAGAATTTGGCCCTTTTGACCGTTCTATTACGTTACCATACCCTGGAGCAGGGTACCGTAATAGGATGTTAACATACTCCATGTTTACGGTACAGTGGTGGTGACCGCGAGACATTCCATTCCAATATTTGGCGCAAGCGTGGCTTTCCCCTCCAAATAAGTGGTGCAGCACCATTTCCACGCCAATATCTAGTGACAATCGTGGTTACCGGTACAATATTTGGTGCCAGCGTTGGTGCCAATATAATACAGATCGTAAGTGACTAAGTTAAATCACACTGTAAGGTTGAACTATTTTACTACTGAATTGGTAAACTATGGTTGACATCCCTACTTGTTAGAATTCGGATCGTAATTCGCTGGCATTCAGGCAGTGCAGGAGGATAAACTGTTTTGAAAACCTATCTAATTTTGTGTATTTTCAGGGTTGATTCAGCATTTCAACTTTACAAATTTCAAAAATATATTTTCAAATCATAAAATTATTAGATCCCAGAAAACTCGAAAACATGATATTTTGCGTAAGAATTTCCACTAACAATAAGGAGTGAAATAAATTCTCATGAAAGAAAAAAACAAAAGAAAAATCATAAACAATATGTAGCACAACAGTGAATTTGTTTTTTATACAAGACAGTGGAACTGTCCACTGTCTTGTATAAAAAATTTCCCTGTTGTCCTACTTATTGTTTATGATGGAAAGGCAGTGTGGTCTTCGTCGCTATTTAAAAGAAAAAATGTATTAAAACACTCTGTCTCGTGAAAGTTGGAAATAGCTCTCACAAATTTTCACCCTAAAATTCACTTTCTGAAGTTTTGGACACCCTTCCTCCAAATAAAACAAAAAAACAAGAAACTTCTACCCTGCCATAATAACAATTTTGTAATAATAAAACGCTGTATAATCTTTAGCAATGCTGTATGTGTACGTAATGACCCTTCATTTTGAATAAAATGCCTATGTAGAGGACAAAATAAAATACGACACTAGGTGAAAACATTTCGGTAACTGAGATTACAGAACTTCAATAGTTTTTCGATATTTTCATAAGCATTTCCATTTAATAGCAATTTGACCTTGTCTGAGCCAAATTTCTGCTTTTTATTTAAATAACACAGACCACCATTTTGATTTGGCAAGATCTGAGATTAATTCTAATGCCTTTGCAAGTTCATGGGCAGGCTAGAAGATTTAGTTGAAAGGCTTGTTTTTTTTTCATGTGTTATATATATATATATATATAATATATATATATATATATATATATATATATATATATATATATATATATATATATATATATTATATATATATATATATATATATATATATATATATATATATATATATATATATATATATATATATATATATATATATATATATATATATATATATATATATTATTTTACTATTTACTCTACTATTTTACTATTTACTATTTACTATTTTACTATTTACTATTTTACTACTACTATTTACTATTTTACTATTTACTCCTGTCTGTTAGCAACAATAGTTGCTAACAGGAGTAAATATAGCCGTAAAGCACAAGTGAAACTGCAGTCAACCTATTGTGACCACTCCGACTTATCTTTATCTGATTTGTTTTACATTTTCCTTAAAAGAGATATCCCAGCTCTCCGCTCAGAGTATTTTTGGTATTTGGTATTTTTTATTTATTTGCCACCGTAGTATAAGAATAGAAAATTGTGGTTACTAGGTATAAGAATATCACCCAAGTGTTGCGTTAACAACTGTTGCTGATATTTGGACAATGCGTTTTAGATGTCTGGATGTGTAAACAGGGAGTAATTATGATATGTTAGAATCAAAATTTGAAAATATGAGAAAAAACATTAATAGTTCCAAAGATCGGAGAAAATAATACAATTTTTTTTCCCAAGAGAACTCTGAGTAAAATATGAGATTTCATGGTAAAACGCGAGAAGTGGAAACACTGGCTTGATCGCGGGATTGGGATCTAAGGTTTGCGATAGCAATCTGAAATTTTGATCGGATTTTTTTTGGAGGTAGGGCAATAAAAAAGCTATGCGAGGGATTGGCTGCCCTCCAATCACCTTATACTCTTAAAAACAGCATTAGAAATTGGAATTTTCTATCGAATGATTCCCTCCCAAAGTTTCTTTGTCAAATCCA
Source organism: Artemia sinica (assembly GCA_027921565.1). Lineage (NCBI taxonomy): Eukaryota > Metazoa > Arthropoda > Branchiopoda > Anostraca > Artemiidae > Artemia > Artemia sinica. The sequence goes on along the minus strand of CM051263.1, from coordinate 14,329,902 downwards.
TCCATATTAGGTGACTTGGCGAAAAAATTATTGAAGTCATATCGCTCTTTATGAGGCAGCTCTATTATGTATTTCTATATATAATTCTACATATGTAGTTTTTGGTAAGTTTAAAGTTGGCCACTAAAAGCCAGAGAAAATTCGTCTGTTTTTGAAAAGGAGGAGGAATACCCCAAAAAAGCGAAGAGATTTAGAGATTCCAGCAAAAAAGATTCCAGAAGCGAAGAGATTCCAGCAAAAAAGCTGGAATGCTGGTTTATGTGTTTGTTTGTTATGTCTCTTTTAAGGAGTAATCGCGTTAAACCAATGGCATTAAAATTACAGGAGAGGGCTCATTTGATCTAAAATAGAAATTCTAGTGCTTTTTTTAAAACATCAAAAGAAATTGCACGACACCCAAGTGGCATTTTTGTTACCATTTTGTGGCCGTAAAACATCAATTTGGGAAATTACACTTTTTCACGAAAAACAAATACGCTAAATGAACTTTTTCCTAGAAACTTGAAACTTGAAAAGTTGGATTTTAAGAAAAGAATCCCTCCTCATAATTTAGCATAATCCATGTTGTGGTATCATAACAGAACAGAAATTAAAAGGAAATACATGAGGGGTTATCCCCTCTTGAAGTTTGCACTATTTAAGCTGGTTTGACTTTTGTACCCAATGATTTGAGAGTGAAGGCTTAAATAATAGGGCACAAGGACAATAACAAAAACTTTTTACAATCTCTCAGGAATGGAGGAACTATTTCATGAACATATGCTTTAGGCTATGCAGTTTTTCATTCAACTATTTTATCAAGTGAAAAAAATGACATAAAAATAAAGAACAACATAAGAACTTTAAACGAGCAGAAATTATTCACTAAACGTTGGGGTTTGCCCCTTCCTTAACCCATCGCTGTTTACATTCAATTATTATGGGGCATAAAAAACTCTTTTATCCCAAATTAACGGTTTTTATGTTTGAGTAGTAATTCTTACAGGATAAGAACAAAAAGTCAAACTGTAGCGTGAAGAGCAAAGGGTTGAGAAGGACGAAATCTCGCCTCATACACTGAATAATTTTCTTTGTTGTCAGGTTTTAATTTCACTCTCAACTTTCATCAGAAAAGAAACTGTTTAATGCCCAACGAAAGTAAGGTACAAACGAAGAATTAGAAGTCATAGTAAAGACAAAGTCTTCAGCCTTGTAAGCCTGTTGACTGATAGAAGATACCAGTTATCTTTTCTAATCCTACTTTTTCCATAAAATTTCTATGGAAATTTCTACTATTTCCCATAAGAGATATAAAAAATTCAACATTTGTGCAACCATTTCATAGCATGATTTGCAATGTTATTATTACACTAAGAATAGCGGGGCTGAGAAACACTGTTTACCAGACTAATGGAACAAAACAACAAAGAGAAAGAAATTGATCGTGGGCCTTACTTATTCTCTGATGTGCGCATTAATATAAGGCAACAGAAAAGTGCTGAAACTTAATATGACTCGTTAAAAAACATTTTATACATTTTCTTATGCATATTTTTCTTACTTTTGGGCTTTGTGTCCAATTGATGAAAGTCAGGCTCAAGTTTAGGTTCTACACTACTGGAAGAGATAATCTCTGCAGGAGCGCCATTTCGATTCAACAGAATATTTGAACTTGCTCCTCCAGGGAGCTCATCCATAATCTCTGAAATAAAAAGCAATTTCAAGAAAATTGAGTATAAATACATGAAGACCCAAAAAAGTAAAAGGAAAGTTTGAGTTTCTTGTTAAATTTTGTGCGGAGCAAATCTGATGAATTTTTATTGAAGAAGATGTACCTGAAATTGTAAGAAGCCATGCCGGGAAGAAAGCTCCATTTTCTCTCTTTTTGGCTATGAAAAAAAAAGAAAACTTAGCTTTCAACGTGTTTCAACGTTCAAAGAGGCTTTCAACGTGTTTTCAACACTCTAGTAGAACAGGCCACAACCTTCCCGTACGAGTTAGAAGCTACGGTAGAAAACAAAACAAAATTCTTTTTTAAGGTAGTTTAAGAGTGAATTCCAAATTCCTTTCATCAATTTATTCTTATATTTCACTTCTCACAAGGAGGCCTTCCATTGTTGAACATCCACCACTATAATTATATACTATAATTTTCATATTTACTGACTATCTAAGAAATTAACGTTAATTCAAGGAATATGAAGACTTTAAGCGAAATTCGAAAACAAAGACATGAAAATAAATAAAAGTTCAAATAAGGATAAAATTCTTTTAATAGACAGTGATGATGATAACAGTGATAGAAATTCACAAAAATACCAGATATTTCGGACATTCGGTCACATATGCAGTGACCGTCATCAGTAGTAAAACTAAACTAAAACAATTTAAAACAAAAGTTTATATACAAAATTAAATAAAACTACATTATTGTTTAACTCTCTAATTCTTTTCAAAGCAAAGGCAGAAGCTAGCCTCTTTGACCAGCTTGGATTCGGTTCATTAGCGTTCAATGATATAACACTTGGACAGAGGTCAACTACACTCGGTGAATTGAACTTCACTTTGTCAGATTTTAATAAATTATCGTTGATAGAATTCAGCCCAAATTCACCTGTGTCCCGATTAAAAGCAATGTTCTTGAATAAGATTTTCTTTATTTCAAGAGTTTGACGAAAATTTTGCTTTAAACTCCGATCCCTAGAAATCAAAGACATTATCGAACAAAATAAATGGTCTGCAAAATTGAAAATATGTTCTGAAAGGGCTGAAGTAAAATCTTCAGATTTAGAATCTTGCTTTAAAGCCGAAGAAATAGAATCTTTAGGCTTTAGCAATCTCATTTCCAAATTCCGGTTAGTATGTCCCACATATGAGCATCCGCAAGTACATGGGATCTGATAGACCCCACTTTGTTGCCCCAATGAAGTTAGATCCTTCAAAAAATTTAGAAAACGATCCTTCCTAAACCATCCATGAACCATCCTTTAATTATTATTAAAGGATGATAATGGTTCAATTATCATTACAAAGGCAGATAACAGTAACACTTTTGTTGTCATGAATAGTGAAGGCTACGAATCAAAATTAAGAAGTTTATTAAATGATGAAAAAACATACAAGAAGCTATCGTATAATTCAACAGACTCTTTTACAAATAAGTTTAAGAACGAATTTAAATTACACCTCAACTTTATTACAAATGCCTGCCACGCAGTTCCTTATGCTCTAAATTATATGGACTTCCCAAAATTCATAAGCCTAACCTACCATTACGACCAATTGTGTCAAGTACAAGGTCAGCAACAAGTGTTTTGAGTAAGTGGTTAGTGTCAATCTGTAAACCACTTTTGTCTACACAAATCACGTGCATTAAAAATTCTTCGAATTTGGTTGAAAAACTGAAAAAAGTAGAAATTTCTTCAAGTTCTTTGCTTTCAAGCTTCGACATTGTATCAATGTACACAAATATCGATGTAGAAGCAGTCGAAACTGTTCTAGAAAGGAAGCTGTTAAGAAATTTGGACTTGATTAGTGGAAAAACAGATTTGGAAGTTTCTGTAATTATGTATTTAGTAAGGTTGTGCAATAAGTTCGCTTATTTTTTTTTTCAATTTAGAGGGGAGTTTTTCGAACATGTAAATGGTTTACCTATGGGGGCTCCCTTATCTCCTTTATTAGCTAATATTTTTGTGGAGAATATTGAAACAATTGCGTTAGATTCATATTTTCTTAACATATTTTTTGGGGCCGGTATATGGATGACATAATTTCAGTATGAGATTATGGGGAGGAGGAATTAAAAGGATTTTTGGAACATCTTAATTGTTTGGGGGGGATTTAAAGTTTACTTTAGAAGAGGATGCGAAACTTCCTTTTCTTTATGTTCTTCTTTTAAAAAATGAAAATACTCTAGATTTTAATTCTAGATTCACAGAAAACCAACAAATAACAATAGATTTTTGTCTTATAGTTCCGGTCACGCTCGCCAAGTAAAAATTGGCTTGATCATTTCTTTAACTGACCGGATCTTTAGTATTTGCTCTCCAAAATTTTGGAGGCGGAGTTGTCTTTTCTAAGAAAAATACTAATGAGTAACATGTATCTAGAGTGGTTAATTAACCAGACTTTTTCAAAGAGAAGAAAAAGATTTCTAAAAATTTCTAAGGAAATCTTGGAAACAACTCGGGAGAAGCATTTTTTTGTTCCTTACCATATGTACCCGGGCTAAGCGAAAAACTCAAAAAATTTTTACAGAGTAATGGTCTAAAGGTAGCTTTAAAGAGTAATAATACTTTGGGTAGTTTTCTAAATTCTGGGAAGGATCTAACTTCATTGGGGCAATTTAGTTTTATTTGATTTTGTATATTAACTTGTGTTTTAAATTGTTTTAGTTTAGTTTTACTACTGATGACGGTCACTGCATATGTGACCGAAATATCTGGTATTTTTGTGAATTTCTATCACGGTTATCATCATCACTGTCTATTAAAAGTATTTTATCCCTATTTAAACTTTTATTTATCATCATGGAAAGGCAGTGTGGTCCTTTACTTAAGTGCACCTTTACTTTTTCTTTGAAAGGCTTTTTTTGCAATAAAGCTTTTTAATTAATTTAAGATAAAATCAAGTCAAAATAACGAAAAGATATAAATATAAATGACCAATGAAACAAACTTAGAACAAGCATACATTATAAAAGACAAAAATTCAAGAATTGATTTTTTATGCTGATTCGCAATATATAAAATTCATTAAGTTCAATATTGCACATCTAAAATTACTAGCCCCAGAAAATTTGCCCAATTTTTGAAAAAAAGGGGGGGGGGACACCCCAAAATATCAAGCGATCTTAATGAAAATTATATCATCAGATTTAACATATATATCCTATATACAAAAATGTGGAATTTCGCATTTTTTGTCAGAAGAATGATAACGGATGGGTGTTTATTTGTTTGTTCCAAAAGTGATCAAAAAGATTAAGGGGCATCTAGCTCCTCTCCCACGCCTCACCATATTGGATTGGGGATGAGTTTTGGATTGGGTTGGGGATCGCGTGAGACATTCTAAATGGGGGAATTTTCCGTTGGAGAAACTTTCCACTAAGAGTTGGAGGATTTCCGGGAAAATTTTCCCCGGAGGGGGAAAATCAACATAATTTGAGTAAGTATTGGAAACTAAAGTCTTTTAAAATGAAAGTATACTAAGGAGAATTTTCAGGCGTAAACGTCCACGATAAGTTTTTCTGGAGGATTTTCAGCGAAGATGGAAGTGTCCAGGGGGTATTTTCCAAATGGGTGTTGGGGGGATGGAATTTTCCATGGAGTGAAGCCTTATTTCTAGGTATTATTTGAAAAACGATCAGAAATTAAATAAAAGATAGCAATTTTTGCAACTGAAAGTAAGTAGCTAGATTAAAACTTAAAACGGTCCGAAATTACTCCGTATATTAGGAGAGTTTCCCCGCCTCAATACCTTGCCCTTTACCATTAAATTTGACTTTTTGTCCGGATTCTCTAAATAACTAATGAATAACAATTATAATACGTTTAATTAGAATAAGAAGCTTATTAAAAAGTATTGAAGAACTTTAACGTGAAGAGCGAGGGGCTGAGGAGGGAGAAATCTTACTATTTTACGGAATAATGTCTGTTCGTTTTAAATTTTAATGTTGCTCCTTACTTTCAGTGGAAAAACTTTTTTTTAAATTTAATTACAAACAAGAGTGAACTACCCACCTCCCCAATTTCCCTGAAGGCTAAAGGATCACTTGCACTTTACTTAAAACAAATTTATTTTGAAAAAACTTTTTTGTTACAACTTTAGTGATTTAAAAACCCCTCATACTTTCATGCATTTTATTCCTGGTGCGGCATGTGGTAGCAACAAAAGTTGCCTGAAATTTTCACGTCAGATCTTCAAGTCCAAATTAACTAAAAATTTTTAAACCAGTAAAATCTGTTTATAGGGATTATCGAACGTTGTGAGTTTTTTTTCTCCCAATGAACGATGTAGTTTTCAATCAAAAGTAACGTTTTCATGATACTCCAGTTTCTTTAATGGTTAATTTACACATTGCGTAAATCCATGCGATCCGTATCTTTTTAAACGATGGTTCAGAAAACGCTACGTTTTAAGGCAAAGATTTCAAATAAATATATCAGCGTGGATGAGGACAAGTTCTAAAAGAAGAATATTAGCTAATTTGACTCTCGGACTAAACGGACAGAATCTCCCCACGAACTGCTAAATCCGGACGGATTTCCGCAATGTGTAAATGCAATATAAAGTAGAAACTAACGGTTTTTTTAACATAACTTCTGATTCAGAAATAAGTGTAAGCCTATTTTGGGTCAGAAACATCTCTGTTACGAGATTGTTTACACATTTAAAACATACCATCAACAAAGGGTTCATTATCCGATGAGCCCGATTCAAGCTTAACCTTTAGGGATTGATTCTGGGAAATGTTCTTAGGAATGCTTCCATTCTTTGGCCATGATGTATTATCTACCGTTCCTAAGAAACCATCAACTGGCTACATATCTTCTACCTCTAAAAAAAGACATCAAGAAATCAAACGGGAAATCTCGAAAGATAATACCAAATAGATTACGGATTTCTGAAAACCAATATGAACATAACAGCATGAAGTCATAACATAGAAAGAAAATTATAAAAAGCAATATTACAGTCAATCAAAAAAAATCTAGTATGGATATATCCTGAGTGTGAAGTAACCAAATAAATATATCAGCGTGGATGAGGACAAGTTCTAAAAGAAGAATATTAGCTAATTTGACTCTCGGACTAAACGGACAGAATCTCCCCACGAACTGCTAAATCCGGACGGATTTCCGCAATGTGTAAATGCACTATAAAGTAGAAACTAACATTTTTTTTAACATAACTTCTGATTCAGAGATAAGTGCAAGCCTATTTTGGGTCAGAAACATCTCTGTTACGATGATATATTCATCTGTTACGCTGATATATTCATCTCGTCATAATAGTAACCAAAATTCTAGAAAAAAAAACACAATATACCTAAAAAAATCATTACAAAATTCATTAATTTTGAAATTATACAACAGAAGTTACGAACATGGGAGAATTTGTCTGATTTTCCAAAAAAAGAAAAGAAGGTAAATACCTATAAAAACTACGGTAATCTAAAATCCAGAGTTTTCACAGTTTTCAAGCCTCTACTTCCAAAAATGATAATTTCGTTTTTTTTCTTAGAAGGATGATCACTGATGCGTCTTTATTAGTTAGTTGTGTTTTTTTTTCCCCAACAGCGATTGCATTAAATTAACGGTCTTAGAATTTCAGAAGAGGACACATTCAAACTGAAATATAAAAATAAGAACTTGGCGAAAATACATTTTTTTTTGCCGGGATTATTTTTGGACTAAGCCTGTCATGTAGGTGCTTTGGGGTGATAGCTAGCTCCTTTTTTCTCAAAGGGATATGGGGCTATTTTGCCCCACATTAAGCCTATTTTAGGTCAGAAACATCTCTGTTACGAGATTGTTTACACATTTGAAACATACCATCAACAAAGGGTCCATTATCCGATGAACCCGATTCAAGCTTAACCTGTAGGGATTGATTCTGCGAAATGTTCTTAGGAATACTTCCATTCTTTGGCCATGATGTATTATCTAACGTTCCTATGAAACCACCAACTGGCAACATATCTTCTACCTCTAAAAAGAGACATCAAGAAATCAAACGGGAAATCTCGAAAGATAATACCAAATAGATTACGGATTTCTGAAAATCAATATGGAAAAATAACAACATGAAGTCATACCATAGTAAGAATATTATAAAAAGCAATATTACAGTCAATCAAAAAAATCTAGTATGGATATATCCTGAGTGTGAACCTAAATTGATTCTAAAAAACAGTATTTTTTTTTTTTTACAAAAAAGTAATTTAAAGAAGCTGATCTCAGCCAATTGTGATGAAGATCAGTGTAACTAATAGAGAAAATATCAAAAACCACGATTGATAGTACTACTACTATTAATAACAACTCATTTCAGCACCAAGCCACCTTAGGCCAACATACCTTCGCACAATACTGAGCGAAGGACTAAGCCTGCCATGTAGGTGCTGAGGGGTGATAGCTAGCTCCTCTTTTCTCACAGGGATGTGGGGCTTTTCCATGACCTTATGCGGGTGCTCGAAAAGGACACCCCTAAAATAAAGAAATGTACGAGGATCTCACTTTGAAAACCCCGGGAACATAGACTATATAATTCATTTTAATATTTCAAACCACCCCCTCTATGAGAAATATTTGAAGGGGTCTATTTTTATACTAATGATTATCATTGTCGAAACATTGCTACACGAATATTAAACTCTAACGCAATAATGAAGATTGAGGAAGGGAGTGATAGCTTCCCACACATTTTAGAGAACCTGAGATCTAATCGCCTGTAGTAACAAAGTGTAAGTAAAGAGTGACTGACCCTTGTCGATAGAAAGTAATATTCTAAAAAACAACATTATGATTACAATGTATGCAAATAGAGAATATATTATAGCGAATGAGAATTTGAACAGTTTTAGAAATAAGGTTTAAAATCCCAATAAACTACTACTACTACTGCTAACAACTCACCGCAGCACCAAGCCATCTGAGGCCAACACAGCAAAACACGCCCCTCCTCTATCCAAATCCATTCAAAGTCTCCCTTTTTACACCCTCCCACGAAGTTCCCATGTCCTTTAAATCTTTCTTTATGACGTCCTCCCACCCCAGACGAGGACGACCTGCTTTCCGTTTAGCCTTAGACGGTTGGCCGAAAAGAACAATCTTTGGCAATCTCTCATCCTTCATCCGCACAACGTGCCCTAGCCAGCTCATCCTTTCTTTCATTACAGCCATAGAGAGTGGTATTGAACCATATTTTTCGCACAGCCTATTGTTTGAAATACGGTCAGTCAGCTGGGTACCCAGAACAATCCTTAAGCAATATCTCTGGAAAACATCAAGCACATCTTCATCCAATTTTCGGAGCACCCATGCTTCAGATCTATCTTTGACCTCTGTCGTCACTGTACCTTCTAATATTCTAATCTTGGTTTGCAGACTTATGTTCCTATTCTTCCAAACTTTTTTTAACTGTGAGAAAACACCCTGAGCCTAAGCTGTTCTACTTTTAACATTTTTTACTGCTCCCACAATCTTTAGTAATAATGCCACCAAAGTAAGCTGCCCACCTGCAAGGCCATACCCACGTTTTTTTTCGGAGGGGGTTATGCTCAAAAAATTTCTATGGGGGGTTTACACAAAAAACTCAAAAAACGCATACAAAACTTGTTTATATCCATTTTGTTACGTTTTGACCAGTCAGACAAACATTACGGGGGGAGGGGGAGGGGGGGGGGAGGTTCAAACACCCTAACCCTCCCCCCCTTCTGGGTATGGCCTTACCCACCTGATCAATGTTTTCATTACCCATCATCACCTTTTCATCTTCACTTATTCCTAGGCTTATTGACTTTCGACCATCAAAAAGGGAAATTTCAATTTCCAATCAAATGAGCCCCTTTTGAAATTTCTACAACAACTTTCCATATAAACCTTATATGCCCCCAGGGCATAACTTACAACCCTTGCTGTGAGGGCTCTGATGGGGTTATCATCCTAAAAAACCTAATTTTCAGAACTTTCGACTATGTTGAACAAATAGATATCTCAAAATTTTGATTGGGGAAATGGTGGGCGTGAGAGGGGGGTTAGTTGCCCTTCAATCACTTTCGACTATTAAAAGGGCACTAGCCCTTTCAACTTCCAATCGAATGAGCCCTTTTTGATGTTTTTTACAACATCGCTTTCTATAAAAACCTTACATGCTCCCAGGGCATAACTTACAACACTTTCCCTGAGGGTTGTGGGGGGGGGGGGATGGGTTGTCATCCTTAAAGACCTAATTTTCAGAACTGTCACCTACATTGAATAAAAGGGTTATCTAAAAAATTTTGATTGGATGTGTTTGGGGAAAAGGTGGACATGAGAGGGGGGTTAGTTGCCCTCGAATCACTTTCGACTATTAAAAAGGGCACTAGCCCTTTGAATTTCCAATCGAATGAGCCCTTTTTCAAGTTTCTATGACGACAAGTTCTATAAAAACCTTATATGCCCCTAGGGCATAACTTACAACCCTTGCCCTGAAGGTTGTGGGGGAGTATCCTCCTCAAAAATATATTTTCTATCAGGAAATCTACTACGCTGAACAAAATGGCTGTCCCAAAATTTTGATTGGATGTGTTTGGGAGAATGATGGGCGTGGAGGGGGGGGGGGAGGGGGGTAGTTGCCCTCCAATCACTTCCGACTATTCACAAGGGCACTAGCCCTTTGAATTTCAAATCCAATGAGGGTTTTTTCAGGTTTCTATGACAACGCCTTCTATAAGAAGCTTATATGCCCCCAGGGCAAAACTTAAAACCCTTACCCCGAGGGTTGTGGGGGAGTGTCCTCCTCAAAAAGATATTTTCTAAATCAACTACGCTGAACAAAATGGCTATCTCAAAATTTTGACTGGATGTGTTTGGAGGAATGATGGGCGTGGGGAGGGGCTAGTTGCCCTCCAATCACTTTCGACTATTAAAAAGGGCACTAGCTACTCCAATTTCCAATCGAATGAGCCCTTTTCGAAGTTTCTAAGACAATGCCTTCTATAAAAACCTTATATGCCCCCAGGGCATAACTAAAACCCTTGCCCCGAGGGTTGTAGAGGAGTGACCTCTTCAAAACATATTTTCTATCTGGAAATCAACTATGCTGAACAAAATGGCAATCTCAAAATTTTATTGGATTTGTTTGGGGAAAAAGTAGGTGTGGGGGGAGGGGGGGGGCTAGTTGCCCTAAAAATACTTTCGACTATTAAAAAGGGCATTAGGCCTTTGAATTTAAAATCAAATGAGTCTTTTTTGAAGTTTCTCCAACAAAGCCTTCTATAAAAGCCTTATATGCCCCCAGGGCATAACTTATAACCCTTGCCCCGAGGGTTGTGGAGGAGTGTCCTCCTCAAAAAGATATTTTCTATCTGATGTGTTTCGGGGAATGATGGGCGTGGGGAGGGCTAGTATTTTCAATCTGGAAATCAACTATGCTGAACAAAATGGCTATCTAAAATTTTTGACTGGATGTGTTTGGGGGAATGATGGGCGTGAGGAAGCCAGTTGCACTCCAATCACTTTCGACTATTAAAAAGGGCACTAGCTACTCCAATTTCCAATCGAATGAGCCCTTTTTGAAGTTTCTATGACAACGCCTTCTATAAAAACCCCATATGCCTCCAGGGCATAACTTAAAACCCTTGCCCCGGGGGTTGTAGGGGATTTTCCTCCTCAAAAAAATCTCAAAATTTTGATTGGATGTGGTGGGTGTGTGCAGGGGGGCTAGTTGCCCTCCAATCACTTTCGACTATTAAAAAGGGCACTAGCCCTTTGAATTTCCAATCGAATGAGGCTTTTTTGAACATTCTACAACAAAACCTTCTATAAAACCTTATATGCCCTCAAGATATAACCTACAACCCTTGCCCCGAGGGTTGTGAGGGAGTGTCCCCCTCAAAAAGATATTTTTTATTTGGAAATCAACTATGCTGAATAAAATGGCTATCTCAAAATTTTGATTGGATGTGTTTGGGGGAATGATGGGCGTGGGAGGGGGGGGGGCTAGTTGCCCTCCAATCACTTTCGACTATTAAAAAGGGCACTAGCCCTTTGAATTTCCAATCGAATGAGCCTTTTTTGAAGTTTCTACGACAACGCCTTCTATAAAAACTTAGATACCCCAGGGCATAGCTTAAAACCCTTGCCCTAAGGGTTATGGGGGAGTGTCCTCCTCAAAAACATATTTTCTATCTGGAAATCAACACGCTGAACAAAATGGCTATCTCAAAATTTTTTAAGTTTCTACGACGACCCCTTCCATATCAAGTGCCCTGCTCTAAAGGAAAAAAAATAATAAATGATATATTGTGCCAACATCGTTCTTATATTCCCTCAGGGCATAACTTAAAACCTTGCCCCGACGGTTGTGGGGGAGTGTCCTCCTCAAAAAGATATTTTCTGTCTGGAAATCAACTATGCTGAACAAAATGGCCATCTCAAAAATTTTGATTGGATGTGTTTGGGGGAATGATGGGTGTGGGGGAGGGGGCTAGTTGCCATGCAAGCACTTTTGACTATTAATTAGGGCACTAGCTACTCCAGTTTCCAATCGAATGAGCCCTTTTCGAAATTTCTACGACAATTCCTTCGATACGAAGTGCTGGGTATGGAGAAGAAGAAGAAAAAAAAAATAAAAAATAATACATTATGCCCATATCATTCTTTACTTAGGCAGTTCTGTTGTGCTGCTTATCATAGCACCAATGAAACCTTCCCTTATTTTAGTTAAGATTCAACAGTCTCTTCTCTTAGATATCTTGAGAATAAAAATTCAGTAAATTCCCCTCCTCCTCCTTTCCAATCCCGAAAAAGTATGGGTCACTTTCTGATCCACAAAAGGTGTAGCTAGGAAACTAACAGTAGTTAACATCACGTTTGGCCCTAACCTGGCAATCGTCTCTGATAGATATCCAGACAACAAGGGTTTAGATACCCTTTTTTCCTTTCTTTTTACAAATTCCAAAATACTTATATGATACACCCCTGCAGCTCAAGAAGTAAAGTTAGGTTAATCTTAATAAAATATTATGATGAAAATATAATACTTCAGAAACAAATTTGGGCTATATATTTGCACACTAGGGGAGGTGGGGGCAAAGTAAAGCGGGTCTGCATGCAAAATGTGTTAGCTACAATTATTCTGATATTATAAAGTAAGAATTGTTTTGGAACTTCACACTGTCCAAATACTTTACCAACACCCCACCCCCCTAATGTGCAAATACATAGCCCAAATTATATATTTCTCATCTATTCTGTCAATTCTCTTTGTCTTTTCTCATGCTAAGTTGACAGAAACTAGCAAAATAAACCGGTTTACAGTGCGTCAATGCATAAACAACTTGAGCTGCAGGGCATATATCATACAAGAACCAAAAAACTCTTCTGTAAGTTTATTCTGGATTTTTGTTAATATTTTTATAGCATTATGTTTTTTTTCTAAAACACTAAGAATTTTTAATTAAAAAAAATTTAAAATTTTTTAGTAAAGCCTTCCTTTCTAAATGTTTGCTATATATGTCTTTAAGGCAAATTTATGTTTTTGCTAAGATCAAACTACTCATTCTTTGCATTATGAAGAGTTTTTACTATCAAACCACTGCTAAGAAAAGACTCAAGTTCACGTTTTACTTGCAATATTCTATTGAATTAATCAGCACTATCAAATCTTTGCTAAGAAATGACCCGAGTGTATGGTTTACTCACACTGAGTGAGTTTCAGCATCACAAGGAACCACCAAAACACACTCAATTTCAATAGATATAAAAAATTTACCATGTTTCTCCAACTGGAGAAACCCAAACTCTGATTTGGGTTTTAGAGAAGGGGATGAAAGCGTCTCCATTGGAGCATCATTTTGATTCAATAGCATATTTGAGCTAGTTGTTTCAAGGAGCTCCTCTTTAATTTCTGAAAGAAAAGCCAATGTCAGTAGAATTTCAATACAATTAGTTAAAGAAACTTAAGAGCTAACAGAAGCTAAAATTAAAGAAACTGTGAAAAAAAAATATAAACATCAACTTTAATTTAATTAGAGGAATGAAGCTCCCTTACCTTTTTTTCTCTTTCTTTTCAGCTATGGACTTGCCATTGTTCTTAAATGAAAAACAGGAACAAAAACAAAAAAAAATATTTCTAATAGTCTACTGAGTAGACAACAAAAAGAGAAATAAAGGTTGCAACAAAATAGAAATGTAAATTTATTGATTGTAAGAGATTTGCAACATAAAATTATATAAATTTATATATACCCATGGTTTTATCTATGTGAAGGTGTTTCAGCATCAAAAGAGCACCAGTCAAGATGCAAGCCCACAAACCTGGGTTGGCAAATTCTTTGAAACAAGGCATTATTGACTTTTTCATGGGAGAATATATATTATTGATTCATAGAAACAAAACGTGTCTTCTTGCTTGACTTTCATTCTGTTATTCCAGCTGTTTATTTCTAGCTTTTTCAACCATCTATCTTTTATCAATTGTTTTTTTAGCCATCTACCTTTTTTAAACTGCTTTTCCAACCATCTGCTGTTTCAGCCATATTTAGTGTAAATTTGAAGTTCTAGAGGGGGGAGTCAGTTTTCCCCCTTCTGTACACCCATGTATGTACCCATGCTTTTATTTATGTGAAGGTGTTTCAGCATCAAAAGAGCACCATTCAAGATGCAAGTACACAAACCTGGGTTGGCACATTCTTCGAAACAAGGAATTATTGACTTTTTCATGGGAGAAGGTGTATTATTGATTCATAGAAAAATAACCTGTCTTTAAGAAAAATTTAAGTCTTTGCTAAAATCAAGCAGCTCTTTGAATTATGCAGAATATTTACTATTGAACCCTTGTTAAGAACAGACTCAACTTTATATTTTACTTACAAAATTCTGTTGAATTAATTAGAGCTATCAAATCTTTACTAAGAAATGACCCAAGTCTATGGTTTATTCACACTGAGTGAGTTTCAGCATTAAAAGGAAATGCTGAAGCACACTTTCAATATCAATATGTATGCAAAATTTACCTTTGTTCTCCAGATGGAAAAAGCCAAAATCAGATTTGGGTTGTTGAGAAAGGGATGAAAGAGTCTTCATTGGAGTATCTTTTTGATTCAATAACAAATTTGAGCTAGATTTTTCAAGGAGCTCATCCTTAATTTCTGAAGAAAAGCCAATTTCAGTAGAATTTTGATAAAATTAGTCAATGAAACTTAACAGCTAACAGGACCAAAAATGAAAGAAACTCTCTGAAAAAAAACATCAAACTATGAACATTAAATGGTGTTCATATGAACATAAAATGTAGTTCAATTAGAGGAATAAAGTTCTCTTCCTTTCTTTTTTCTCTCTTTAAGCTATAAACTTGCCATTGTTTCTATGAAACACAGGAAAATAATAAATCCCCCACCCCAAAATGTTAGTTGTCTACAGAGTAGGCCACAAAAAGAGAATTAAAGGTTGTGACAAAATGGAAACTTGAAACTGGTTTGAAATATCTTAAACATAAATTTACTGATTGTAAAGAAATTGCAACAGAAAACGATTTGTACCCATGGGTGTACACAGCTTCTTCTCTAGGGTGGAGCAGAGGGAGCAGGCTCTGTGTTGAAGGATGGGGCTGATATTATATTAACAGTGCACAAAACCTTGCATGCCAGCAAGTTCTATCATACCTATGCAATCTTTATT
Organism: Artemia sinica; assembly: GCA_027921565.1. Classification (NCBI taxonomy): domain Eukaryota; kingdom Metazoa; phylum Arthropoda; class Branchiopoda; order Anostraca; family Artemiidae; genus Artemia; species Artemia sinica. The sequence goes on along the minus strand of CM051263.1, from coordinate 14,314,537 downwards.
AATAAGAAAGGTTGCAAAATCATGTTGTTGAGGCTGCAGTTAAATTTTTGTACAAGGCTGATGAACGTGCTGATTTTTTCAGGTACATTTTTTTTAATTTCTTTGTTAATTGCTAAGTAAGAATTATTCAATTAATCATGATAAATGTAAAAATAATTATGCTAACTATATATATATATATATATATATATTATATATATATATATATATATATATATATATTATATATATATATATATATATATATAGTATATATATATATATATATATATATATAATATATATAGTATATATATATATATATATATATATATATATATATATATTATATATATATATATATTATATATATATATATATATATATAGATATATATATATATATATATATATATATATATATATATATATAATATATATATATATATATATTATATATATATATATATATATATATATATATATATATATATATAATATATATATATATATATATATATCTAATATATATATATATATATATATTATATATATATATATATATATATATATATATATATATATATTATATATATAATATATATATATATATATTATATATATATATATATATATATATATATATATATATATATATATATATATATATATATATATATATTAATATAAAACTTTATCCAGCATAGGCAAGCATTTAACCCTAGAAGGGTAAGCTTTCGTAAATTTTACGACGCAAAAACACTTTTTTGCGGTTGCCATGGAAACGGATGCATTGCGCGAACCGACCTCCCCGATATGCTAATATTATGACTAGCCAGTTCTTGTGCCGTCACCGAGGTTTTATTATCTGAACCGGTTGGGGAGATATTAAGGGTGAGTAGTAAAATTTACGAAAGCTTACCATCTACGTAACTTTTTCACCTATTTCAGGAAAAGGGATTTTTTGATCAAAACTTGGCAATTAGTAAGCTTCTTGGACAATGAGGTTAGATCAGTTTTTTAACGTTGTTGACAAGCTTCGTAGCAAATTTCGTGAGGAAATAGCACATGAAAATGCTGAATTTGGCTATTTTCTGATTTAACAAATGAGCAACAAAAATTTTTCTTTTTGCAGAATGACTTCGCGACGGCTTTCAGATGCTGAAATCCTGCGTCTGCTTGAATCAGAAGATAGTGAAGCAGCAGAGGATTCTTGTACAGACGATGAGGAGGACCAGGAAATCCTTGACATTTCTAATAGCGAAGATTCCGATGATGACTATTTTCCTCCAGACGAGAACGAATATAGCAGCACTGATGAAAACCTTTCTACTACAGTGAGTTTAAGCCAGCCGTATTCGAAGCGTAAAAAAACCGTTGCTGAAGGTCCTACATCTCCTGAATCGTCAAATGAAACCGATGACGACCCTCCTCTATCCTCTCAGCTGCCAGGGGACGAACATATTGTCATTCCAAGGAGAAAATCTTTGAAAGGAAAGAATGGTCATCGATGGTCGGCTGTTCCGCCGTCCAGACCTAACAAGGCAAAGGCGAGAAACATTGTTAGAGGTGTAGCTGGTCCTGTAAGTGGCGATGCAAAAGCGGCCAAAAGTGAACTGTCAGCATTTCACCTGTTTTTTTCAAACGCTGTCTTCGAGAAAATAACGAAACATACGAACGAGGAAATAGTGAGGAAGAAAGACTCGTATTCACAGCAAAGTGCAACCACTGCTGCAACGACTGAGATAGAAGTTAGGGCCCTAGTTGGTATCCTCATTCTCTCAGGCTCACTCAAAGATGGGCATCTTTCGGCCGAGGAGCTGTTTGACACCCAATTGAGTGGCTCTGCATACCATGCCACCATGAGCCGTCAGCGCTTCAGATTCTTGGTCAATTGTTTGCGGTTCGATGACAAAAATAGTCGGGAAGAACGAAGAAAACATGATCCGTTTGCACCTATAAGGGAAACGTGGGAATTGATCATACAGAGCTGCAAAGAACATTTTCGCCCAGGAATCAACGTCACTATCGACGAGCAGCTTTTAGGATTCCGTGGACGCTGTCCTTTTAGAATGTATATTCCCAACAAACCTAGCAAGTACGGACTTAAGATTGTCATGATGTGCGACGTTGGAACAAAGTACATGGTGAATGCAATGCCATATTTGGGAAAGACGACAAGGACTGACGGATTTCCACTAGGACCATACTATGTGCGAGAGCTCACAAGACCTATCTGGGGGACAAATAGAAATGTCACGACTGACAACTGGCTTACATCGATTCCGTTTGCAGCAGAACTACTGAAAGAACCGTATCGACTGACTACAGTTGGTACAGTACGAAAAAACAAGAGAGAAATTCCGAAAGAGCTGCTGTAAGCAAAGGGAGAATCAAAGGAACCTCAATGTTCTGTTTCGATCGGGAGCTGACTCTAGTGTCTTATCTTCCTAAGCCATCAAAATGGTCTTGCTACTGTCAACTTGCCATGAGGGTACCAGTATCACGTATCCAAGCAAGAAGCCTGAGATCATTGAGTACTACAATAACACCAAAGGCGGTGTAGGCACATTTGACCAAATGTGTAGTTCAATGTCAGCGGCTCGGAAGACCAACAGGTGGCCCATGTGCATGTTTTATGGGCTGATCAACATTGCGTGTATCAACAGTTATGTCATCTACTCCTTCAATATCTCCAAATCTGGTGGAAGACCACTTTCACGAAAGGATTTCATGAATGTTCTGTTCAAAGAGTTGACCCAGCCGCATATGACCACTCGCTTAGAAACCCCCACTTTGCAGCGCTCGATCAGACTCGATATCAGTCAAACAATGGAGGTGACAGGTGAAATACATTCAGGAACGTCTGTGGAAGGGAGAAGAACGACCTGCAGCCTTTGCCCAGCGCGCATTCGCCGAATGACTACCAATTTTTGCAACCACTGCAAAAAGCCGTTCTGCGGTGAACACCGTGCGAAGTCATGCATACCATGTGACTCCAAGAAATGAAAGCAACCTTTTGTGCTGTGTAAAACATTATCTGAAGATCTGTTTTTGATAATTCCCACTTACTTTTAAAATATACTTAAGTGATGAGTTTTAAAAGTCAATGTTTCTGCAAGTAGTAATTTTTACGAAAGCTTACCATCTACGTAACTTTTTGGGAAGCTTACCTTTCTAGGGTTAAACATAACGTGCTTCCGATTCGACTGTGCAAAAGATCCTTAACTCCCTTTATAACGCGTCCAGACTTTCTGGAAAAATGGGACGGAAAACTACTTCCGTCCCATTTTTTCTTTTTTTGGGTCGGAAGAGGCTTTTGTAGGGCCGAAACCCTAGAAATTCCCTAAAAAATCCAGAAGACTTGTAAAAATCCCTAAAATCCGCAAATCGCTAAAGGAAAAAGTTCACCCCTAAAAGATTTCAAAATCCCCATTTTAGGGGGGAAATCCCTAGAATGGAAGCACTCATGCAAACCTGGATTGGCAGATTCTTTGAAACGAGTAATTATTAACTTTTTCATGGGAGAATATATATATATATATATATATATATATATATATATATATATATATATATATATATATATATATATATATATATATATATATATATATATATAATATATATATATATATATATATATATATATATATATATATATATATATATATATATATATTATATATATATATATATATATATATATATAATATTGATTTATAGAAACGAAACGTGTCTTTAAGGAAAATTTAAGTCTCTGCTAAGATTAAACGAATCTTTGAATTATGTAAAACTTTCATTATCAAACCCTTTGTAAAAACAGACTCAACTTTATATTTCACTCACAATAATCTGCTGATTTTAATTAGAACTATGAAATCTTTGCTATGAAATGACCTGAGTCTATGGTTTATTCAAATTGAGTGAGTTTCAGCATTAAGTGGAAGCGCACTCCATATTGATAAGTATACAGAATTTACCTTGGTTCTCCAGGAGGAAAAAGCCTAAATCAGATTTGGGCTCTACAGAAAGGGATGAAAGCGTCACCATTGGAGCATCATTTGGATTTAATAACATATTTGAGCTAGATGTTTCGAGGAGCTCATCCTTAATTTCTGAAAGAAAAGCCAATTTCAGTAGAATTTTAATAAAAAGAGCTAAAGTAACTTAAGAGTTAACAAGATCGAAAATTAAAGAAACTCTGTGAAATAACAAAAAAATGTGAAAATGAAATGGAATTTATATGAACATGAAATGTGGTCAAATTAGAGGAATAAAGCTCTCTTATTTTCTTTTTTCTCTTTTTTAAGCTACGCGCTTGTCATTTTTTTTATGAAAAACATGCAAGTAAAACCGATTTTTCAAAAAAGCAAAAAAAATCTAATAGTCTACTGAGAAGGCCACGAAAACAGAATTAAAGGTTATGGCAAAATAGAAATTTGAGGCCAGCTTGAAATACTTTAAATTTGAATTTATTGACAGTAAGAAATTCGCACCAGAAAATGATATATATCCATGCTTTTATCTCTGTGAAGATGCTTCAGCACCAAAAGAGCATCATTCAAGACGCAAGCATACAACCCTGGGTAGGCAGATTTTTTGAAACGAGGAATTTTTTACTTTTTAATGGGAGAATATATATTTTTGATGCACATAAACAAAATCAAAAATGTTTAGTACTGCTGCGACCCTTTTTTTCCGAAACAGCAAATCAAGTGATGTTAAAATTCCAACGAAAAACTCAATTAATTTCTCAATTCGCATCTGCAATGTCTCCCGAACGGCTAAGGATGTTAAATTGAGACTTTAGGGGTATGTTGAACAATAACAAAATACACTATACATCCGAGCTTTCAAAAGGTTCAATTTCTAATGTCTGAGGAAGAACAAAGTGTATTAAGTTAAAAATTACAGAGCATACTGAGATGGTGGTTAAACTAAATAGGAAGACGCAATGTGCATTGATACTGTCAAAAGGGCGTATCTGCAATACTTCAGGAGTGAAATAGGGCATTAAGTTGAAATTTTAAGAGCATGTTGAACTAAATCAACAAACCTCTTTGCTTCCAGGTTGTTAAACGGGCATATCTGCAAAACTTTTGTTGAGAATATCTTTAAAATTTGTGAAACAAAGACACTGTCTACATCCAAGTTTTCAAATTGCGTATCTGCAATACCTTAGGAATATCTAGGGATATTAAGTTTAAATTCTCAGGGCATGTTGAGAACTAAATAAAAATACGCTATGTGTGTCCCTGTTGTCGACAAGGCGCATTAAAAAAGTCTTAGGAATGACTAGTGCATTAAGATGAAACTCTAGGGCATTAAGGGAGCGTTGAGAGGAGTGTTGAACTATATAAAAATACACTATACATTTAAGTTGTCAAAGGGTGTATCTCCAATATTTTAGGAAAGATTTGGGGTATTAGCTTTAATCTTACAAAGCTTGTTTAGGAGATGTTGAACTAAATCAAAAGACATTTTTTCTAGACGCTTTTTTAAAGACACTTTTTCAATTATATCTGCAATATCTGAAAAATATATAATGGTTCTTGAAAACTATTGACAGTTGAAACTCTGGTAATAATGAGGTATATATAACTAAACCTAAAGATACTATGTGCTACAAGGTTGTCGAAAGAGCGTATCAACAATATATCAGGGAACAGCTAAGAGATGGTGAGATGGTGGTTAAACTAAATAGGAAGACGCAATGTGCATTGATACTGTCAAAAGGGCGTATCTGCAATACTTCAGGAGTGAAATAGGGCATTAAGTTGAAATTTTAAGAGCATGTTGAACTAAATCAACAAACCTCTTTGCTTCCAGGTTGTTAAACGGGCATATCTGCAAAACTTTTGTTGAGAATATCTTTAAAATTTGTGAAACAAAGACACTGTCTACATCCAAGTTTTCAAATTGCGTATCTGCAATACCTTAGGAATATCTAGGGATATTAAGTTTAAATTCTCAGGGCATGTTGAGAACTAAATAAAAATACGCTATGTGTGTCCCTGTTGTCGACAAGGCGCATTAAAAAAGTCTTAGGAATGACTAGTGCATTAAGATGAAACTCTAGGGCATTAAGGGAGCGTTGAGAGGAGTGTTGAACTATATAAAAATACACTATACATTTAAGTTGTCAAAGGGTGTATCTCCAATATTTTAGGAAAGATTTGGGGTATTAGCTTTAATCTTACAAAGCTTGTTTAGGAGATGTTGAACTAAATCAAAAGACATTTTTTCTAGACGCTTTTTTAAAGACACTTTTTCAATTATATCTGCAATATCTGAAAAATATATAATGGTTCTTGAAAACTATTGACAGTTGAAACTCTGGTAATAATGAGGTATATATAACTAAACCTAAAGATACTATGTGCTACAAGGTTGTCGAAAGAGCGTATCAACAATATATCAGGGAACAGCTAAGGGTATTAAGTTGAAACTTTTAGAGGATGTTGAGTTAGGTGTGTCTGCAATATCTTTGCGACGGCTAAGGACATACAATAAAGGCTCAAAGGGCCCTGCTGAAACGGTTTTATCTATGTGAAGGTGTTTTGAGCGTCAAAAGAGCACCAGTCAAGACGCAAGCCCACAAACCTGGGTTGGCAAATTCTTTAAAACGAGGAATTATTGACTTTGTCATGGGAGAATGTATATTATTGATTCATAGAAACAAAATGTGTCTTCTTTCTTGACTTTCATTCTGTCATTCCAGCTGTTTATTTACAGCTTTTTCAACCATCTACCTTTTATCAATTGTTTTTTAGCCATCTACCTTTTTTAAACTGCTTTTCAAACCATCTGCTTTTTCAGCCATATTTAGTGTAAATTTGAAGTTCTAGAGGGGGGGGGGGAGTCAGTTTTCCCCCTTCCGTACGGCCATGTATGTACACATGCTTTTATTTATTTGAAGGTGTTTCAGCGTCAAAAGAGCACCATTCAAGACTCAAGTACACAAACCTGGGTAGGCACATTCTTCGAAACAAGGTATTATTGACTTTTCATGGGAGAAGGTGTATTATTGATTCATAGAAACATAACCTGTCTTTAAGAAAAATTTAAGTCTTTGCTAAAATTAAAAAACCAACAAAGAGAAAAATCTTTTGCTAAATTAAAAAATCTTTCATTTGCTAAAATTAAGCAACTCTTTGAATTATGCAGAATATTTACTATCGAACCCTTGTTAAGAACAGACTCAACTTTATATTTTACTTAAAAAATTCTGTTGAATTAATTAGAGCTATCAAATCTTTGCTAAGAAATGACCCGAGTCTATGGTTTACTCACGCTGAGTGAGTTTCAGCATTAAAAGGAAATGCTGAAGCACACTTTCAATATCAATATGTATGCAAAATTTACCTTTGTTCTCCAGATGGAAAAAGCCAAAATCAGATTTGGGTTGTCGAGAAAGGGATGAAAGCGTCTCCATTGGAGTATCTTTTTGATTCAATAATAAATTTGAACTAGATTTTTCAAGAAGCTCATCCTTAATTTCTTAATGAAAAGCCAATTTCAGTAGAATTTTGATAAAATTAGTCAATAAAACTTAAGAGCTAACAGGACCAAAAATGAAAGAAACTCTGTGAAAAAAAACCCATCAAAATATGAACATTAAATGGTGTTCATATAAACATAAAATGTAGTTCAATTAGAGGAATAAAGCTCTCTTACTTTTTTTTCTCTCTTTTAAGCTATAAACTTGCCATTGTTTTTATGAAAAACAGGAATTTAAATCAATTTTTCCCCCAAGAAATGTTAGTCGTCTACGGAGTGGGCCACGAAAAGAGAATTAAAGGTTTTGACCAAATGGAAACTTAAAACTAGTTTGAAATATCTTAAATATAAATTTACTGATTGTAAAAAATTTGCAACAGAAAATGATTTGTACCCATGGGCGTACGTAGCTTCTTCTCTAGGGGAAGGGGGGGGGGGTCAGGCTCTGTGTTGAAGGATGGGGCTAATATTATATTGTGACCTGACCTCAATCTGAACAGTAGGCGTCCTTCGTGTCTGCTAAGATTTTTATAAATTGACTTTTCGACTGCTTGCTTGTAACAAATAAATTGCCAGTCTGATCTCTCACATTCTCAAGGCTTTCTCGTAATACAGCTTTACCTACATATTCCAATTGACTGATCACTATGGGGGTAGAGCAATTATGAATCATTCCTTCTGTGGCTGCATGTTTGGCTTTGCTATCTGCCAATTCGTTTCCTATTATTCCCACATGTGATGGAGCCCACTGCAATGCTACTCTCCTCGGTTCCATCAACATTAACAACTTTGAATAACATTCAGCTATTTCTCCTGATTTGTACCGATCTGTCTGGAATGACTTAATGGCAGAGATCACAGCTTTAGAGTCAGAACATATCAATATGCCAAAATATTCCTCGTTCACATCTGATAATGAAAACTCAAGTGCTTCTACAAGAGCTACTGCTTCTGCTTGGAAAACTGATGCTTTACTGTGAAGTTTAAACTGTTTTGAAAAATTCATTTTAGGGACAACAAATGCAGCACCAACCATCCCTTCATTTTTTATCCATCTGTAAAAATGTCTGAGTATCCTTGATACTTTTCTAACTTCCATATCCGGAAACAGGTATTCTAATCTAAGTTATTAGTCTGCTTAAAATCCAAACCACATACTAAAGATATCTCTTTCCAAGGAGGTGGTAACACCACTTGAGGTACTCTGAACATCTCAGTAAACCTCAGTTCAATTCCCTGAGGTTTTGCAATACTATCACATTGTTCAAATATGTTTGCCTGGAACCTCTTATTTTTGGGGTTTGCAGTGAAGATTCTTCCTTGTTTTATAACTCTTGACTTCAAAGGGTTGGTTTTATCAGCTATCCATAATCTTTGCAAATACTTCAATACACTTATTTTCCTTCTTGTCTCAAGTTCCGGTAGACCACTTTCAGATAATAAGAATATCACTGGTGCTGTTTTTCTTGCTCCAAAAGCAATTCGAACAGCAGAATTTTGTATTACATCCAACCTTTTTAATGTTGAATACGGTCCAGACCCATATATCACTGAAGCATATTCAATTTTAGGTCGAATATACTTCATATAGAACTCCAATAACGTATCTGCCTTCATCCCCCGTGAGAATGAAGTGAGCAACTTCATAATATTCAATGTCTTCATACATGTAGCACGAACCATTTCAACATGTGGGTACCAACTCAGTTTGTCAGTAATTACACACCCAAGGACCTTAGTCTGTTTCACGTACTCAATAGGATTACCATTGAGATAAAGTATGGGTAAATTCGTAATTTTCTTTCTAGTAATCATCATCATCTTAGATTTGTGAGGGGAAAATTTCAAATCGATTCCCTCGGCCCAATGTTCAATTTATTGTAATGTGGATTTTACAGCCTCCATTGTCTCTTCTAGTGTTCTTGCTACTACCAAAAAAGAATTATCGTCAGCAAATATCATCCCTTTCGACTCTCGATTCTCAATCGGTACGTCATATTCTGCAATATTATAATAATGAAGACCAAGTGCTGATCCCTGTGGAACCCCGCGTGTTCTTCTTAATATAATACTAGACTCTACAGAGTCAACTCTAACAGTGTCTTCTCTTCCTGTCAAATAGTTCTCAGTAACAACTAATGTCCTTCCTCTGATTCCAGCTTCCATAACCCTACTCAATATCTGACGATGCACCATTGAATCAAAAGCACCATTCACATCCAAATGGACAATAACCATAATCCATCCGTTCTTCAATGCATAAAGGGCGTCTGGTTTAAAACAGAACAGGTTTTCAACTCTGCTTTTCTTTCTCCTAAAACCACGCTGGATATCTTTTAGAAAACCCCTCTTTTCTATCTCCGAATTTATCCTCGTTTTTATAATTCTTTCAAAAACTTTACCTAGTACAGAATGAATCTAGCTCCTGTACTGTGAAGACCAAAATATGAAATAGATAGCTATCCTAAATGAAAAACATTTGAGTGAATGAAAGGATTAAAATTGCGCAATTACTGGATACCTGAACTGTAGTTGATTCAACAGAATTTTTTCTTTCATCAACACGTTCTTTGGACTTTTCGGGGGGTAGTCAATCACCCCCCTTGCGAGTAAGTCTCGTTTAATGATGTTTAAAAAAAAAATTGTGTTCGGGCATATCGCCAAATTATATAATGAATATTCCAGTATCTCAAGTCAAGTTCGACCAAGCGGATGAGCTCCAAAACAAAAAATTAGACTGACTACTTAGTAAGCAGGGTGATTTAATAACTGCAGTTAACAATTTGTCTTCTGAAATACAGGAGTTAAAGAATGAGGCTTTAGAAAGAGATAGAAAAATAGACGAATTAGAAAGGTCACTGGAAGAGCAAAAGCAGAAGAACTCGTTGCTCGAGCGTCAAATGCTACTAATTGAAGTAAAAGAAAGAAGTTCAAACTTGATCATACACGGCTTACCTACAGATATTAATCCGAATCAATCCCTTGAAGCTCACGTGAAAGATCTATTTAAGAATACCCTAAAAATTGAGTCATCTTTGTCAATTAACAAATGTTACCGCTTTGGTGGAAAAACTGTTAATATAACGAAAAGACGCCGTAATCAAAGTCAGACACGTAAACCGGCAGTTAATCCAGTGTTAATTAGGCTCAGGAATGAGCCTGAAGCGTATTTAGTTATGCAAAACGTATCCTAGCTTAAGGGCTCTGGAATAAGAATTTGCACGGACCTTCCTCCAGCACTTTATACTTTACGCACAGGATTCCTCACTAAAGCAAAAGAGATGAAGGAGTCTGGAATGATTGTTGCTTCTCGGGTTAAAAATAAAGGAACCCACGTATGGCTTGAGATAAAAAAAAAATGGTTCGGTGATATGGGAGAGAGCTGATCAATAACTGAATTGGATAGTAGTAATCTGAGTTTCGATTTATATGATTTTGTGGAGTATTTTGTTATTTTGTGTTTAGTGGTCTGGTTGTAAAGTTATTTGATAATTTATGATTGTTTGAGGATCATGATTATCTTATTTTCGGAGGCCCGTTCGCAAAAGTATCATAATGAGTATTATTGGGTTTTTTCTTACTTTGTTTTTTTTTTTGTTATAAAAACTGTTATATTTAATTTCTTTACTTTGTGCCAGACTATTCCTGATTTTTCTTATATAAGGTTTTCATGTTATAAAGTTCTAGTTTTTTGTTTATATTTGTCTATTTCAAATGAAGTTCCGGTTACAATTGTGTCTCCTTTAACTCTCCGTATGGTTGGTAAGTCACTTTTTGTCAATAAGTATACCCAGCATCGAGATAATGGATAATAGAATTCGTAATTTTGAGGAGTACCCCCCTTGATTTAAGTAAAATATTTGAGAATTTATGCAATGATGATGATGTTTTTGATATGATGGTTCATTCTATCCCAAAAAATAAATATCTACTCCCCACCCATGTTTTAAATAAAGGCTCTAATTTTAGAATGGCATTTTTGAACTGTCGCGGGTTACTAAATATTTTTTATCAAATATCCCTGTTTATTTCTCATCATAATATAGATGTGTTTGCCTCTTGTGAAACATTTTTAAATGATTCGACAAAGACATTTATTAATAAACAGGATTATACTTTTTTCATAAGAATCGGATTAATAAAAAACTGGGAGGGGTAGGTTTTTTCATTAAATCAACAATTCAGTCAGATCTGGTGAGTGAATTTGATCACCTATATCTTGAAATGGCGTTTGAATTTTTGGCAGTTAAAATAGATGTAAATGGTATGAAAATTTTGTGTTGTGTTTTCTACTGGCCTCCAAGTTCTCCTGCTTCAAAATTCATTGAACTTCTTGATGATTCTGTGCTTATTGCCTCAAAAAAGTATCCAAAAATAGTTTTCATGGGTGACTTTAATATTGATTTATATAATTCTAATAATTCAAGTGGTAATTTCCACGGAATATTTTCTGACGGGGCTGACTTGTTATCAGTTTGTTTATCCGGTGGTCTCTTACCAGCTTATGGAGTCCCAACAAGAATAACGAAAGATTCTGCTTCCCTTATTGATAATTTGTTTACGAATCTGGAACTTAAGTCTAGTGATGTGGTTATTGAAGATTTTTCAGACCATTTGATGCTTGTGACCGACTTTCACTTGATTACAGAGTTTAATAGGCCTACTAAAAAAAAAATGAGGATGACTAATAGAAACTCCTTAAGTAAACTTAAAGTTTTGCTTTCTTCAAGTGACTTTTCTTCTTGTTTAGGGTCTTCGGACCCTGATTTTGCTGCTGAATGTTTTGTGAATCAGTTTAAACGTTGTTTCAATAATGCTTTCCCTCTCCGTCAAATATCAAGAAGAAATAGTATAAAGCCGATTAAGCCTTGGATATCTCCAGGATTGCTGGTATCAATAAAAAATAAGAATCTGTTATATAAGGCATACTTAATGCATCCATCTGAGGTTAAATTAGCTGAATTTCGCAGATACAAAAATTATTAAACAAAAATTTTAAGATCAGCAAAAAGTCATTACTTCGCCGAAGCATTTGTTGAAGCAGAAGGGTCCCCCAAGAAGACATGGGAAATAATTAATAAGTGCTTAGGAAAACATAAGACCCATCATCTTCCTGATGAATTAATAGCTGAAGATGGAACTAAACTGGCTACAGGGAAAGTGGAAGTTATCAATGCATTAAATATACACTTTGCAAAAATTGGCGAGGAAACCGCGTCAACTGCTGGAAACAACCTGGGCCATCATCTGGATAATGAAACTGGAGAGGACTTTCAATCATATCTACCCCCGTCTCTCAATTGCTCCATTTTTCTTGCTCCTGTAACCCCAGATGAACTTTTACTTACAACAAACCTTTTAAAGAATGGATCTTCGGAAGAGACCGATGGGTCATCGATTAATCTGATTAAGTGCATAGCACCAAATATTATAAACCCGCTTTCCCATGTGTTCAACCTGTTTTAAAACCGGAAGATTTCCTTCTTGTTTCAAGTCTGCAAGAATTATCCCTTTGTATAAAGGAGGAGATCCGAAGAACCCAACAAACTATCGGCCGATTTCGATCCTGTCTACTTTTGGGAAGTTGCTTGAAAAGTGCCTATATAACCGTATAGTCAGCTTTCTAATGAAATCTAAATTTTTTAGTCCGATGCAATTTGGATTCCGGAAGTCTCACTCTACTGAGCATGCTATTATGACAATGACTCAGTTTGTTCATGACGCCCTCGACAAAGGTGATATTCCTGCTACAATTTTTATTGACATTAAAAAGGCATTTGATACGATTACCCATAAAATATTGCATACTAAACTTGATAACTGCGGCATAAGAGGCCCAGTTAATGACTTAGTAATATCTTACCTAAAAAACCGAAATCAGTATGTAGACGGAGGTGATAATTCTTCCTCATCAGTATCTCAATCTCAGTCAGTCGGAGTCCCACAAGGCTCTAATTTGGGTCCACTCCTATTTCTTATCTATGATAATGATATCAGTAATAGCATCAATGATATTGGCCTTAACATATTATTCGCCGATGACACGGCATGCAATGTCAGCAGCCCCGACTCTAGATCTTTGAAGCTTAGGTTGGAATCAGCACTGTCGAGGCTTATCTTATGGTTTTCGAGAAATAAATTGACTATTAATTGTACTAAGACAAAATTCATCATCTTTTCTCGTACTGGGAAAACAGCACCGGAAATTATGATGATTAATATTCAAGGCCTACCCATTGAAATTGAAAGAGTTGATGATATTAAATATCTCGGGATAATACTGGATTCAAGTTTATCATTTAAAAGACATGCAATTTATCTTCGAATGAAACTGGCAAGAAATATTGGTATGATGAATCATCTGAAATTTGTTCTGCCGTTTTTGCCCTGAAATCTCTTTATCATTCTCTAGTGCATTCATATATAAATTACTACTACTACTACTACTACTAACAACTCATCGCAGCACCAAGCCGCCTGAGGCCAACACAGCTACGCACGCTCCTCCTCCACCCCAATCTATTCAAAGCCTCCCTTTTTACACCCGCCCACGAAGTTCCCATTTCCTTTAAATCTTTCTTTATGACGTCCTCCCAACCCAGACGGGGACGACCTGCTTTCCGTTTAGCCCTAGATGGTTGGCCGAAAAGAACAATCTTCGGCAATCTGTCATCCTTCATCCGAACAACATGCCCTAACCACCTCAACCTTTCTTTCATTATAGACCTAGAAAGCGGTATTGAACCACATTTTTCGTATAGCCTATTGTTTGAAATACGGTCAGTCAGCCGGGTACCCAGAACAATCCTTAAGCAATTTCTCTGGAAAACATCTAGCAAATCTTCATCCGCTTTTCGGAGCGTCCATGCTTCAGAGCCATATTTGACCACTGTCATCACTGTAGCTTCTAAGATTCTAATCTTGGTTTGCAGACTTATCTTCCTATTCTTCCAGACTTTTTTTAACTGTGAAAAAACACCCTGAGCCTTGGCTATTCTATTTTTAACATCTTCACTGCTCCCACCATCTTTACTAATAATACTACCAAGGTAAGTGAAACTGCCCACCTGATCAATCTTTTCATTACCCAACGTCACCTTTTCATCTTCACTTATTCCTAGCCTTAGTGACTTGGTCTTCCTAACATTAATTTTCAAACCAATACTAGCACCCTGAACTCGCAAAACCTCTAAAACTTCATTCATTTTGCTCACACTTTCATCTAGGATGCTTAAATCATCAGCATAATCCAAGTCCAGGAGACTTTTTCCTCCCCATTTGATTCCGTGGTCTCCCATTGCCTTTCCTGTGCTCCTTAAAACAAAGTCCATCAAAATAATCAATATAAAGGGGGATAGAACACAACCCTGCTTAACTCCTGATTTAATACAAAACCAGCTGCTAACCTCATTTCCTACCTTAACCGCAGCAGTGTTATTCTCGTACATAGCACTAATCACTTTAATGTATTTGTCTGGTATACCAGACAAGGATAAAACCTTTACTAAAGCTCCTCTATCAACAGAATCGAACGCTTGCTCATAATCTATAAAACTGAGGACCAAAGGTGTTTGAAAACTTAGGCACTTCTCAATTATTAACCTAAGAGTGAAAATTTGGTCAACACATCCTCTACCTTTTCTAAAACCGCACTGCTCTTCTCTTAAAACTTTGTCTACGGCATCTCTCAGTCTAAAAAGAATCATATTACTAAGCAATTTGCTACCTACAGAGACCAGACTAATGCCTCGATAATTACCACACTCACTTTTATCACCTTTCTTATAAAGTGGCTTAATTAAGGTTTTCCTAAAATCATTAGGTACTTCCCCTTTTTCAAAAATCATATTCATAATCTCCAATAACTTATTTCTAACCTCAGAGCCACCATATTTAAGAAACTCATTTACTACCCTATCAGCACCTGGAGCCTTATTATTCTTTAATCCTTTTAGTACTGTTTCTAATTCCTCCTCACAAAACAAATCTTCCTTCACATCCAAGGTATCACAAACTTTTTCATTTTCCTCTATATTTTTTCCTGCAACTCTATCTCGGTTAAGCAAATTCTCAAAATGTTCGGCCCATCTCGCTTTAGCTTTTGTCTTATCGCTAATTGCCACCCCATTCCTATCTTTAACTGGGACAAGTCCGGATTGACTACTACCTCTCAATTTGTTAACGTGCCAGTACAATATTTTACTATTATGCCGTCTAGCTGCATCTTCTAAATCCTCGGCAATTTTATCCATGGCCTCCACTTCACACCTCCTTAGTTCATATTTCAATGCTTTCTCCACTTTCTTTACATTTCTTTTGTTTTCATGTGATCTATCACTCAGATAATTCTTGTACAAGTCCTTTCTCCTTTCTATTAAACTTAAAGCTTTTTCACTAATATTCTTAGCTGCAGTTCTAGCTTTCTTCCCTAATACACCTTCAGCAACTTCACAAATTATTTTTCTAAAATTATTCCAACCATCTTCCACATTATCAAATTTTAAACTCTCAAGATTAGTATTCAACTGTTCCTGGAAAGTTTCTCTCAAATTCTCATCCTGGAGTCTACTAACATCATAACTTCCCGGGAGGTAATTACCCTTCCGATTTTTCAGCTTTAAATTAACCCTTGACACTACTAGATGGTGATCTTTACTTTTAACATCAATAACAGCACTCCTATATACCCTAGTATCTTGTATTGATCCTGCCAGTCTTCGATTTACTATAACATAATCAATAAGGTTTGCTGTCTTACCATCACGTGAATACCATGTTAGCTTATGAGCCATTTTATGACCAAACACCGTATTGGTTATAACTAGATTGTTATACCTACAAAATTGCAAAAGTCTGTATCCATTACTGTTTTCTTTTCCTACACCAAATTTACCTAAGCTGGGATACCATCTATCCTTATTTCTACCAACCTGGGCGTTAAAATCTCCCAGCAATAACATCATATTTCTACCTGGGACCATGTCTATTTGCTCCTGTAACTGTAAGTAGAATTCATCTGAGTCACTAGTATCTCCATCAGTCGGTTCTACAGGGGCGTATACTACTATAACTGATACCTTGAACTTTCTAGTCATAAAATGAGCAATTAGTATTCTATTATTAATACCTTCCCAGCCTAAACAAGACTTAGCAGCTTCCTTATTCATCATGAGCCCTACTCCCTGTCTATGTAACCCATCCTTCCTGCCTGAGTAAACAAATTCTATATCACCTAATTTCATGCTTCCTACCCCTGGGATATGAGTTTCTGAAACTCCTAATAGATCCAGTTCGAATCGTCTGAATTCGTCAGTCAAAATGTCGATACGATAGTCATTTTTTAATGTCGTAACATTCCAAGTTCCAATTTTCATGTTCTTTAAATCATTGAAATTTTTTTCGCCTCAGGAAAAGCAATGATCCCGGATACCAGTGCAGGACGGGGATCACATATCTTCTCAAGTCTACACCGAAGTGCTTAAGCCGGCTTAGAACCGGACAGCAAGAAGTCCCTGGGACCTCCATGAATGGAGGCTTTGTGCAATCCTGGGCCCATCTTGGTCACAACATGGTTTTCAGCGCTTGGCGATGCTCTTCTATCAACAAGAGTCGAAATCCTGCACAGACAATCTCAAGCCTATTACCTCCGACTCATTATATATTCATGCCTACAAATATTATGCTACTACGGGGAGGCAACCCGTAATAGATAAATTAGCTAGGAAGAGGTTTTTCAGCCCAAAGACGCCCATCAAAACATACCAATCCCAGAAGAATTGTCCATTAGTCAGAATCCCGTGCGAATGCTGTGTCGTTTACTAGGCTATAATTTCCTCGAGGGGCGCCACTCCTCAAGTGGGAATAGAGTTGACCGCAAGGTCCCCAGTCTTGCAGGTACCCCGAAAAGGTCGAGGCAGCCCTTTGCAGAGGCCGTTGTCCATAGATCTGGATCTTACGCCCTGCCACAGTTGTCCTCCTATAGAGGATCCTCCCGCGATGGTGTTCTGCATCACCATGCAATTTAACCCATTGCTGGGAGAAGGTTTGCAACTCATGGAACTTGTGGATAAACAAGTGGGCCCTTTTGAGTGTACATTTGAGGGGCCTTCTTCCTCCTCCGCCTGTATTTATGACCCCGGGCAAGGGTGCCCCAGATTCTATTATGGACCCCCAGGGACAAGGTCCCCCCTTGGTCCATGCCTCCTATGGAGGTACCCTACATATCTGTAGAGCGTTCCCCTATCGCCACCTGGGGACATGCTGAATGGCCTGGGGGAGGCCAGATAAACGGATCACTTTTGTTTTGCAAAGGCAATAACTCAGTGACATATTTAACCTACTACTTATAAATATACATAACTCACTGACTAGGCCTATACAAGTTATACAGAAATATATAACTCAGTGACACATTAAACCTACTACTTATAAATATGTGTAACTCACAGACTAGGCCTATATATGTTATATACAGAAATATATAACTGAGTGACATATTTAGCCTACTACTTATAAATATGTGTAACTGACTGACTAGGCATATAAGTTATATACAGAAATATATAACTCAGTGACATATTTAACCTACTACTTAAAATATGTGTAACTCACTGACTAGGCCTATATAAGTTATATACAGAAATATATAACTCAGTGACAAATTTAGCCTACTACTTATAAATATGTGTAACTCACTGACTAGGCCTATCTAAGTTATATACAGAAATATATAACTGAGTGAGCAATCTTTTTATTACGGTATCTGGAGATAGTATTAGTTATTTATTGTTGAGTGTATATAAACCCACACACGAGTTATTCTCACTGTGGGTAATTAATTTGATAGTTTTTTCAAAAATTTTTTTATTGATTAATAAGGAACTTGAACTACTAATAACAGTGTGATAAATCGATAGTTTTCTATTTTTGACATATCCTTACCAGGCTTAGGTATCATCACGGCCTGGCCTTTTTTCCAAATAGTAGGGAACAGTCCACTGTCCCAAGCAAGGTTCATTACTTCCAATAATGCATCCATCCATTTATTAGGCATTGCTTTCACGAATCGTGAATGAATCCTATCAGTGCCTGGGGAAGTATCTGGAAGACTCGTCACAATATTTTCCAACTCTTTCATGGTAAATGGCTGGTTATAGGGTTCATCGTTACCAACTTTACTAAGTCTTCTCACTTTTGCTGTTGATCGTGCTACCTCATCATGAAAGGGATCTTCTCTTCCGAGAGTCTTTAATAAATGCTTTGCACCTCCATTGGCCTTTTCTAAATCACTAGTCAATATCTTGTTTTCAAAAGTAAGGGTGGGGGGTTCCTTTCTCATCACCTTTTGCTTTCATATTCTTTATAAACAAGTAAACTTTAGACCCTGGCTTCCTAAAATCCAGACTTTCAACAAATTCTCTCCAACTTCTACGTTTAGCCTCAATCACACATTTTTTAAACTTGGTGTAAGCCTTTTTAACTGCAACATAATTCTCGACTGTAGATATCCGCTTGTAAATGCTTTGCTGGCACTTTAACTCCTTATTCAAATGACTGCACTCCTCATTCCACCACTTAGAATAATTCTTTATGGTTTCACATCCATCAGACATGGGTTTAGAGTTTTAGGCTGCTATTATGATACCATCTTGAATAGCTTTCACTTTGTCATCCAAGGACTTTGCTTGCAGCACAATTAGTTTAATGTCCATATTTTCAAGTTGACAGTTAAAATCTTGGAATTCTAGCTGTTTGCTGTGGACATGGCCCATCCACATGTACTAACACTGGTAAATGGTCGCTATGCAGTGTAGGATCTTCTACCACCTCAACATCTACTTTGTTGCAAAATCTAGTCCTTGTAAACACCAAGTCTATAGTTGAATAAGTACTGAATTGCACATTCTTTCTTGTAGGTGAACCCTTAGGAGTGGCCACGTATATATCTTCTTCAAGTAAAAATTGTTCTCTACTTTTTTGGTAGTCATTAATTAAATCACATCTGCTCCACATTTTACTGTGTGCATTAAGGTCACCAACTATTATAAGTTCTTCTTCCTTAGGTACCTCATCAAAAATTCCAGCTGCCATGGAACCAACTTCCTTGTTGTTTCCGCTTGGATTGTAAATATTCACAATGTTGATCACAGTTTTGGAGTCAAGATATAATTTACATCCAATTACCTCCACTTCTTCTGAAGCCTCATCGCCATAATCAATGTCCCACTGTTCATAATGCAAATTTGTACGGATTGCAATTATAACACCTCCTCCATCCTTTGTTATTCTATCTTTCCTTATTATATTAAATCCATGATACCCTATTTTAATGTAAGGTTTAAGCCATGTCTATTGAATGCATATAACACCCACTTTCTCTTTAATCGCATAATGGCATACCATGTCCTTCTTCTCCTTCATCACTGAACATGCATTCCAAGAAAGTAACTTTAAAGTCATTTGTCAATACATTTGCTTCTTATTGCTTCACAATGAATTGGTCCCATATTTAATTCATTGATAAATGAACAAAGTTTTCCCACTTTCTCCAGCAGAGGAAGGCTGGCCATATCTAACAAATCTGGGGATAATAATAATCCAACAAGAATTTTTGTAACTGTGTCTGATACTCTTCTATATACATCTTGTTCGGTTCCTTGGTTTGGAAGACCACTACGCTGAGTTGACGGCACTGTGAATTTGGTTACTGTGAACAGCTTGGGCATATATTCTGTACATAACTTGTGCTCTCCTATGTCCCATGTTATATTTTTCTGCCATTTCCATAAAATTTTTATTTTGCTGCCTAATTGGACACTCCCTTGATGTTGAAGAATGACAGCCTTTACAATTGGCATATTTGTAAGATTTAACTTTTTCTGCAGGATCACTGTTTTTGAGGGGACAACTCACAGACTCGTGCTTTCCACAGCACCTCAAACAGACTGGATCATTTGCTCTGCAATTTTTCTGAACATGGCCATAACGCTAGCATTTAAAACACTGGTGAATTCTACGATTGTAGACAAAAACTGTTTTTTTCCTTCCACAGCACCATACACTGGGTGGTAGAAAATTGCCTATAAAAACAACCATGACCGCATAACTATCCTCAAGTTTCTTTAAATCCCTGTTATATCTCTTTTGACGAATTACTTCTGTAATCTTTACAGATGACTCTATGCCTTCTTTAAGTTGTTCATTGCTTAGATACAAGAGCACTCCCTTGATGATTCCTCTTTTGATACATTCCTCCTTTTTTCCCCTCACTGATAAACCTCCAATTGATTGTATTTTCATTACTTTTTCAGCTTCTTCATTGTCTTTGACATGAACTATCAACACATTCCTTTCTCTATTTGATTCAAATTCAAACTTGATGGGAAAAACATTCTCCTTTAAACATTTCAATATTGAAAAATCATCTACTAGTTTCTCATTTTTATCTGTCATTTCAAATTCCACTCTTACTTGAAGCAATTCATTCTACAGAATCTCACTTTGACCAGAAACTTCTGCTTCTAATTCTTGCCTTTTTACTACACTTTGCAAATTCTCTACTGGGGACCTCACACGTTTTCTTCCCAAAGATAGATTCAAACCCAGACTTGGGAATCTAGTCTTTTGATTCACTCTGCCATTGGTTAATTCTTCTGCCAACATTGGATTTACACTTGACATATCCTCATCAGAATCCTCTGATAATGGTGGAAATTCATTATTGTTGTCAAGCACCTGGAACCTGTTTTTAACAGGAAAATTATATCCATTCATACTAAGCGCACTGAGTCGTCCATTAGAGTCATTAACTGGGATATGTAAAACTTGCTGCTGAGGCTGGAACTGTCTCTCCTAGGGAAAATGGGCAGCCTGAAACTGGCTTTATGGCATTGGAGCTGTAATATACTGCATTGTGCTACTATATTGTCTACCAGCATTGGTATTTGGTTGAATTATCATATAGGGTGGAGTTGGATAAGTTTCAGGAATTAGTAGACCCCCTAATGGGGGTCTTGGCTACTCATATTGTCACTTCCAACTTTAGTACCACTATTCAACTTACTTTCCTTCAGTTTACAGTCTTCTTAACCATCAAAATCACCAAAATTCTCAAACAATCCAAAAGCACGTGTTCACAGGCAAGAATAAACTTAATATAAAACTCTATCCAGCATTGGCAAGAATTTAAACATAACGCGTTTCCAATTCGACTGCGCAAAAGATCCTTAACTCCCTTTATAGCGCGTACAGACTTTCTGGAAAAATGGGACGGAGAACTACTTCCGTCCCAATTTTTCTTTTTTGGGTCAAAAGAGGATTTTGTAAGGCCAAAACCCTAGAAATTCCCTAAAAAATCCAGAAGACTTGTAAAAATCCCCAAAACCCAAAAGGAAAAAGTTAACCCCTAAAAGATTTCAAAAATCCCCATTTTAGGGGGGAAATCCCTAAAAGGGAAGCACTGATACAAAACTGGATTGGCAGATTCTTTGAAACGAGTAATTATTGACTTTTTCATGGGAGAATATATATATATATATAATACTGATTTATAGAAACAAAACGTGTCTTTAAGGAAAATTCAAGTCTTTGCTAAGATTAAATGAATCTTTGAATAATGTAAAACTTTGACTATCAAACCCTTTGTATAAACAGACTCAACTTTATATTTTACTCAAAATAATCTGCTGATTTTAATTAGAACTATGAAATCTTTGCTATGAAATGACCTGAGTCCATGGTTTACTCAAACTGAGTGAGTTTCAGCATTACGAGGAAGCGCTGAAGCGCACTCTATATCGCTAAGTATACAAAATTTACCTTGGTTCTCTAGGTGGAAAAAGCCAAAATCAGATTTGGGGTCTAGAAAAAGAAATTTGAGACCAGTTTGAAATATTTTAAATTTGAATTTATTGACAGTAAGAAATTCGCACCAGAAAATGATATATACCCATGCTTTTATCTCTGTGAAGATGTTTCAGCACCAAAAGAGCACCATTCAAGACGCAAGCATACAACCCTGGGTTGGCAGATTTTTTGAAACGAGGAGTTTTTAACTTTTTAATGGGAGAATATATATTATTGATGCACATAAACAAAACCAAAAATGTTTAGTATTGCTGCGACCCTTTTTTTCCGAAACAACAAATCAAGTGATGTTAAAATTCCAACAAAATACTCAATTAATTTCTCAATTCGCAACTACAATTTCTCCCGAACGGCTAAGGATGCTAAATTGAGACTTTAAGAGTATGTTGAACAATAACAAAAGACACAATATATCTGAGCTTTCAAAAGGTTCTATTTCTAATGTCCGAGGAAGAACTAAGTGTATTAAAAATTACAGAGCATACTGAGATGGTGGTTAAACTAAATAGGAAGACACAATGTGCATTGATACTGTAAAAAGGGCGTATCTGCAATACTTCAGGAGTGAAATAGGGCATTAAGTTGAAATTTTAAGAGCATGTTGAACTAAATCAACAAACCTTTGTAATTCCAGGTTGTTAAAAGGGCATATCTGCAAAACTTTCGTTGAGAATATCTTTAAAATTTGTGTGTCCCTGTTGTCGACAAGGCGTATTAAAAAAGTCTTAGGAATGCCTAAGGTATTAAGATGAAATTCTAGGGTATTAAGGAATCGTTGAGAGGTTTGTTGAAATATATCAAAATACACTATACATTTAAGTTGTCAAAGGGTGTATCTATAATATTTTAGGAAAGAATTGGGGTATTAGCTTTAATCTTACAAAACTTATTTAGGAGATGTTGAACTAAATCAAAAGACTTTTTTTCTAGACACTTTTTTAAAGACACTTTTTCAATTATATCTGCAATATCTGAAGAAGAGATAATGGTTCTTGAAACTCATTGAAAGTTGAAACTCTGGTAATAATAAGGTACATTTAACTAAACCTAAAGATACTATGTGCATCAAGGTTGTCGAAAGAGCGTATCAACAATATATCAGGGAACAGTGTGGTAAAGCTTTCTAATTTAGTTGATTATTAATTGAGTAAAAATATATTAAGACGCAAAAACAAAGTTTCAAAATACTACTTTTTAAGATAAGGATACAAATCGTGGAATGTGTGGGCTTGAAGGGAACTTGCTCAATAACCAATTTCCTGGCTAAATGCGTCAATGTACCGGAAGGACGTGGTTATTTTCTCATATATATACCCCGATTTTTGGGACTGAGGGTAGACCTCTTGACTTGCCGGGTGAACCTTTGCCTGTTTATTTTCTCATTAGAAATACCTTGGATTTTGTCGGATCATTGTAAGTGTCTGTATCTTATTTATATATTATTGTTGTTTTTTTAGACTTGTGGTCTACTTGGGACAGCCAGTCCTAGTAGACAGAATATATCCGATTATATTATATGTTAAATGAATAAAAGTATTGTATTTTAGAAGACCTCTCTGCGATCTATTTTTAGCCTCTCGAACATACCCAGTCGGTACGCCTCATTAGTTAGGTCAAAGCCTAAGGCACGCTACCAAAGTTTAATTACCTTAAGGCCAGAGTTTATCACCCCTATAAAGGGAGAATAAAGGCATCTACGACTACACCCCCAATTACCAATAAAAATCACTTCACAACAACTGGTGGTCGCTGGAAAAACTGGGTCGAGAAGGCTAGATAAAAATAGTAGATTGAAATAAAATGGCTTTACCAGAGGAAAAACTGACTTCCCTATCAACAGTACTTGAAATTGCAAAAATTATACCAGAATACACGGGAAATTCAGATGTAGATGAGTTTATCGAAAAATTAAAAATTTTCGACGAACTAACTGAATCGTTTGAGATTAAGGTCAAATAGCAATGCGTTGTAGCCAGATTAAAGGGAAGCGCCCTTAAACATTTGAGGCAATTAAGGAAAAAGAGCCCAAGGACATCAGTACTCTAATTGAATTTTTTAAAACAAGATTCGTAGAGACAAGCATCTCCGAGAGGCTAAGAACAGAGGTAGTCACATTCGATACATCAACTAGTATCAGGGAATATGCAGACAAAATTTGTAGATCCGTGTGTTTACAATTAGAGAAAGGAGGAAATGACGAGACAGTACAAAAAGTACAACTACATACTTTTACCCAAGGGTTACCGAAAAAGCTATTAAGACTAATATTATCGCAAAAACCTGAAAATTTAGAGCAGGCTATAATACTAGTCAAAGCAGAGGTAAAAATTGACGAGGCTATGAAAAGGTTTGACCAGATGTCAATAAATAACACAGGAGCCCAAGAAAGTAAAAAATATGAAAGGGGACAGAAGAGGATGAACTTTGAGGAGCCGAATCGTGAACCAAAAAGGCAAGAGGAAGGCCAATCCTTCCCTCCATGGACTGACTCCTCCCCATTTGACGACCAATCCCAAGTTATTAGATCCTTAATGACTTGGAATACCAAGTATTATGGACACCCACCTCCTCCTCCTGAGGAAAATTATAGAGCAAATGGTGGCAGGTCAAGAATATATAGAAATAGATATAGACCCCACGAGGAAGGGCAAATTACCAAGCAATATAGGAAAAGATTCAATTGCTATAATTGTGGCAAACCAAATCACAATGCGGCAGATTGCTGGCATAAAATACCCAAAGAAGGCCAGACGTACAAAACTAAACACCAGTTCAGAACGCAGGGGGACAGAAATTTAGAAAGGCAGGGAACAAATAATAATTGGCAAACACCTAATAATATTCCTGAATTTAGGCCTAGAAGGCAAACGGTTAACAATACCCAGGGTCAAAGTAGCAGCGCTGAAGAAAACTGGGATAATCCCAGAAATTTTTGGCCAAACAGTGGGCATTTGAACGGAGAAACCAGCCTGTAAGGGTCGACAGAGCTGTTTTCTTACAAAGACCCCTAAATAGTTTAGAATGTTGTGATACAAATGCAAATAATAATAATCTACCAATTCTGCGTTGTTTTAAAATTGCGTGTTTTCAAAATTTACCATGTTTACTAGATACAGGTGCATCTAAATCATTAATTCGAGAGGAAGTTTTTAATAGGTTTCCTCCTTGTGTCAAAAATCGAGTAAGCAGATGTCAGCTTGTGACAAGGCACAAGCTGACAATTTTGGGAGAATGTCTACTAAAATTTAGTGCAGGGGATAAAGAAATAACAGTAACAGTAATAATATGCAAGTTGCTACCTTTTCCTTGTATTCTAAGTGTAGATGCCATCAGAAAATATTGGATTGTATGGGAACCCATATCCAATACAATTACAATAAACCAGGCAAATGAAAGTAATAGGCAGATTTGCGTAACAACAAATAAAGAAAGGGAAGATCCGAATTATAACCTAAAAATAAGCGGAAAAATCACAATAGAAGGGGGAACGACAGCTCAAGTTCTAGCTACATTAAATGAAAAGGAAGGAAAGGTTAAAACAATTGATGCCATGATAGAGGGGTACACCTTTAAAGACTACCCAATGATTTTCGTGGAAAATCAAGTTATAAAAATTGAAAATGCTATAACATACTTAAAACTATCAAATCTAAGTAATGATAAAATAAAATGAACCAGGTAGAACTGGGATCAGTAGAAAAGATTTCAAATTCAGAAATAAAATCTCTAAACAGTCCAGAATTAAGCGTGAACTTCACTTCTAGCTACGAACATTTATCCTCATTAGAACTGCAACCACAAGAACAGTATGGAATGGTGAAAACGGATTTTTCGCAACAATTTGATTTAAAACATTTACCGGAAAACGTAAAAACTAGGGTGGAAAATATTCTCTGGGATTTTATATGGACTTTTGCAAGACACAAAGCAGATTACGGATTAACTCACTCAATCACGCACAAGATATCAACAGAGGGCCCTCCAATCAAAAATGTACCGCATAAAACACCTTATCATTTAAAGCCATGGCTAGATAACCAAATAAAAGAAATGGAAGATCAGGGTATAATTAAAGAGAGCATTAGTGATTGGTGCTTTCCATTGGTAATAGTCAGAAAAAAGATAACACCTGGAGACTATGTATAGACTTTAGATTACTAAACGCCGTCACGATTAAAGACGTGATGAAGCTACCAAGAATTGATTCGATTTTAGATTCCTTAGGGGGTTCAAAATATTACACTAGTTTTGATTTAATAGCAGGATATTGGCAAATCGCTTTAGATGCAGAAACTAAGCATAAGGCTACAGTAATCTTAGACGATGGGAGAACGTTCACGTTTGAACGTATGCCATTTGGCTTATCATTTAGTCCAAATTGTTTTAGTCGCCTAATGAATTTGGTGTTAAAAGATAACGAAACAGGAAGGAAAAAAGATACCTTGGCTTATTTAGATGATGTAATTCTGTTTAATGAAAACTTGGAAGACCACTTGGTCGGAAAAATACTGGAAAACTACCAGATTTGTCACAAGACTTCTCTTTGCAAGCAGATGCTTTGGGGTACTGTATTGGGGCCATATTATTAAACATGAATTCAATAGTTCAATACGCCAGTAGGTCACTGACGGAAGCAGAAAAAAAATACATGACAGTTGAAAGGGAGTGTTTAGCAGTTGTAGTATTTACAGAATATTTTCGACAATTTTTACTTGGAAAAAAATTATTTTACGAATAGACCAAAAATCATTAGTTTGGCTACATACAATGCAAAATACTTCAGCCCGGCTGACACGGTGGATACTACGTCTGCAAGCATATTCATATACTCCAATATATATAAAGGGCCGTACAAATATTTTACCAGACTATTTGTCACGAAATCCAGATAAGGATGAAAATGTGATAACAACCATCCAGAACGAACTGGAAGGGATAGAAATACTGTCTACTGAAAATATTTCGAAGCATCAAGATAAAGATGATTTTTGCTTAGCAATGAAATCCTTTTTATCAAAAAAACGGAACTGCCAGAGCACTTTAAACATTTTTTAAAGGACTTAGACAATTTTGATCTGGACGAAAGTGAAACTCTTCTAGTAAGATACCATAGACCATCGCAAGAATATAGAAAAAATGACTTAAAAATTATTCCAGTAATTCCAAAATCTCTGGAAGGAGAAGTTTTACAGATGGCACATGCAACGATTGGCTGTCACATGGGAGAAGCTAAAACTATGGGGAGACTGAATGGAAATTTTTATTTTCCAAAAATGTACTCCAAAGTAAAAGCTTTTATGCAAATCTGCCAAGAGTGCGCCAAACAAAAGTCGCCACCAAAGACCCCTAGGGCTGAATTAGGTCAATACCCCACCCCTTCAGGGGTAGGAGAAATAATGTCAATAGACATTTGGGGATCCGGGGGAAGTTTACCAGTTTCCAAGAAAGGAAACAGGTGCGTACTAACCATAATCGACCATTTTAATTCATATTTATACGCTTTTCCCACTAAAGACAAAAAGACAAAAACCATTGCGAAAGTTTTGGTCAATCGTCTATTTTTGGAACACGGGATTTTCCCTAGAGTTTTACTTAACGACAATGGCCCATGTTTTAGAGCCAAATTATTAGACGAAATTACAGAATATCTGGGGGTTAGACGATGGTTTACCTCGTTATACCTGGCAGCAGCTAATGGGAAGGTTGAACGTAAGCACAGGGAATTAGCTTACATGCTGGGAATACATGCAAGAGAGGGAAATGAAAATTGGGATGAACATTTACCGTTTGTAATCTTTGCAATAAATACGGCTTTTTCACGTACCTTAAAAGAAACGCCATTTTTTGCAACACATAAGAGATCCCAGAATTTGTTTAGATGAAATACAAAATGACAGAATATATTACAACCTAGACCAATATAAGCAGGAGATGGTAATGCGAATGAAAAAAGCTATGGAGCAAGTTAAAGACAATCTGGAAGATGCGAAAACAGAACAAAAAGACAAATATTACAGAACAAGCAAAAATAAAACGAGTTACTGTTTAGGAGATTTGGTTTATGCTTACAAAACGAATCTGGAAGGAACAAAAAGTTAAAACCGAAATGGGAGGGACCCTACAGGATTATAAAAATTCTACCAAATAACTTAACATATGTTCTAAAGCATAAGCATAAGGAAAAGGAAGAAATAGTGCACCATAATAGAATGAAAAAGAGATATTTTTCAAAACCGTGGAAAACAGAGCCTATACTTTCAGAAGAAGAAATAGAAGACACGATTTCACCAGTATATATCAGAATATATCAGAATATATATGAATTTTATGACCTTTTTAACGACCACAACAGTTGGGAGAAGTGGAAGGAATATTTAGCCCAGTCTTGGCTACAAACGTTCCACAACAAACAAGAGAAAAAAGGAAAAGTTCAATATTCATCGGATACTAGCGATGAATGCGACAGAGAAGAGCCTCAAACACAACCTACTGGTTTAAGACATAATAAACCAGAGGTTAAATCCAAAGAGGAAGAAAAATTGGAAGAAACCAAAGAATTATCTGATTTTCATACACTAGACTCACCTACAGTCTTAACGCAAAAATGGCTTTTGGAACAAACACCTTCTACCAGACGCGAGCTAACATAATGTGACACCAAAAATTTTTCTACAGAAACCGATATAGTTAAACCTGAGCCATCATCAAGAAAACCTTCTTTGAGAGAAAAATTATGGAGAACAGTAAAGAAACCAAAGGGGCAGCAAGAAGTTGCTTTGTCAGCAGCACAAGTCGCCAAAACGCTTATGAAAAAGGCCAAACATCAAGAGAAACAAAGATTAAAGATATTTGACGAGGCAATAAAACAGCACTCAGACTCAGAGCCTTGTAAGCCACACTATAGAAATTAGGGAAAAACTTGTTAATATTATAAAAAAGAAAAGCAAAAATTTGGAGTCCAGAACTCGGACCAGGAAACGGAGAAAGGCAGAACCAGTGCAGCCCCCAGCAGATTAATATTTGAATAAAACAATTATAACGAAAAAAATAAATATTAAATAAAAATCAAACGAGTATAAAAGCCACTAAAGAAATATCTATATTTTCTTTTTTAATCGGTACATAGATAACATCAAGTTTTCCTTCAAATATATATCGCCAGTAAAAATTATGAACGCTAAATTATTAGCTCCGATCTGAAGTGACATCATAGTTTCCTGCAAAAAATTTGTTTCCGATACAAGATAAGACTTCGCGAGCGGTATAATGTGAAGACTTGTCAAAACAAATTAGGCTTCGCTTCAAAAAAAGAAAATAAGTAAGACCACGTAACTTTTAAATGGGTGTAGTGAACCAAATTAAATTATACATATTTAGAATCAGCATTAAAAGGCAATTCTTTTGATATGTATATTGAAAAAATTTTTCGTGGGGGGGATAATTAAAAAAAAACGGAGGAGGTTATTCTACTGAAATAGGGTCATTGGAAGCTAGCAAATTTGGAGTTGAGCTCAACCACTGCTGGCCTCTCTTTGTTAAATACATGCAATGCATCTGCTAACCTTTGACTCTTTGAGGTTACACTTTCAGCGAATTAAAAAAAAGTTGTTTTTGAAGAATGTTAAAATTATTATAATGGGAAAAACAGTAAGAGTTTACATTAAGTGCCGGCTATGTGTACAAGCTAGCTGTAATCTTATTACAATTAGTTAAAGTTTAATCGAATAATTTTTGGTAAAAAGAAAAAAAAATTAAAGACAATAATTAAGCGTTATAAAGGTTAAAGCAAAACATAGAATAAGCTTAGAAGGCAAAAAGAGTGCTAGGTAAAGGAAACGAAAAGCGATATAAAAATAAATTATAACCTAAAAAAAAGTACCAGGAGGTAAAAGCAAACAAAAAAATCAATTAAAAATCAGCCAAAAATTAACCCCATCGTCACAAGAAAACCACAGTAGTTCAAGATAATAATTTTAACTCTAGCGATGTTTTGGATCTGAGAAAACGAACTGGTACAGGAGAATCCTAGTTTAAACAATTGGTTTTCACCTGTGCCAACCCAAACACCCAAATCCCAAGCCGTCGAACCCTAACAGAAACTAAACGTATCCACTTTTTATTTGAAAATAAAATATAACCTTTCACAACGAAAAAACTCGCTGTAATGAACGTAAATTCATTCTTGTAATTCTCCCAGACTCAAGCTTATCAATAAACCGCAGATAATGGGCACCGAATTCAAAGTTATTTAGCCTTGCAAGGGAATTATTGCCTCTCTTTCTTTGGCAAATAATATAGTAATTAAAGCTAGGATAAAATTGGCAACCAGTATATCGTAAAAATTGCATTTTAAGGAAGAAATGAGAACTAGCAAATGCAAGGCAAAACTTAATTAAAAGTGTTAAAAAATTAGCTGAAAAACTTCAGTACTTTTCTAACATAAAAACTTTCGAAAAAAAATTTGAATATTTTCAAAAAAATACAGGTTGCAAAAATTAGACACCCCCCCCCACCCCTTAGAAATAGGGAGATAATGAATTTGATCATAAAAGGCAATCAGCATAAAAAGTTGTTAAGGTTATTGAAAAAGAAGATGGAATATATAAATATAGGCTTAAAAAAAGATATATTTTACTGAAAAAGCAGAAAAGACTTGAAAAAACCCTTAGGCTCCATTGAAATATCGAAGCAAAAAAAAAGAGAAGGGTTCAAGTTGAAAATATAGCCAGACAAAACTAAAAGGAAAATAAACTGAATTGAAAGAAAGGCACCTAATAGCCTTAAGAACTTGAAGTTGAAACCTAAGACAGACCACTAAAAGTGGGGAAGTTAAAGTGAAAATAGTCATTGTCACTTGTATGTCAAAAACTGAATTACTGTGTGCCATGAGGGCCAGGTATTTTTGGCAGAAGGGCCACTTATTCTAAAAAAAAGAATAGCCCAAGAAAAAAAAATGGATAGCCACAAATTATTAAATTAATTATTTTGTGTGCAGGTTCATAATAGTCTTTTTAGCTGTAGCTGATGACAAGAGAACTTAGAAACGTTATAGGAGCTACCAAAAGGCAGCCCTGGTAAGCAAACCTTCAGGGTACGGGCACAAGTCAATTGGTAGTGCCAAAACAGGTAAAAAGACGAATAGCTAAAATTTTTAGCTTATCCAAAAAGACATTAAAGCTGAAAAAAAGAGAGATTACAGACAAAAACGTTATAAAACTGTCTAAAGTACCTAGAAATTTGAAAAGAATTGAAAAGCTTAAGAGTCTGAATAGACAAACAGGCTTATAAAATAATGACAGTTAATAACACAAGTGGGTTCGAAATAGAACCAAAGTTTTAAAACAAAATGTATATAGCCGCATATGAGAAAAGCTATATAGTTGTACAAAAATGCAATTGAGAAAATATCTACTGTTATAAATACTAGTCTACACCGTGTTTTTTTTAAAAAATGCTTTAAGTTTTAACCAATAGTATAATAACATATCTAGTTTTGCGACTTAAATACTTGTGTAAGTTATTACACAATGCTTATTTATATATACGCTGTTTTAATTTACTTTAAATTTTAACTAGTGATGTAATGTTATATGTAAATGTTTGACCTCGAGCCAAAGTATTAATAATTTTTTTTATTGTAAAATAATCTGTTTAGTATTAAGTTTGAAAGACTAATCCAGTAAGGAAGATAATCTTTCGATTTAAGCGTGTTTCAACTATTTTTGGAGTGATTAAAAAAAAGTGGAGAAAGTAATTAAAGTAATTAACTTTCGAATGCATTGATATATACGAAAATTGAGTGTTTCATTCTACTATGTATGTAAAAATATATGCTTTATATATATACTAATGTGGATATTTATTTTAGATACAGCATTAGCTACTTTTTTTTCGGAAATCAAAATTTTCGTAGCATCTTTTCGGATCCATTTTTCCTTCAATCATATTTTGACACATTTTTGGGAAGTAACAAATTTTGAAGACACTTCAAATATATCCTGATACTAGCATCTCATACTCGATCAACTGATATTTTGGAAACTATAGCAGTAATACAGACTTTACTACAAGTTCGTCAGAAAGTGAGATAAAATCAGAACTTAATTTAGGCCTAGAAAATGTGCTACATAGCTCAATGGCTTATGTTATTGAAATATGTGAAAATGCTTTGTGCTGGAAAAATATGGGAAAATTTAAAAATCAAAAATGTTATGTGTAATTTACCCAAGGCATTTCTAAAGCGAAATATAAACGAAACATCAACCACATCACACAGATAAACTAAATTATTAATGGGAATTAAATTTAAACAAATAAAAATTAATAAAACTTTTCTAATATAAATCTAATTTAAGCAAAACCACTAATATTATGTTAAAGCCGCTTGGGGTCAACTAAAACAGAAGATGCATATGAAGAGGGTAAAAGAGCAATTGTCAGTCCTAGAGACAGAGAAAGAGAAACAAGGATGAATTTCGAATTGAAATCCTTCGACAAAAAAAAGAACATGACCAATATTGGACCAGAAACATAACCCTAAGGAAACCCATTGAGGTTAGATGCACATAATGACCCAAAGATGGCAGCATAATAGCTGTAAACAAAATTAAGTTGTTTTAAAAGTAAAATATTGAGAATTGGGACAATTCTTCTTTAAATGGGGAGCATTGTGGTAAAGCTTTCTAATTTAGTTAATTATTAATTGAGTAAAAATGTATTAAGACGCAAAAACAAAGTTTCAAAATACCACTTTTCAGGACAAGGATACAAATCGTGGAATGTGTGGGTTCGAAGGGAACTTGCTCAATAACCAATTTCCTGGCTAAATGCGTCAATGTACAGGAAGGACGTGGTTAGTTTCTCATATATATACCCCGATTTTTGGGACTGAGGGTAGACCTCTTGACTTGCCGTGTGAACCTCTGCCCGTTTATTTTCTCATTAGAAATACCTTGGATTTTGTCGGATCATTGTAAGTTTCTGTATCTTATTTATATATTATTGTTGTTTTTTGAGACTTGTCGTCTACTTGGGACAG
This sequence comes from Artemia sinica, assembly GCA_027921565.1. Classification (NCBI taxonomy): domain Eukaryota; kingdom Metazoa; phylum Arthropoda; class Branchiopoda; order Anostraca; family Artemiidae; genus Artemia; species Artemia sinica. The sequence continues at coordinate 14,281,153 of CM051263.1, read as the reverse complement.
CCAGTCCCAGTAGACAGAATATATCCGATTATATTATATGTTAAATGAATAAAAGTATTGTATTTTAGACAACCTCTCTACGATCTATTTTTAGTCTCTCGAACATACCCTGTCGGTACGCCTCATTAGTTAGGTCATAGCCTAAGGCACGCTACCAAAGTTTAATTACCTTAAGACCAGAGTTTATCTCCCCTATAAAGGGAGAATAAAGGCATCTACAGCTACAACCCCAATTACCATAAAATAACACTTCACAACAACAGCTAAGGGTATTAATTTGAAACTTTTAGAGGATGTGGAGTTAGGTGTGTCTGCAATATCTTAGTGACGCCTAAGGACATACAAGAAAGGCTCAAAAGGGCCCTGCTGAAACTTTGATGGAATATTTGGGAGGGGGTAGGTAAATTTTTAAATTTAAATATGTGGGGACCAATGAGAGCTTATCAAGGAAATAAATACTTGAAGAAAAATCTAGTTGTATTGATCTTTATTGCAAAATATTCTTTTTTATATCGATGTGCTTCGAATTTAAGCAATGAAGACACCTCAATTAAAATTGCAGTGCCAAGAAATTTCTGATCTCTGGTTGATTTTTTAATTATTTTCCTTATCTATTTTATCTTTATTATTATTTCTTTAGCGTCCACGTTTGGGTAACATCTCTATTACTAGTCAAAATCTTGGGTCGGTTTGGTGATTTGCACTGGCTGGGTTTTCAAAGGGTTGTCAAGGATGGTTGTTTGAGTGTTTGAGGTATTTTTATTGTATTATTTATTATTATTTAACTGGAAAGGGTGATCGTTCAAACTTCGGAGGGGACTCATTGGATTCGTAATCAGAAGTTCTAGTACCGTTTTTAAGACTCAGAGTGATCAGAGGGTGGATACACCACCCCCCACCCTCCAAAACGTCGTGTTTTCCCGAAAAGCCTCCACTAGAACGTTTGTGATGGCAATTTGTTGTCGTAAAAACTATGACAACAGCTCATTCGATTGCAAATCGAAAGGGCCAGGGACTTTTTTAATAGTCGAGAGTGATTGGAGGGCAACTAACCCCCTTTCCTTGCCCACGATTTCCCCATACACATCCGATGAAAATTTTGATCTTGTCATTTTATTCAACGTAATTGAAAGGAACGGAAATTATGTCTTTGAGCATGACCCCCTACAGCCATCAGGGCAAGTTAAGTTATATATAGAAAGGGTGATCGTCTAAACTTCGGAGGGGGCTCGTTGGATTGATAATCAGAAGTTCTAGTGCCAATTTTAAGATTCAAAGTGATCGTAAGGGGGATAACCCCCTTCCAAACTTAGTATTTTCCCGTAATGTATCTTTGTTGTCGTAAATCTCTCAATGACCATTTGTTGTCGTAGAAACTTCAAAAAAGGCTCTTTCGATTGGAAATTGAAAGGGTCAGTGTCCTTTTAGTAGTCAAGTGATAGGAGGGCAACTAACCCCTCTCCTCCGCCCAACATTTAAATCAAGTCCTGTTTGACTCAGCCCAAGGTTCTGGTAGGGCTAAAATTTTAATCGGATATTGTCTGTAGTCTAGGATACACAAAAGTATGAAAGAACTTGAAGAATAATACAGAGGTATTGGAAAGAAACCGGAATTTCACAGGCTCAAAATTTTCTGCTGCAAAAAAGAAGAAAAGGTTCTAAAAGAATATTGCACTTTTTATTACTCAAAAGTAATTGGAGGGTGATCCAGTCAAAATTTTGAGTAAGTCATTTTGTTCAGCATAATGGAACGATCCAACAACTATGTCCTTAGGGATATTAGGCACGTCGCCCCCCCCCAATTATGCATTTGCCCCATTATACCTTAAAACTAAATGTTGCTTTAAGATAAATCAAAAGGAATTGTGTGTCAGTGAAACACCTCAGCAATTTATTGAAAACGTATGGGTGTATTAAGTTAAAACTTTGTGGGGATACTACTATCACTACTTTTGCACTTAGAATTCAAATAAACAAAAAAGTGTAAGTGTATCGAGGTTGTCAAAGAGTATAGATAGAATCTTTTGGGAATGATATTGAGTTTCATTTTTGAGGTCAACTTCAGAAGCTATAAAATTAAACTAAAAAATACTGTTTGTGTAAGGATTAAAAATTTTCGAAAAAGTTTCTCCAACATAAAAATAGCATCCCATACTACGGGTTCTTATAAAAGAAAACTGAAAAGATTTACGGTACAATACTTATTCCATGAAAAAAATTATGTTAATAAAAAAAGAACAGAAGTTAATAAGAAACCTTTTCCAAGAGACAAGTTTTTCAATAAAAAGTAAAGAGCTTCATTAAGCCACGAAGGAATAAAATTAAATTCAAATAATATTCCAAGCGTAAAACTACCATAAATCACTATCAATAAAAAAATGAAAATCAAAACGAACATAAATTACAATAAATTGCCAAGTCCATAAATTACAAACACAAAACGAGCAAAAATTAACATGTGTAGGGCTGATAACCCCTATGGCTTCTCAAAACCAGAACACAATGTGTGCTTTACTGAAAAAAAAATCGTTTTAATGTTTTCACCTTTCTTATTTTCATAAATGACAAATTATAAAAACTTTAACAAAGAAGTGTCAGCATATGTCAATTTAACTGACAATCCACGGTCATTTGTTTGTTGTTTTTTTTAGCCTCAATATCAATATAAAAAAGACTCTCTATATATCTAAGTTTGCCCAGAAAAAATTACCATGTTTCTACACCTACCTTTATTGCCAATAACAATGAAATTCAGATGGAGAAAGCTAAATTCAAATTTAGGCTGTAATGACATGGACAAAACAGTGTCCGTTTGAACATCATGACGATCAAATAATACATTTGAGCTAATTTCAAATAATACATCTGCGCATAAAAAGGAATAGAAACAACAAATAGAGCAAATCAAATTTTAATTTTTCACCAGAATTAAAATACAAGCAAAATATTCCATTAAGCTAAAACTATTTTGATGATTAAACATTTAAACGGCTGCATAATGGAAATATGAGGGGAACGAAAGTTATTTACTTTCTTTTTTTCTCTCTTTCACGTCAGGGCCTCTCTGTTTTATTAAAGACAGTAAATTTGAAACGCCTTTTCTAAAAGAAAACTTGTTTCTAGCAGTCTACTGAGCAGGCAAGGGAAAGAGCGTTACAGATTATGATAAAACTCTGGGTTAAAACCTGGTCGAAGTATTTTAAAACTGAATTTGTTCAGTTTTTGCGAGAAATTCACAATAAAAGTAAAGATTTTATGTACCATGTTCTCATCTAAGTGAACCCATTTGCAGCAATAAAAGATCTACTTTCACGATGGTCTAATTGCAACTGAACCCATGCAACTGAGCCATCGTGCATCTGACCCCAGATGCAAATAAACCATGATTTAAGTGAATCCCCATGTAACTTGACTCCCGTGCAACTCAACCCTCGTGTAACTGAACATTCATCCTGCTGATCCCTAATTAACTGAGTCCTCGTTCGACTGAACCCCCTGAACCTCAACCCCCGTTAACTGAACCCTCTTACAACTGAACTCCCGTTTAACTGGACCCCCTTCTAACTCAATAAAAGTTATATGAGCCCTGATTCAACTTACCCCCGTTTAATTCAACCCCGTTTTATTCAACCCTCATGTTACTCAACCCAATTTAAATCAAGCCCTGTTTGACTCAGCCCAAGGTTCCCGTTAGGCTAAAATTTTAATAGGATGTCGTCTCTAGTCTAGGATGCACAATAGTATAAAAGAACTTGAAGAACAATACAGAGGTATTGGAAAGAAACCGGAATTTTACAGGCTCAAAACTATCTGCTGCAAAAAAGAAGAAAAGCTTCCAAAATAATATTACAACGGTTGCAATTATTATATTTAGAAGCAGATTTGAATATTTCACAAATTTGAAATTTTAGGTTAAGCATACCAAGTAACGTTAAAACTTGTGACTACTGAATGTACACCTTTACGAGGGGAAATAAAAACTAATTCAAATAACCTGGGGTGGTTAACCTTTTCAGCACCCCTAAGATGTTCCAGCGACCCACTAGGGCTGGAAAAAAAAGAAAGGATAAAGAAGACACGTCCGGATATCAAGAACTTTTAAGTAATTCCCAAAAATTTGTTTCGTAATTAATTTTAGTAATAACGACGAACATAAAAAATATCTATTATTAGTGAATAAGCTTTGTATTTGATTGAATTTTTTTCACTTAGTATTTTTTCAAAACTTTTTTATTTTCCCTCTGGAAAGATAATAGAATAGGATACAATTTACAGGCTAAAATAGCACAAAAGCTAGCATAGACCTTTTATGAGGAGGAGAGTACTTAGGAGGGAATTTTAAAATCAAATAAAGGTTTTTCAGTAATGAAGATTTCAGCGGCAGACCTTTTGGTCTGCCGCTGAAGTCTTTACACTCCATGGTTTCAAATCTTTACACTCTAGAAATGGATCTAAGATCATATTTTGGTGCCAAAGGGCGTTTTGTGATGTTGTTGGGGGTTGAGTTGAATGAGGGTTGAACTGAATGGAGTTGATTTGCGCAGATATTGAGGTGAATAAGGGCTGAGTTGTATGGAAGTTCAGTTGAATGAAGTACAAGTGGTATAAAGCATCAGTAAGAGTTTAATAGGGGATACAAAGCATTTACAAAAGGATCAAAAGCGTTTACAAGTGGCAATAAGCATTAGCAAGAGTTTAATAGGTGATAAAAAGCATTTATAAATTCTCCTAAAGCGTTTACAAGTGGTATAAAGAATAAGTAAGAATTTTATAAGGGATAAAAAGCATTTACAAAACCCAAAAACGGTGTACAAGTGGAATAAAGCATCAGTAAGAGTTTTATAGGTGATAAAAAGCATTTATAAAAACCCCAAAAGCGTGTAAAAGTGGTATAAGATCAGTTGGAGTTTTATAGGTGATAAAAAGCATTTATAAAAGAACCAAAAGCGTTTAAAAGTGGTATAAAGCATTAGAAAGAGTTTTATAGGTGATAAAAAGCATTTATAAAAGCTCAAAAGCGTGTACAAGTGGTATAAAGCATCAGTAAGAGTTTAATAGGTGATACAAAGCATTTATAAAAGCATCAAAAGCGTGTGCAAGTGGTAAAAAGCATCAGTAAGAGTTTAATAGGTAATAAAAAGCATTTAAAAACTGTCCAAAAGCGTTTACAAGCGGTATGAAGCAACAGTAAGAGTTTTATCAGCGATACTAAGCATTTATAAAAGAACCAAAAGCGTGTACAAGCCGTGTAAAGCATCAGTAAGAGTTTTATAGGTGATAAAAAGCATTTATAAAAACCCCAAAAGTATGTAAAAGTGGTATAAGATCAGTTAGAGTTTTATAGGTGATAAAAAGCATTTATAAAAGAACCAAAAGCGTTTAAAAGTGGTATAAAGGATTAGAAAGAGTTTTATAGGTGATAAAAAGCATTTATAAAAGCCCCAAAAGCGTGTACAAGTGGTATAAAGCATCAGTAAGAGTTTAATAGGTGATACAAAGCATTTATAAAAGCATCAAAAGCGTGTGCAAGTTGTAAAAAGCATCAGTAAGAGTTTAATAGGTGATAAAATGCATTTATAAAAGCACTAAGAGCGTGTACAAGTGGTAAAAAACATCAGTAAGAGTTTTATAAGTGATATAAAGCATTTATAAAAGCACCAAAAGTGTGTACAAGTGGTATAAAGCAACAGTAAGAGTTTTTTAAGTTATACAAAGCATTTATAAAAAACCAAAAGCAAGTACAAGTGGTATAAAGCAACAGTAAGAGTTTTATCAGCGATTCAAAGCATTTATAAAAGCACCAAAAGCATGCACAAGTGGTATAAAGCATCAGTAAGAAAGTTTTAAGTTATGCAAAGCATTTATAAAAAACCAAAAGCATGTACAAGTGGTATAAAGCAACAGTAAGAGTTTTATCAGCGATACAAAGCAATTATAAAAGCACCAAAAGCGTGTACCAAAAGTGGTGTAAAGCCTCAGTAAGAGTTTTATATTTGATACAAAGCTTTTATGAAAGCACCAAATGCGTGTACAAGTGGTATTAAGCATCAGTACGAGTTTTATCAGCGATACAATGCATTTATAAAAGCACTAAAAGCGTGTACAAGTGGTATAAAACATCAGTAAGAGTTTTATAAGTGATACAAAGCATTTATAAAAGCACCAAAAGCGTATACAAGTGGTATAAAGCAACAGTAAGAGTTTTATCAGCGATACAAAGCATTTATAAAAGCATCAAAAGCGTGTACAAGTGGTACAAAGCATCAGTAAGAGTTTTATCAGCGATACAAATCATTTATAAAAGCACCAACAGAGTGCACAAGTGATATAAAGCATCAGTAAGAGTTTTATAGGTGATCAAAAGCATTTATAAAAGCCTCAAAAGCGTGTAAAAGTGGTACAAAGCATCAGTAAGAGTTTTATAGGTGATAAATAGCTCTTATAAAAACCCCAAAAGCGTGTACAAGTGGTATAAAGCCTCAGTAAGAGTTTTATCGGCGATACAATGCATTTATCAAAGCCCCAAAAGCGTTTACAAATGGTATAAAGCACCAGTAGGAGTTTTATAAGTGATAAAAAAGCATTTATAAAAGCACCAAAAGCTTGTACAAGTGGTATAAAGCATTAGTAAGAGTTTTATATTTGATACAAAGCATTTATAAAAGCACCAAAAGCGTGTACAAGTGGTATAAAGCATCAGTAAGAGTTTTATATTTGATACAAAGCATTTATAAAAGCACCAAAAGCGTGTACAAGTGGTATAAAGCATCAATAAGAGTTTTATTTTTTATAAAAAGCATTTATAAAAGCACTAAAGCGTGTAAAAGTGGTATGAAGCATCAGTAAGAGTTTTATAGGTGATAAAAAGCCTTTATAAAAACCCCAAAAGCGTGTACAAGTGGTATAAAGCATCAATAAGAGTTTTATATTACATAAAAAGCATTTATAAAAGCACTAAAAGCGTGTAAAAGTGGTATAAAGCATCAGTAAGTGTTTTATCAGCGATACAAAGCAATTATAAAAGCACCAAAAGCGTGTACAATTGGTATAAAGCATCAGTAAGAGTTTTATAGACGAAAAAAAGCATTTATAAAAGCCCCAAAAGCGTGTACAAGTGCTATAAAGCATCAGTAAGGGTGTTATATTTGATACAAAGCATTTATAAAATTAACAAAAGCGTGTACAAGTGGTATAAAGCATCAGTAAGAGTTTTATCAGCAATACAAAGTATTTATTAAAACACCGAATGCATTTACAAGTGGTATAAAGCATCAGTAAAAGTTTTATAAGGGATACAAAGCATTTATAAAAGCATCAAAAGCATGTACAAGTGGTATAAAGCAACAGTAAGAGTTTTATCAGCGATACAAAGCAATTATAAAAGCACCAAAAGCGTGTACAAGTGGTGTAAAGCATCAGTAAGAGTTTAATAGAGGATACAAAGCATTTATAAAAGCATGAAAAGCGTGTAAAAGTGGTATAAAGCATCAGTAAGAGTTTAATAGGGGATACAAAGCATTTATAAAAGCATCAAAAGCGTGTAAAAGTGGTATAAAGCATCAGTAAGAGTTTAATAGGGGATACAAAGCATTTATAAAAGCATCAAAAGCGTTTACAAGTGGTAATAAGCATCAGCAAAAGTTTAATAGGTGATAAAAATCATTTATAAATTCTCCTAAAGCGTTTACAAGTGGTATAAAGCATAAGTAAGATTTTTATAAGTGATAAAAAGCATTTACAAAACCCAAAAAGCGTGTACAAGTGGAAGAAAGCATCAGTAAGAGTTTTATAAGTGATAAAAAGCATTTATAAAAATCCCAAAAGCGTGTACAAATGGTATAAAGCATCAGTAAGAATTTAATAGGTGATGCAAAGCATTTATAAAAGCATCAAAAGTGTGTACAAGTGGTACAAAGCATCAGTAAGAGTTTAATAAATGATAAAAAGCATTTAAAAACTCTCCAAAAGCGTTTACAAGCGGTATAAAGCAACAGTAAGAGTTTTATCAGCGATACTAAGCATTTATAAAAGAACCAAAAGCGTGTACAAGCCGTGTAAAGCATCAGTAATAGTTTATAGGTGATAAAAAGCATTTATAAAAGCCCAAAAAGGGTGTAAAAGTGGTATAAGATCAGTAAGAGTTTTATAGGTGATAAAAAGCATTTATAAAAGAACCAAAAGCGTGTAAAAGTGGTATAAAGCATTAGAAAGAGTTTTATAGGTGATAAAAAGTATTTATAAAAGCCCCAAAAGCGTGTACAAGTGGTATAAAGCATCAGTAAGAGTTTAATAGGTGATAAAAAGCATTTATAAAAGCATCAAAAGCGTGTGCAAGTGGTAAAAAGCATCAGTAAGAGTTTAATAGGTGATAAAATGCATTTATAAAAGCACTAAAAGCGTGTACAAGTGGTAAAAAACATCAGTAAGAGTTTTATAAGTGAGATAAAGCATTTAAAAAAGCACCAAAAGTGCGTACGAGTGGTATAAAGCAACAGTAAGAGTTTTATCAGCGATTCAAAGCATTTATAAAAGCACCAAAAGCATGTACATGTGGTATAAAGCATCAGTAAGAGTTTTTTTAAGCTATACAAAGCATTTATAAAAAACCAAAAGCATGTACAAGTGGTATAAAGCAACAGTAAGAGTTTTATCAGCGATACAAAGCAATTATAAAAGCAACAAAAGCGTGTACCAATTGTAGAGTAAAGCCTCAGTAAGAGTTTTATATTTGATACAAAGCGTTTATGAAAGCACCAAATGCGTGTACAAGTGGTATTAAGCATCAGTACAAGTTTTATCAGCAATACGAATCATTTATAAAAGCACCAAAAGCGTGCGCAAGTAGTATAAAGCATCAGTAAGAGTTGTATAAGTGATACAAAGCATTTATAAAAGCACCAAAAGCGTATACAAGCGGTATAAAGCAACAGTAAGAGTTTTATCAGCGATACAAAGCATTTATAAAAGCATCAAAAGCGTGTACAAGTGGTACAAAGCATCAGTAAGAGTTTTATCAGCGATACAAATCATTTATAAAAGCACCAAAAGCGTGCACAAGTGATATAAAGCATCAGTAAGACTTTTAGAAGTGATAAAAAGCATTTATAAAAGCCTCAAAAGCGTGTAAAAGTGGTACAAAGCATCAGTAAGAATTTTATAGGTGATAAATAGCTCTTATAAAAGCCCCGAAAGCGTGTACAAGTGGTATAAGGCATCAGTAAGAGTTTTATCAGCGATACAATGCATTTATCAAAGCCCCAAAAGCGTTTACAAATGTTATAAAGCACCAGTAGGAGTTTTATAAGTGATAAAAAAGCATTTATAAAAGCACCAAAAGCTTGTACAAGTGGTATAAAGCATTAGTAAGAGTTTTATAGGTGATAAAAAGCATTTATAAAAACCTCAAAAGCGTGTACAAGTGGTATAAAGCATCAGTAAGAGTTTTATATTTGATACAAAGCATTTATAAAAACACCAAAAGCGTGTATAAGTGGTATAAAGCATCAATAAGAGTTTTATATTTGATAAAAAGCATTTATAAAAGCACTAAAATTGTGTAAAAGTGGTATAAAGCATCAGTAAGAGTTTTATAGGTGATAAAAAGCATTTATAAAAGCACTAAAATTGTGTAAAAGTGGTATAAAGCATCAGTAAGAGTTTTATAGGTGATAAAAAGCATTTATAAAAGCCCCAAAAGCGTGTACAAGTGGTATAAAGCATCAGTAAGAGTTTAATAGGTGATAAAAAGCATTTATAAAAGCATCAAAAGCGTGTGCAAGTGGTAAAAAGCATCAGTAAGAGTTTAATAGGTGATAAAATGCATTTATAAAAGCACTAAAAGCGTGTACAAGTGGTAAAAAGCATCAGTAAGAGTTTTATAAGTGAGATAAAGCATTTAAAAAAGCACCAAAAGTGCGTACGAGTGGTATAAAGCAACAGTAAGAGTTTTATCAGCGATTCAAAGCATTTATAAAAGCACCAAAAGCATGTACATGTGGTATAAAGCATCAGTAAGAGTTTTTTTAAGCTATACAAAGCATTTATAAAAAAACCAAAAGCATGTACAAGTGGTATAAAGCAACAGTAAGAGTTTTATCAGCGATACAAAGCAATTATAAAAGCACCAAAAGCGTGTACCAATTGTAGAGTAAAGCCTCAGTAAGAGTTTTATATTTGATACAAAGCGTTTATGAAAGCACCAAATGCGTGTACAAGTGGTATTAAGCATCAGTACAAGTTTTATCAGCAATACGAATCATTTATAAAAGCACCAAAAGCGTGCGCAAGTAGTATAAAGCATCAGTAAGAGTTGTATAAGTGATACAAAGCATTTATAAAAGCACCAAAAGCGTATACAAGCGGTATAAAGCAACAGTAAGAGTTTTATCAGCGATACAAAGCATTTATAAAAGCATCAAAAGCGTGTACAAGTGGTACAAAGCATCAGTAAGAGTTTTATCAGCGATACAAATCATTTATAAAAGCACCAAAAGCGTGCACAAGTGATATAAAGCATCAGTAAGACTTTTAGAAGTGATAAAAAGCATTTATAAAAGCCTCAAAAGCGTGTAAAAGTGGTACAAAGCATCAGTAAGAATTTTATAGGTGATAAATAGCTCTTATAAAAGCCCCGAAAGCGTGTACAAGTGGTATAAGGCATCAGTAAGAGTTTTATCAGCGATACAATGCATTTATCAAAGCCCCAAAAGCGTTTACAAATGTTATAAAGCACCAGTAGGAGTTTTATAAGTGATAAAAAAGCATTTATAAAAGCACCAAAAGCTTGTACAAGTGGTATAAAGCATTAGTAAGAGTTTTATAGGTGATAAAAAGCATTTATAAAAACCTCAAAAGCGTGTACAAGTGGTACAAAGCATCAGTAAGAGTTTTATAGGTGATACAAAGCATTTATAAAAACACCAAAAGCGTGTATAAGTGGTATAAAGCATCAATAAGAGTTTTATATTTGATAAAAAGCATTTATAAAAGCACTAAAATTGTGTAAAAGTGGTATAAAGCATCAGTAAGAGTTTTATAGGTGATAAAAAGCATTTATAAAAACCCCAAAAGCGTGTATAAGTGGTATAAAGCATCAATAAGAGTTTTATATTTGATAAAAAGCATTTATAAAAGCACTAAAAGCGTGTAAAAGTGGTATAAAGCATCAGTAAGTATTTTATCAGCGATACAAAGCATTTATAATAGCACCAAAAGCGTGTACAATTGGTATAAAGCATCAGTAAGAGTTTTATAGACGAAAAAAAGCATTTATAAAAACCCCAAAAGCGTGTACAAGTGGTATAAAGCATCAGTAAGAGTGTTATATTTGATACGAAGCATTTATAAAAGCAACAAAAGCATGTACAAGTGGTATAAAGCATTAGTAAGAGTTTTATCAGCAATACAAAGTATTTGTTAAAACACCAAAAGCATTTACGAGTGGTATAAAGCATCAGTAAGAGTTTTATAAGTGATATAAAGCATTTATAAAAGCACCAAAAGCATGTACAAGTGGTATAAAGCAACAGTAAGAGTTTTATCAGCGATACAAAGCATTTATAAAAGCACCAAAAGCGTGTACAAGTGGTGTAAAGCATCAGTAAGAGTTTAATAGGGGATACAAAGCATTTATAAAAGCATCAAAAGCGTGTACAAGTGGTATAAAGCAACAGTAAGAGTTTAATAGGGGATACAAAGCATTTATAAAAGCATCAAAAGCGTTTACAAGTGGTAATAAGCATCAGCAAGAGTTAAATAGGTGATAAAAAGCATTTAAAAATTCTCCTAAAGCGTTTACAAGTGGTATAAAGCATAAGTAAGAATTTTATAAGTGACAAAAAGCATTTACAAAACCCAAAAAGCGTGTACAAGTAGAAAAAAGCATCAGTAAGAGTTTTATAAGTGATAAAAAGTATTTATAAAAACCCCAAAAGCGTGTACAAGTGGTACAAAGCATCAGTAAGAGTTTAATAGGTGATAAAAAGCATTTAAAAACTCAAAAAGCGTTTACAAGCGGTATAAAGCAACAGTAAGAGTTTTATCAGCGATACTAAGCATTTATAAAAGAACCAAAAGCGTGTACAAGCCGTGTAAAGCATCACTAAGAGTTTTATAGGTGATAAAAAGCATTTATAAAAGCCCCAAAAGTGTGTAAAAATGGTATAAGATCAGTAAGAGTTTTATAGGTGATAAAAAGCATTTATAAAAGAACCAAAAGCGTGTAAAAGTGGTATAAAGCATTAGAAAGAGTTTTATAGGTGATAAAAGCATTTATAAAAGCCCCAAAAGCGTGTACAAGTGGTATAAAGCATCAGTAAGAGTTTAATAGGTGATACAAAGCATTTATAAAAGCATCAAAAGCGTGTGCAAGTGGTAAAAAGCATCAGTAAGAGTTTAATAGGTGATAAAATGCATTTATACAAGCACTAAAAGCGTGTACAAGTGGTATAAAGCAACAGTAAGAGTTTTATAAGTGATATAAAGCATTTATAAAAGCACCAAAAGTGTGTACAAGTGGTATAAAGCAACAGTAAGAGTTTTATCAGCGATTCAAAGCATTTATAAAAGCACCAAAAGCATTTACAAGTGGTATAAAGCATCAGTAAGAGTTTTTTAAGTTATACAAAGCATTTATAAAAAAACCAAAAGCATGTACAAGTGGTATAAAGCAACAGTAGGAGTTTTATCAGCGATACAAATCAATTATAAAAGCACAAAAAGCGTGTACCAAAAGTGGTGTAAAGCCTCAGTAAAAGTTTTATATTTGATACAAAGCGTTTATTAAAGCACCAAATACGTGTACAAGTGGTATTGAGCATCAGTACGAGTTTTTTCAGCAATACAAATCATTTATAAAAGCACCAAAAGCGTGCACAAGTAGTATAAAGCATGAGTAAGAGTTGTATAAGTGATACAAAGCATTTATAAAAGCCCCAAAAGCATGTACAAGTGGTATAAAGCATCAGTAAGAGTTTAATAGGTGATACAAAGCATTTATAAAAGCATCAAAAGCGTGTGCAAGTGGTTAAAAGCATCAGTAAGAGTTTAATAGGTGATAAAATGCATTTATAAAAGCACTAAAAGCGTGTACAAGTGGTAAAAAGCATCAGTAAGAGTTTTATAAGTGATATAAAGCATTTATAAAAGCACCAAAAGTGTGTACAAGTGGTATAAAGCAACAGTAAGAGTTTTATCAGCGATTCAAAGCATTTATAAAAGCACCAAAAGCATGTACAAGTGGTATAAAGCATCAGTAAGAGTTTTTCAAGTTATACAAAGCATTTATAAAAAAACCAAAAGCATGTACAAGTGGTATAAAGCAACAGTAAGAGTTTTATCAGCGATACAAAGCAATTATAAAAGCACAAAAAGCGTGTACAAGTGGTATAAAGTATCAGTAAGAGTTTTATCAGCAATACAAAGTATTTATTAAAGCACCAAAAGCACTTACAAGTGGTATAAAGCATCAGTAAGAGTTTTATAAGTGATACAAAGCATTTATAAAAGCACCAAAAGCATGTACAAGTGGTATAAAGCAACAGTAAGAGTTTTATCAGCAATACAAAGCAATTATAAAAGCACCAAAAGCATGTACAAGTGGTATAAAGCATCAGTAAGAGTTTTATATTTGATACAAAGCGTTTATGAAAGCACCAAAAGCGTGTACAAGTGGTATTAAGCATAAGTACGAGTTTTATCAGCAATACATATCATTTATAAAAGTACCAAAAGCGTGGGCAAGTGGTATAAAGCATCAGTAAGAGTTTTATCAGCGATACAATGCATTTATCAAAGAACCAAAAGCGTTTACAAGTGGTATAAAGCACCAGTAAGAGTTTTATAAGTGATAAAAAGCATTTATAAAAGTACCAAAAGCTTGTACAAGTGATATAAAGCATTAATAAGGGTTTTATAGGCGATAAAAAGCATTTATAAAAATCCCAAAAGCTTGTACAAGTGGTATAAAGCATCAATAAGAGTTTTATATTTGAAAACAAGCATTTATAAAAGAACTAAAAGCGTGTAAAAGTGGTATAAAGCATCAGTAAGAGTTTTATCAGCGATACAAAGCATTTATGAAAGCACCAAAAGCGTGTACAAGTGGTATAAAGCATCAGTAAGAGTTTTATAAGTGATACAAAGCATTTATATAAGCACCAAAAGCGTGTACAAGTGGTATAAAGCAACATCAAGAGTTTTATCAGCGATACAAAGCATTTATAAAAACACCAAAAGCGTGTACAAGTGGTATAAAGCATCAGTTAGACTTTCATAGGTGATAAAAAGCATTTATAAAAGTCCCAAAAGGGTTTGAAAGTGGTAAAAAGCATAAGTAAGAGTTTTATAAGCAATAAAAAGCATTTATAAAAGCCCCAAAAGCTTGTACAAGTGGTGTAAAGCACCAGTAAGAGTTTTATATTTGATACAAAGCATCTATAAAAGCACCAAAAGCGTGTACGAGTGGTATAAAGCATCAGTAAGAGTTTTATCAGCGATACAAAGCATTTATAAAAGCACAAAAAGCGTGTACAAGTGGCATAAAGCATCAGTAAATGTTTTATAAGTGATACAAAGCATTTATATAAGCACCAAAAGCGAGTACAAATGGTATAAAGCAACATTAAGGGTTTTGTCAGCGAAACAAAGCATTTATAAAAGCGCCAAAAAAGTGAACAACTGGTATAAAGCATCAGTAAGAGTTTTTTAAGTTGTATAAAGCATTTTAAAAAAAAAACACCAAAAGCATGTACAAGTGGTACAAAGTAACAGTAAGAGTTTTATCAGCGATACAAAGCAATTATAAAAGCACCAAAAGCGTATACAAGCGGTGTAAAGCATCAGTAAGAGTTTTATATTTGATACAAAGCGTTTATAAAAGCACCAAATGCGTGTACAAGTGGTATTAAGCTTCAGTACGAGTTTTATCAGCAATACAAATCATTTATAAAAGCACCAAAAGCGTGCACGAGTGGTATAAAGCATCAGTAAGAGTTGTATAAGTGATACAAAGCATTTATAAAAGCACCAAAAGCGTATACAAGTGGTTTAAAGCAACAGTAAGAGTTTTATCAGCGATACAAAGCATTTATAAAAGCACCAAAAGCGTGCACGAGTGGTATAAAGCATCAGTAAGAGTTGTATAAGTGATACAAAGCATTTATAAAAGCACCAAAAGCGTATACAAGTGGTATAAAGCACCAGTAAGAGTTGTATCAGCGATACAAAGCATTTATAAAAGCATCAAAAGCGTGTAAAAGTGGTACAAAGCATCAGTAAGAGTTTTATCAGCGATACAAATCATTTATAAAAGCACCAAAAGCAAGCACAAGTGTAATAAAGAATCAGTAAGAGTTTTATAGGTGATAAAAAGCATTTATAAAAGCCTCAAAAGCGTGTAAAAGTGGTACAAAGCATCAGTAAGTTTTATAGGTGATAAATAGCTCTTATAAAAGCCCGAAAGCGTGTACAAGTGGTAGAAAGCATCAGTAAGAGTTTTATCAGCGATACAATGCATTTATCAAAGCCCCAAAAGCATTTACAAGTGGTATAAAGCACCAGTAGGAGTTTTATAAGTGATAAAAAAGCATTTATAAAAGCACCAAAAGCTTGTACAAGTGGTATAAAGCATTAGTAAGAATTTATAGGTGATAAAAAGATTTTTAAAAACCTCAAAAGCGTGTACGAGTGGTATAAAGCATCAGTAAGAGTTTTATATTTGATACAAAGCATTTATAAAAGCACCAAAAGCGTGTACAAGTGGTATAAAGCATAAATAAGAGTTTTATATTTGATAAAAAGCATTTATAAAAGCACTAAAAGCTTGTAAAAGTGGTAAAAAGCATCAGTAACAGTTTTATAGGTGATAAAAAGCATTTATAAAAACCCCAAAAGCATGTACAAGTGGTAGTGAGCATCAATAAGAGTTTTATATTTCATAAAAAGCATTTATAAAAGCACTAAAAGCGTGTAAAAGTGGTATAAAGCATCAGTAAGAGTTTTATAAGCGATACAAAGCATTTATAAAAACACCAAAAGCGTGTACAAGTGGTGTAAAGCATCAGTAAGAGTTTTATTACTGATACAATGCATTTATAAAAGCACCGAAAGCGTGTACAAGTGGTATAAAGCAACAGTAAGAGTTTTATCAGCGAAACAAAGCATTTATAAAAACACCAAAAGCGTGTACAAGTGGTATAAAGCACTAGGAAGAGTTTTGTATTTGATACAAAGCATTTATAAAAGCACCAAAAGTATATACAAGTGGTATAAAGCATCAGTAAGAGTTTTATAGATGATAAAAAGCATTTGTAAAAGCCCCAAAAGCGTGTACAAGTGGTATAAAGCACCAGTAAGAATTTTGTATTTGATACAAAGCATTTATAAAAGTACCAAAAGCGTGTACGAGCGGTATAAAGCATCAGTAAGAGTTTTATTACTGATACAATGCATTTATAAAAGCACCGAAAGCGTGTACAAGTGGTATAAAGCAACAGTAAGAGTTTTATCAGCGAAACAAAGCATTTATAAAAACACCAAAAGCGTGTACAAGTGGTATAAAGCACCAGGAAGAGTTTTGTATTTGATACAAAGCATTT
Source organism: Artemia sinica (assembly GCA_027921565.1). Lineage (NCBI taxonomy): Eukaryota > Metazoa > Arthropoda > Branchiopoda > Anostraca > Artemiidae > Artemia > Artemia sinica. Next base: position 14,264,558 of record CM051263.1, on the reverse strand, counting down.
ATAAAAGCACCAAAAGTATGTACAAGTGGTATAAAGCATCAGTAAGAGTTTTATAGATGATAAAAAGCATTTGTAAAAGCCCCAAAAGCGTGTACAAGTGGTATAAAGCACCAGTAAGAATTTTGTATTTGATACAAAGCATTTATAAAAGTACCAAAAGCGTGTACGAGCGGTATAAAGCATCAGTAAGAGTTTTATCAGCAATACAAAGCACTTATAAAAGCACGAAAAGCGTTTACAAGTGGTATAAAGCATCAGTAAATGTTTTATAAGTGATACAAAGCATTTATAAAAGCACCAAAAGCGAGTACAAGTGGTATAAAGCAACAATAAGGGTTTTATCAGCGAAACGAAGCATTTATAAAAGCGCCAAAAAAGTGTACGCGTACAAGTGGTATAAAGCATCAATAAGAGTTTTATATTTGATAAAAAGCATTTATAAAAGTACTAAAAGCGTTTAAAAGTGGTATAAAGCATCAGTAAGAGTTTTATAGGTGATTAAAAGCATTTATAAAAACCCCAAAAGCGTGTACAAGTGGTATAAAGCACCAATAAGAGTTTTGATAAAAAGCATTTATAAAAGGCCCAAAAGCGTGTAAAAGTAGTCTAAAGCATCAGTAAGAGTTTTGAAGTTGATAGAAAGCATTTATAAAAGCTCAAAAAGCGTGTAAAAGTGGTATAAAGCATCAGTAAGAGTTTTATAGGAGATAAAAAGCATTTATAAAAGCCCTAAAAGCGTATAAAAGTGGTACAAAGCATCAGTAAGAGTGTTTATAGCTAAACAAAGCATTTATAAAAGCACCAAAAGCGTTTACAAGTAGCATAAAGAATCAGTAAGTGTTTTATAGGTGATAAAAAGCATTTATAAAAGCACCAAAAGTATGTACAAGTGGTATAAAGCATCAGTAATAGTTTTATAGTTGACAAAAAGCATTTATAAAAGCCCCAAAAGCGTTTACAAGTGGTATAAAGCACCAGTAAGAGTTTTGTATTTGATACAAAGCATTTATAAAAGCATCAAAAGCGTGTACGAGCGGTATAAAGCATCAGTAAGAGTTTTATCAGCAATACAAAGCATTTATAAAAGCACAAAAAGCGTGTACAAGTGGTATAAAGTATCAGTAAGTGTTTTGTAAGTGATACAAAGCATTTATGCTTTGGTTTTATCAGCGATACAAAGCATTTATAAAAGCATCAAAAGCGTGTAAAAGTGGTAAAAAGCATCAGTAAGAGTTTTCTCAGCGATACAAATCATTTATAAAAGCACCAAAAGCGTGTACAAGTGGTATAAAGCATCAGTAAGAGTTTTATAGGTGATAAAAAGCATTTATAAAAGCCTCAAAAGCGTGTAAAAGTGGTACAAAGCATCAGTAACAGTTTTATAGGTGGTAAATAGCTTTTATAATAGCCCCGAAAGCGTGTACAACATAAAAGCCCCAAAATCGTGTACAAGTGGTATAAAACATCAGTAAGAGTTCTATAGGTGATAAAAACCATTTATAACACCCCCAAAAGCGTGTAAAAGTATAAAGCGTCAGTAAGAGTTTATAGGTGATAAAAAGCATTTATAAAAGCCGCAAAAGCGTGTACAAGTGGTATAAAGCATCAGTAAGAGTTTTATAGGTGATAAAACGCATATATAAAACCATCAAAAGCATGTAAAAGTGATATAAAGAGTCAGTAAGAGTTTCATCAGTGATACAAAGCATTTATAAAAGCCCCAAATCGTGTACAAGTTCTATAAAGCACCAGTAAGAGTTTTATAGGCGATAGAAAGCATTTATAAAAACCCCAAAAGCTTGAAAAAGTGGTATAAAGCATCAGTAAGAATTTTATAGGTGATAAAAAGCATATATAACAGCCCCAAAACTTTGTACATGTGGTATAAAGCATCAGTAAGAGTTTTATCAGCGATACAAAGCATTTATAAAAGGACCAAAAGCGTTTACAAGTGGTATAAAGAATCAGTAAGAGTTTTATAGGTGATAAAAAGCAATTATAAAAGCACCAAAAGCATGTACCAGTGATATAAAGCATCAGAAAGAATTTTATAGGTAATAAAAAAGATTTATAAAGGCCCCAAAATTGTGTACAAGTGGTATAAAGCTTCAGTAAGAGTTTTATAGGTGATAAAAAGCATTTATAAAAGCCCCAAAAGCGTGTACAAGTGGTATAAAGCATCAGTAAGAGTTTTATCAGCGATAGAAAGCATTTATAAAAGCACAAAAAGCGTGTACAAGTGGTATAAAGCATCAGTAAATGTTTTATAAGTGATACAAAGCATTTATAAAAGCACCAAAAGCGATTACAAGTGGTATAAAGCAACAGTAAGAGTTTTATCAGCGAAACAAAACATTTATAAAAGCCCCAAAAGCGTGTACAAGTGGTATAAAGCATCAGTAAGAGTTTTATATTCGATACAAAGCATTTATGAAAGCAACAAAAGCGTGTACAAGTAGTATAAAGCATCAGTAAGAGTTTTATCAGCAATACAAAGTATTTATTGAAGCACCAAAAGCGTGTACAAGTGGTATAAAGCATCAGTAAGAGTTTTATAAGTGATACAAAGCATTTATAAAAGCACCAAAAGTATGTACATCTGGTATAAAGCAACAGTAAGAGTTTTATCAGCGATACAAAGCAATTATAAAAGCACGAAAAGCGTGTACAAGTGGTGTAAAGCATCAGTGCGAGTTTTATATTTGATACAAAGCATTTATGAAAGCACCAAAAGCGTGCACAAGTAGTTTAAAGCATCAGTAAGAGTTTTATAAGTCATACAAAGCATTTATAAAAGCACCAAAAGCATATACAAGTGGCATAAAGCAACAGTAAGAGTTTTATTAGCAATAAAAAGCATTTATAAAAGCCCCAAAAGCGTGTAGAAGAGGTAAAAAGCATCAGGAAGAGTTTTCTATTTGATACAAAGCATTTATGAAAGCACCAAAAGCGTGTACAAGTGGTATTAAGCATCAGTAAGAGTTTTATCAGCAAGACAAATCATTTATAAAAGCACCAAAAGCGTGCACAAGTGGTATAAAGCATTAGCAAGAGTTTTATCACCGATACGAAGCATTTATCAAAGCACCAAAAGCAGTTACAAGTGGTATAAAGCATCAGTAACAGTTTTATAAGTGATAAAAAGCATTTATAAAAGCACCAAAAGCTTGTACAATTGGTATAAAGCATTAGTAAGAGTTTTATAGGTAGTAAAAAGCATTTATAAGAGCCTCAAAAGCGTTTACAAGTGGTATAAAGCAATAGTAAGAGTTTTATAGGTGGTAAAAATCATTTATAAAAGCCGCAAAAGTGTGTAAAAGTGGTATAAAGCCTGTTATAGGTGATAAAAAGCATTTATAAAAGCCCCAAACCGTTTACAAGTGGTATAAAGCATCAGTAAGAGTTTATCAGCGATAAAAAGCATTTATAAAAGCACTAAAATCGTGTAAAAGTGGTATAAAGCATCAGTAAGTGCTTCATCAGCGATACAAAGCATTTATAAAAGCACCAAAAGCGTGTACAAGCAGTATAAAGCATTAGTAAGAATTTTTATAAGTGATACAAAGCATTTATAAAAGCACCAAAAGCGTATACATGTGGTATAAAGCATCAGAAGAGTTTTATAGGTGATAAAAAGCATTTATAAAAGCCCCAAAAGCGTGTACAAGTGGTATAAAGCATCAGTAAGAGTTTTATAGGTGATAAAAAGCATTTATAAAAGCCCCAAAAGCGTGTAAAAGTGGTATAAAGCATCAGTAAGAGTTTATAGGTGATAAAAAGCATTTATAAAAGCCCCAAAAGCGTGTACAATTGGTATAAAGCATCAGTAAGAGTTCTATAGGTGATAAAAAGCATTTATAAAAGCCTCAAAAGCGTGTACAAATGGTATAAAGAATCAGTAAGAGTTTTATAGTTGATAAAACACATATATAAATGCAGCAAAAGCATGTACAAGTGGTATAAAGAATCAGTAAGAGTTTTATCAGCAATACAAAGCATTTATAAAAGCACCAAAAGCGTTTACAAGTGGTATAAAGAATAAGTAAGAGTTTTATAGGTGATAAAAAGCATTTATAAAAGCATGAAAAGCATTTACCAGTGGTATAAAGCATCAGAAAGAGTTTTATAGGTGATAAAAAGCATTTATAAAAACCCCAAAGGCGTGTACAAATGGTATAAAGCATCAGTAAGAGTTTTATATTTGATACAAAGCCTTTATAAAAGCACCAAAAGCATGTACAAGTGGTATAAAGCATCAGTAAGAGTTTTATCAGCAATACAAAGCATTTATAAAAGCACCAAAAGCGTGTACAATAGTATAAAGCAACAGTAAGAGTTTTATTAGCGATACAAAGCATTTATAAAAGCACCAAAAGCGTGTACAAGTGGTATAAAGCATTAGTAAGAGTTTTATATGTGATAAAAAGCATTTACAAAAGCCCCAAAATCGTGTAAAAGTGACATTAAGTCTCAGTAAGAGTTTTAAAGGTGATAAAAAGCATTTATAAAAGCCCCAAAAGCGTGTAAAAGTGGTATATAGCATCAGTAAGAGTTTATCAGCGATGAAAAGCATTTATAAACGCACCATAAGCATGTAAAAGTGGTATAAAGCATCAGTAAGTGTTTTATCAGCAATACAAAGCATTTATAAAAGCACCAAAAGCGTGTACAATAGTATAAAGCATTAGCAAGAGTTTTATAAGTGATAAAAAGCATTTATAAAGGCACCAAAAGCATAAACAAGTAGTATAAAGCATCAGTAAGAGTTTTATAGATGATAAAAAGGATTTATAAAAGCCCCAAAAGTGTGTACAAGTGGTATAAAGCATCAGTAAGAGTTTTATCAGCGATACAAAGCATTTATAAAAGGACCAAAAGCGTTTACAAGTGGTATAAAGAATCAGTAAGAGTTTTATAGGTGATAAAAAGCAATTATAAAAGCACCAAAAGCATGTACCAGTGATATAAAGCATCAGAAAGAGTTTTATAGGTAATAAAAAAGATTTATAAAGGCCCCAAAATTGTGTACAAGTGGTATAAAGCTTCAGTAAGAGTTTTATAGGTGATAAAAAGCATTTATAAAAGCCCCAAAAGCGTGTACAAGTGGTATAAAGCATCAGTAAGAGTTTTATCAGCGATAGAAAGCATTTATAAAAGCACAAAAAGCGTGTACAAGTGGTATAAAGCATCAGTAAGAGTTTTATAAGTCATACAAAGCATTTATAAAAGCACCAAAAGCGATTACAAGTGGTATAAAGCAACAGTAAGAGTTTTATCAGCGAAACAAAACATTTATAAAAGCCCCAAAAGCGTGTACAAGTGGTATAAAGCATCAGTAAGAGTTTTATATTCGATACAAAGCATTTATAAAAGCAACAAAAGCGTGTACAAGTAGTATAAAGCATCAGTAAGAGTTTTATCAGCAATACAAAGTATTTATTGAAGCACCAAAAGCGTGTACAAGTGGTATAAAGCATCAGTAAGAGTTTTATAGGTCATACAAAGCATTTATAAAAGCACCAAAAGTATGTACATGTGGTATAAAGCAACAGTAAGAGTTTTATCAGCGATACAAAACATTTATAAAAGCCCCAAAAGCGTGTACAAGTGGTGTAAAGCATCAGTGCGAGTTTTATATTTGATACAAAGCATTTATGAAAGCACCAAAAGCGTGCACAAGTGGTTTAAAGCATCAGTAAGAGTTGTATAATTCATCCAAAGCATTTATAAAAGCACCAAAAGCATATACAAGTGGCATAAAGCAACAGTAAGAGTTTTATCAGCGATAAAAAGCATTTATAAAAGCCCCAAAAGCGTGTACAAGTGGTAAAAAGCATCAGGAAGAGTTTTCTATTTGATACAAAGCATTTATGAAAGCACCAAAAGCGTGTACAAGTGGTATTAAGCATCAGTAAGAGTTTTATCAGCAAGACAAATCATTTATAAAAGCACCAAAAGCGTGCACAAGTGGTATAAAGCATTAGCAAGAGTTTTATCACCGATACGAAGCATTTATCAAAGCACCAAAAGCAGTTACAAGTGGTATAAAGCATCAGTAACAGTTTTATAAGTGATAAAAAGCATTTATAAAAGCACCAAAAGCTTGTACAATTGGTATAAAGCATTAGTAAGAGTTTTATAGGTGATAAAAAGCATTTATAAAAGCCCCAAAAGCGTGTACAAGTGGTATAAAGCATCAGTAAGAGTTCTATAGGTGATAAAAAGCATTTATAAAAGCCGCAAAAGTGTGTAAAAGTGGTATAAAGCCTGTTATAAGTGATAAAAAGCATTTATAAAAGCCCCAAACCGTTTACAAGTGGTATAAAGCATCAGTAAGAGTTTATCAGCGATAAAAAGCATTTATAAAAGCACTAAAATCGTGTAAAAGTGGTATAAAGCATCAGTAAGTGCTTCATCAGCGATACAAAGCATTTATAAAAGCACCAAAAGCGTGTACAAGCAGTATAAAGCATTAGTAAGAATTTTTATAAGTGATACAAAGCATTTATAAAAGCACCAAAAGCGTATACATGTGGTATAAAGCATCAGAAGAGTTTTATAGGAGATACAAAGCATTTATAAAAGCACCAAAAGCGTATACAAGTGGTATAAAGCATCAGTAAGAGTTCTATAGGTGATAAAAAGCATTTATAAAAGCCCCAAAAGCATGTAAAAGTGGTATAAAGCCTCAGTAAGAGTTTATAGGTGATAAAAAGCATTTATAAAAGCCTCAAAAGCGTGTACAAATGGTATAAAGAATCAGTAAGAGTTTTATAGTTGATAAAACACATATATAAATGCAGCAAAAGCATGTACAAGTGGTATAAAGCATCAGTAAGAGTTTTATCAGTGATACAAAGCATTTATAAAAGCACCAAAAGCGTTTACAAGTGGTATAAAGAATAAGTAAGAGTTTTATAGGTGATAAAAAGCATTTATAAAAGCATGAAAAGCATTTGCCAGTGGTATAAAGCATCAGAAAGAGTTTTATAGGTGATAAAAAGCATTTATAAAAACCCCAAAGGCGTGTACAAGTGGTATAAAGCATCAGTAAGAGTTTTATATGTGATACAAAGCCTTTATAAAAGCACCAAAAGCGTGTACAAGTGGTATAAAGCATCAGTAAGAGTTTTATCAGCAATACAAAGCATTTATAAAAGTACCAAAAGCGTGTACAAGTGGTATAAAGCAACAGTAAGAGTTTTATCAGCGATACAAAGCATTTATAAAAGCACCAAAAGCGTGTACAAGTGGTATAAAGCATTAGTAAGAGTTTTATATGTGATAAAAAGCATTTACAAAAGCCCCAAAATCGTGTAAAAGTGACATTAAGTCTCAGTAAGAGTTTTAAAGGTGATAAAAAGCATTTATAAAAGCCCCAAAAGCGTGTAAAAGTGGTATATAGCATCAGTAAGAGTTTATCAGCGATGAAAAGCATTTATAAACGCACCATAAGCATGTAAAAGTGGTATAAAGCATCAGTAAGTGTTTTATCAGCAATACAAAGCATTTATAAAAGCACCAAAAGCGTGTACAATAGTATAAAGCATTAGCAAGAGTTTTATAAGTGATAAAAAGCATTTATAAAGGCACCAAAACCATAATTAAGTAGTATAAAGCATCAGTAAGAGTTTTATAGATGATAAAAAGGATTTATAAAAGCCCCAAAAGTGTGTACAAGTGGTATAAAGCATCAGTAAGAGTTTTATATTGATACAAATCATTTATAAAAGCACCAAAAGCATGTACAAGTGGTATAAAGCATCAGTAAGAGTTTTATCAACGATACAAAGCATTTATAAAAGCACCAAAAGCGTGTACAAGTGGTATAAAGCATCAGTAAGAGTTTTATATTTGATACAAAGCTGTTATAAAAGCACCAAAAGCATGTACAAGTGGTATAAAGTATCAGTAAGAGTTTTATCAGCAATACAAAGCATTTATAAAGGCACCAAAAGCATGAACATGTGGTATAAAGCATCAGCAAAAGTTTTATAAGTTATACAAAACACTTATAAAAGCACCAAAAGCGTGTGCAAGTGGTATAAAGCAACAATAAGAGTTTTATCAGCGATACAAAGCATTTATAAAAGAACTAAAAGCGTGTACAAGGGATATAAATCATCAGTAAGTGTTTTATAGGAGATAAAAAGCATTTATAAAAGCCCCAAAAGCGTGTACAACTGGTATAAAGCATTTATTAAAGCACCAGAAGCGTGTAAAAGTGGTATAAAGCTTCAGTAAGTGTTTTATCAGCGATACTAAGCGTTTATAAAAGCGTGTACAAGCAGTATAAAGCATTAGTAAGAGTTTTATAAATGATAAAAAGCATTTATAAAAGCACCAAAAGCATGTACAAGTGGTATAAAGCATCAGTAAGAGTTTTATATGGGATAAAAACCATTTATAAAAGCCCCAAAAAGCGTGTACAAGTGGTATAAAGCATAAGTAAGAGTTTTATAGGTGATAAAAAGCATTTATAAAAGCCCCAAAAGTGTGTACAAGTGATATAAAGCATCAGTAAAAGTATTTTCAGAAATACAAAGTATTATAAAAGCAACAAAAGCGTGTGCAATTGGTATAAAGCATCAGTAAGAGTTTTATAAGTAATACAAAACACTTATAAAAGCACCAAAAGCGTGTGCAAGTGGTATAAAGCAACAGTAAGAGTTTTATAAGTGATACAAAGCATTTATACAAGCACCAAAAGTGTGTACAAGCGGTTTAAAGCATCAGTACGAGTTTTATAGGTGATAAAAAGCGTTTATAAAAGCCCCAAAACCGTGCAAAAGTGGTATAAAGCATCAGTAAGAGTTTATAGGTGATAAAAAGCATTTAAAAAAGCCTCAAAAGCGTGTACAAGTGGTATAAAGCATCAGTAAGAGTTTTATAGATGATAAAACACAAATACAAAAGCACCAAAAGCATGTACAAGTGGTATAAAGAATCAGTAAGAGTTTTATCAGTGATACAAAGCATTTATATCACCATTTATTACATTATTACATTTAAATACCACAAATTACAAACATCCTATTTTTGGAGTAATTAAAAGAGAGAAAAGTAACGAAAAGAATTAAACTTTACAAAATTGAGTTTTTCTTTCTGCTATATATTTAAAATTTTATGCTTTATATGTATTCTAATGTGAATGATTATTTTAGATACAGCCTTAGCGATTGTTTTTGGAAATCAAATTTATCGTAGCATCCTTTCGGATCCATTGTTCTTTCAATCATATTTTGACACATTTTTGGATAGTAACAAATTTTGAAGACACTTCAAATATATCCTGATACTATCATCTCATACCCTCAGAAACCAAACCGTACTTGATCAACTGATATTTGGAAACTATAGCAGTACTACGGACTTTACTACAAGTTCATCAAAAGTGAGATAAAATCAGAACTTAATTTAGGCCTAGATAATGTGCTACCTAGCCCAAATGGCTGGAAATATGTAAAAATGCTTTGTGCTGGAAAAATATGTGAAAATTTAAAAATTAATAATGTTATACGTAATTTATCCAAGGTATTTCTAAAACGAAAAATAAACGGTATATCAACCACATCACACAGATAAATTAAATTATTAATGGGAATTAAATTTAAAGTCAAATAATTCATAAACTTTTCTAATATAACTTGAAATCTAACTTTAGCAAAACCATTAATATTATGTTTAAGCCGCTTGGGGTCAAGTTAAAACAGAAGATGCATATGAAGAAGGATAAAAAAGTAATTTTCAGTCCTAGAGACAGAGAAAAAGAGAAACAAGGATGAATTTCAAATTGAAATCCTTCGACAAAAAAAGAACATGGCCTATATTGGACCAGAAACATAACCCTAAGGAAACCCATTGAGGGTAGATGTACATAATGACCCAAAGATGGCAGCATAATTGCTGAAAACAAAATTAAGTTGTTTTAAAAGTAAAATATTGAGAATTGGGACAATTCTTCTTTAAATGGGTAGTATTGTGGTAAAGCTTTCTAATTTAGTTAATTATCAATTTAGTAAAAATATATAAGACACAAATGTGAAGTTTTGAAATACCACTTTTTATTAAGATAAGGAAATTGAGAAATTACCACTTCCTAGCGATTAAGTGGGAAGGTGTGGTTGATAAAAATGTATAAAAGATACATTTTATCGGAAGGGGGAATCTGATACTAACTTTATGCCGGACTGACCTCTGGTCCGTTGTTTTTAGAAATACCTTGGAATTTTGTCTTATCATTGTAAGTGTCTAAGTATCTTATTATACATTATTGTAGTTTCTGAGACTTGTGGTCTACTTGGGACAGCCAGTCCCAGTAGAAAGTATATATCTGTTATTATTATATGTTAAATGAATAAAAGTATTGTATTTTAAACAACATCTCTACGATCTAACTTTAGTCCCTCGAACATACCCAGTCGGTACGCCTCATTAGTTCGGTCACAGCCTAAGGCACGCTACCAAAGTTTAATTACCTTAGGGCCAGAGTTTATCTCTCCTATAAAGAAAGAACAAAGGCATCTACGACTACAACCCCCAAATACCATAATAATACACTTCACAACACATGGTGGACAAATGAGTGCCTAAATAAATGGAGAATAAAAAAGGCAGCTAGGACAGACTTCATAAAAAAACCATCACCTACTGCATATTTAAAAAAACTACAAGCAGAATCTAATCTAAAAAGGACTATAATAGATGCTAAATATAATTACTGGAATAATTTTGCAAATAATCTCTCCAGAGAAACACATGAGCCAATTATACATAAATTCATAAGCCGCATCTGTGGGAAAAAGACTTCCCCCAACCCACTCCTGTATGAGCTTATACATAATAATACCCATTATGACAATGATAATGAAAAAGATAACCTCTTCTTAATAATCCCTTTTTATTAATAAGCTAACATTAAATAATGAAAGCAAACTGTCCCCAATTCCTATGAACCCAAGTTACCAACCACGCCCAGGATCCGAGTACATAACTAATCCATTTTCAATCCAGGAATTGAATAATGCAAAACATCATATTAGGACCAAAACTAGCGACAGCTATGACAATATACACCCTATTTGAATAAAGTATCTCACACCTTCATACAAACAAGAACTGCTAAATTGTTATAATCACGCTTGGGCATCTTCTATGTTCCCCAATATATGGAAATGTTCGTCCCTCCTACCAATCCTAAAGAAAAATAAACCCAAAGATAACCCTGAGTCTTATAGGCCCATAATGATTACTCCTGTGATGGGGAAAATAATGTAGAAAATGATCTATCACAGACTCCTCTGGTTTGTTGAAAAAATAATATGATCCCTCACACTCAAACTGGATTCAGGAAACCACTCCTCAACAGATGCTTTCATTTTGCTAACAAATGCAATAAATGAATCTTTTTCAAAAAATAATGTCCTAGTTGCAGCTTTCCTAGATTTTGAAGGGGCATATGACAATGTGAACCACCAAATCCTTTTAAACAAGCTTGCAAACCTTGGAGTACCCCCTAAGCTAGTATCTTTTATTAAATCCTTCATAGAAGTGCGAAGTTTCATCGTTTGTGTTGGTTCAGCCTCTTCACCCCAAACGACAATAACCAAAGGACTACCTCAGGGAGCAGTCCTCAGTTGCCTCCTATTTGCCCTATATCTCTGCGACAAGAACCTACCCCACACGAATCTGCAATATGATGATGATCTGGTGCTATGGTCATCTGGCAACACCTTTCAGATGGCACAGTCAAATCTGCAGAAGTCACTTTTCCAGTTTGAAAAATTCTCTCAACATTCAGATTTACCCATTGCACCCACCAAGTCAAAAATAATCCAATTTCACCGGAAGCGAAACCATGTTAATGCAAAACTAACTCTAAATAAAACAACTATTCCAGAAGATAATCATATTAATTACCTAGGTCTCATGCTTGACCAAAAACTAAATGTCCACCTCCACATTTCAAACACAATAAAAAAATGCTATAGAAAAACAAATATACTAAAAAGACTTCTTTCCACACCCTGGGGATGTAAGGAGAAAACCTTACTCCAGTTTTATAAATCACATATAAGACCCCATATTGACTATGGGCTCATCGTCTATGGTGCATGTGCAAAGACCCAGATGCAAAAAATTGAAACAACACAAAATGATATAATACGTCTCATATCTGGTCTTAGGAAAACCCACAAGCACCAAGTTTCTGCTTATGGAGAGTAGATTAACAACAATAAGGGAGAGACGTAGCTTTCTCTTGACAAAACATCTTACAAAAATTGAATCAAATAGCCCACAAACACTACATAATTGGTTAAGAAATCCAGCCATGTATAGAGGCATTGCAGATGAGTATGCCAATATTCAGAAGAAGTTCCCCATACCAGCAAAGTCTATTGCGCCCACTTTCCCCCGATCCCCTCCATGGAATTGGTCAATTCCTATAATAAATACTGATTTCTCAAATTGGAATAAAGATTTAACCACCATTGCTTTTGTCCTGAAAAAATTTGCTGAAATTAATACAATCACTTATAAAAACCACTTCCAAATATTTGTTGATGGGTCAAAAAAGAATGAGAAGGTAGTAAGAGGTGCTTTCCTTCCTCACCTGAAAATTGCAATGGGTGAGAGATTGTATAATAATGTATCTATAATGTCTGCTGAGTTAAATGCCATAATCATGGCATTAGAACACCTTAGGAAAACCAACCTTTGATTGCTAATTCAAAAAATATTATACTCTATTCCGACTCTTTATCAAGCCTTGAGTTGCTGGCCTCAGCTCCTCAGTATAAGTTGGACATTGACACTTATCACTGTCTTATAGTATTATAGATAATAATGCTTCGAGTGGCATAAGAACTTATCTTCAGGATATTCCTAGCCACTCTGGTAAAAGTGGTAATCATCAGGCTGATGAAATAGCAAAAAATGCTACAAATATTGACCAGCCAAGTGGGAGACCAATCCCCATGAGAGATATTTACCGATGGAAACTATCAGATATTACATCTTATAAGAATAGTCCTATCCTTTCCCCCTTTCCCAATAAGTATTTTTCTAAAATTTATCATAGAATTCGTTCTGGAACAAATGGACCAAACTTTCTTGCATTGTCGTACCAGTTTCCTAATTCAAGTGGTTCAGTTCCCCTGTCCTCTCTTTGCAGGTATTGTAATATGAATAATGAAACAATTGACCACTGCCTATTTGAATGTAATATGCTGACGTCTGCACAACATACCTTGCTTTGTAAACTGTTAAAATGCTTCAAACACCACAAAATCTCACTATCAGCCAAGAGTCTAGCCAACTATACCTGCAAACAGAGCATAGAAATCGACATCTATCATCGTATTTTTGAACTCCTTGAGTCAAAAGATCTACTGAAAGATATATGAAAATACCTAATAAATAAGAGGCAATCAAGCCAGTAGCTCTCTAGCCCACAGAGTGAAGCAAAAAGAAAGGGGCTAAATAGTATCGACTAAAAAACCCGCCTGCTGTGAAATAGAAGAAGAAGAAGAAGAGCAACAGCAACACTAAGAAATTTAAAAATTAATTTCTTGTGAATTATTGTCTCGATTTATCAATAGTTATACCGAACCAATCATGCTCAAAATCCTCCTCAGGGCCATATTGTGGCGTTTCTTTTGTGGATGGTGAAGTTTTCCCCACATTAGAGTGCAGACGGTCTTGTATTATCGTATAATCCTTTCCTGCTTAGATTAAAGCTTATTCCAATAGGCAATGTAAAGAACTCCCCCTGAAAAAAAAGTCCCTCCGGATCCCACCCTCAATACTAATGAAATTGATCCATTTTTACCCCATCTTGGCTGGTCAAGCTCTCTATCACAAAGCTCACATGAAAGCTCAAATTCTGAGAATAGGACAATTATCAGTGTTGGAGCTAATGTCACCATAGATGATAATGGCTTTCAAGAGGTCCTTTCTAGGAGCTCTAAAAGAAGGAAAAAAAACGGTCCCAATCAAAAGTATTTCTCCTCCCCCTGTCCATGTTTCTCCTTCCCAAAACTTAGGAATTTACCTCAAAATTTCTCCTAATACCCCTTTGAAATAACAAAGATTTCTAGAATAAGGGTTGCAATTTTCAAAATGATAAAAACAATGTTTTTTCTTAACATTCACCGTGATGGATCTTTGCAAATAGCTGTCCAGTATCAGAAATCAGCAGATATAATACTTAACCTAAAATCTCTTCTGAATACCCCAATTAATTCATCTAAATGGAAACCAACAATCCCCTACAAAAATAGTAGTATATAATGTTCCCATAGAAGTACCTATTCAGGAGTTAAAAGAAGGGCTCTCAGATAGGACTGGTAACACAATCCCTGTAGAAGATGCCACTCAACTGGATAAACCCAACTATAATGGATTAAAAACAAGTAGATCTTTCTTATTTACACTGAAGGAAAAAATTAATATCCCAGAAAATTATTCCTATTTGGGCAAATCGAACCACACAAGGAATACAAGCCAAAGCCTATCCAGTGTCAGAAGTGTCTGAAACTGGGACACACAACAAATAAATGCAATGAAATTCTCCTAGCCTGTAGTAATTGTAAAGGCTCCCATCCTAAAGAGTTGACAACTTGCAACAACTCTCAGCCTACATGCATCAATTGTAAAGGCCCACATGAATCCACCAATAAATTACAATGCCCTGCATAAAAGAAAAGAGCACTAACACTCCAAATAGCAACAGAGAATGCCATTCTATACCCTTTTGCAGCTATGGAAGCAAATACTGCCCAATCACACCAAATAAAACCTATATTGAAATCAAACAAAACTCCCAAGTCAAACGCTCCCAATGCATCAAGTACCCCTTACAAAACACCATCCTTAAAGCCCCCAAGCTCACATCTCTATCAAAAAGAATCATCAAGCCAACAAGCCTCCTTGCTTAGTGAGATGAGGTCGGCCTGGCAACCCCCCTCCCAACAAGAAAGAAACCAGAAACACAACCAGGAATTAATTTCTTAACTGACAAGCTGGATGCACAATCAAACATGCAAACCCCAAATATATGCTTATTCATTCTAAACTGCAATACAGTTCAGGCCATGAATATACAACAGCAACAGAAAACAAAAATCATTGCTGAATTGGCAAAAATCTACAATTGACCTACAAATTGTGTCATTAAATATTTTGAATAAAATTTATATAAATAAAATTGATAGTCTGTGTACTGACCACTTTGCCATAGTTTGCTCTCTAAATGAACCTGCTGAAACTCTCTCACATACCTCCAAATATATCAACACTAAAGCAAATTGGCCTATGTTCCAAAATAAGCTAAATGATGAAATTACAAGTTTCACCCAAAATTCATGCATTTCAAACGCAACAGTTGACACACAAGCTGAAATCTTGGCATCTTTACTAATAAATACAGCTAATCATGCTATCCCCAGAACAACACCCAGGAAAATATTCCCTAAACACATTACCAAAGCATGGTGGAAAAATGAGTGCCAAAATAAATGGAGAACAAAAAGGCAGCTAGTACCTACTTCTGTATGAGCTTATGCATAATAATACCTATTATGACAATGCTAATGAAAAAGCTATGCTATTTGCCACTGTTTTTGTTAATAAGCTAACATTAAACAATTGCAGCAAAACATCCCCAATTCCTATGAACTCTAGTTACCAACCTCGCCCAGGATCCAAGCATATAACCAGTCCATTTTCAATCCAGGAAATGAATACTGCAATACATCATATTAGGACTAAGACTAGCGGCAGCTATGACAATATACACCCTACATGGATAAAGAATCTCACCCCTTCATACAAACAGGAACTTCTAAATTGTTATAATCATGCTTTGGCTTCATGAATGATGGAAAATCATAAATGATGGGGAAAATAATCGAGAAAATTATCTATTATCGACTCCTCTGGTTTGTTGAAAAAAATATAGACACCCAGCGGGAGCTGGGTTTCTATCAAAAAACGAGGTTGCAGCACAGGCTATCCGAAGAAACGTTAAACTTGCTCAAACATTGATTGTCAAGGTTGTCACTTCCCCTTTTCCTTTGCAATAGACGATGAAAACGTGCCTAAATAATCAAGAGCTTGTCCACTCCAATTCTTAAAACAAAAGTTTGAAGTGGTAATAATTTCTATAATAAAGCAAGTGTATGGGTTGGAGAAAGTATTTTCTGCTGCAAAAACAAATACATTTTCGAAATAAGTTATCCATAATTGCAATGGTTCTTATATTTGCATCCCCTTTAAAATCTATTTAAGAGAAGAAAATGCTTAAAGAAAGTATTGTGTAGCAAAGGGTCTAAGTTTCTTTGAAATTAACAATTTGAGAAACTTCACTTTACATATTTACTTGAAAATCAATTCGGCGGAGGGCCTAGAACATTAATTTCTAGCACAAAGCACCGTAAAAATATGCTAAGTACGCTTAAACCATGAATTTTCCCTTTGATTTGTCCCTCACTCACACTGGCTAAGAAATAATTAGTCTTAAAAGATTGTTTGAAGCTGCAAGGCAACGAAAATTTTTGACTTGGCAGTAAGAAGTTTCATTTTCCCGTGTATTTTTCTTCTTTCATACATTGTTTCAGATGGCTTCCGAAAATCAGGATGGGGGAAGGGGAAAGCATGATCTGGAGGGGAAGACTTTCCCCAGCCAAAGCAACTATGGGCTCTGCTTAAACACAAATAACTTTGAGCTGACTGCGAAATTTGACGACGAAAATTATTTTATTTTCATAGCGTCTCAAATAACTAGTATGCATTTCCGGGAAATTCGAGGAGATTTTGTATAAAAATAAAAGCGCATTTTTGCAAAAAAGGAACGGGAAGATGGAAGAAAATAACCATAAAAAAGGATGGCGATGTTGTGTGCATAGACAGTTAAAAAAAAACTGTTCTTTTTAGCGGAAAAATGATGCAATAGTACTGATTATAAACTAAAACTTATTATTTACAATTTTTTCTTCTTTAAGCTTTGGGTGTTCGAAAAACAGCTGTTTTTTAGACAAAAACAGCTGTTTTCTGTTTTTGCCAAAAAACAACAGAAACAGAAACAAGTCTTCTGTTTTTTTGTTGACCTGTTCTGTTTCATTCAAGCCCTGTTTATTTTTTTTTCTGTTCCTTCAGAAAAACAGAACTCTGCCCATGCTTACTTCCAATATTATCCACTTCCTAAAATTATAGAAAGTAATGTTTTGTTAAATTATGCTATGAAACTCTGAATCATTCACAGAGATAATGTAATTTATTGTAACTATGACTACAACTACCCTATTTATGAATATGACTGCTACTCCTACTACCACGGTACTACTATTGCTACTGTGACTGTTATTTCTATTGCTACTCCTACAACTACTATTTAATTAAATCAAAATAGTTTAAATATATCCAGGCCTTCAAAATGGCACTAATGAAATATCTCAGGAAGAAAATACAGTGTTAAGTTGAATAATTTAGGTGTAACAATTTGTCTCTTCAAGCATATACTTCAAAAACTTGGTTACAAAACCTGAAATAATACAATCATTTACCAAAGCTCAAGCAATGCATAACAACAAGCAAAAGCACAAACAATATATAACATAAAGCATACCCAAAATGCAAGGAGGTTAATCTTAAGATTGACATAAAACTAATTCAAAAGACACTTACTTCATTTGTGTCTTCAATTATTTGTGACTGCAACAGTGACTACTTATCATTTTGACTGCAACTGACATAGATGCAATATATCAGTACCAGAACACTGTAGCATATTAAGTTGAGATTTTCAGGGGAAGTTGAGTGTGTAAAGCTAAATCAAAGGAGAGTATATGTGTCCAGATTGCCAAAACAGTGTCTATGCAATATCCCAGGAAAAGCTTATAGCAAATATTTATATTTTCATTTATTTTAGCTCAGATGAAAGTGAATGCAACACTTGATGCTGTTTTTATGCTCTTTCTAAATTCGGCAATAGCCTCTGGGTGGAATTATAGTTTAAGCCCTTATTGGGGCCCCAAAAGGTAACTTAACTTATAACCTTGTCTATAGTTTGTAAACTATAGTGTAGCCTTCAGTTAAAAATTGGTTAAAAACCAATAGAATATAATAATTAGCTTTTAAACAAGGCCTTAAAGAACCTTCTATGATGTTTCAGTGTCCGTTTAGCAACGAAGAAAAATAAACAGAACAAAAAAAAAGAAAAAGAAGGATGTATTAGTGCTGCCCATGCAAAAATGTGATTTCCCTTGTTGTTCAAGTTGGGGGCTGTAAGTTTTTGGAAAGGCACGCCTGCCTTTGATGAAACTCCAATTATGTATTTTTGTTTTGCTGTGTTGTGATTTTTGAGGAGTTTCAGACTTTTTAAGAATTCCTGTAGCCTAACTTTGTTTTCAAAATTACATTTGACTATTAAGACTAATGATAATAATAATTGCCATTCCTGAATAAGCTACAAATGGTAATTTTTGCTCACCAAACAGTTATTTAGAAACATATTTTTAACTTTTGGTTACTATGAGCTGTTTCTAGCCCCATTAAGCATTTTAAATGGAATTTACCCAGAAACAATTATTGAATTTGAAAAGAACATAAAAAAAGGCATCAAGTGATTACCTTAAATTATATTATCCAGCAAAAAAAGGAAAAAACCTGTAGAGTTGCTGGTCAGTAATGATGTGCAGCCATTGACTCAATTGTATCCCAGTCTGTCCTTGATGGTTTAATGGATAAATTCTTGTCAACAGTAATCTCAAAGGCATCAACAGAGGGAGAAATTATAACAGTATCAGGAAGATTGTTCCTATGGGCAATACTTCTATTGGAGAAGTAGTGGTTACTACTACTACTACTACTAACAACTCATCGCAGCACCAAGCCACCTGAGGCCAACACAGCTACGCACGCTCCTCCTCCACCCCAATTGATTCAAAGCCTCCCTTTTTACACCCGCCCACGAAATTCCCATTTCCTTTAAATATTTCTTTATGACGTCCTCCCACCCCAGACGGGGACGACCTGCTTTCCGTTTAGCCCTAGATGGTTGGCCGAAAAGAACAATCTTCGGCAATCTGTCATCCTTCATCCGCACAACATGCCCTAACCACCTCAACCTTTCTTTCATTATAGACCTAGAAAGCGGTATTGAACCACATTTTTCGTATAGCCTATTGTTTGAAATACGTTCAGTCAGCCGGGTACCCAGAACAATCCTTAAGCAATTTCTCTGTAGTGGTTACAGACTCTGGTTTCTTCCCTCTTTGAGGACAACTTCTTACTATGCCCATTTGTCCTGGAGGATTCATCAAATTAAAAGGACTTTTTGACAGGAGGAATCAACATTCAAAAGTTTGTAAGCCATTATTACATCATTTCCCCAACGTCTGTACACAAGCACAAGGAGCTTTAGCTCATTCAATCAAGATGGATGGTTGATTCTTGCATCCATCAAAAGCTGTTGCTGCCTGTCTTTGGAAATTTTCTATATTCCGCTGGCCACCCTTGTTCAGGGGTGTTGCAACACACATCCCAAATTTTGGCAATGGTTGCACACAAATCTTGCACAGTTTGATTATAACTTTGGATGATCTGCTGCATTCTGTACACTTGATTATGCCAAGGGTATGGGATGCTTTGGCTACTGCCGTTTGTGCTTGTTTGTTAAATTTTGGTTCCGTATCAACAACAATTCCCAAATCTCCACTAGCTGCCAAAGAGTCAATGAATTGCCATGAACCCTCCCCTTCAATCAGATGGTACTATCACCTTATGTTCATTCTTCCAAAGACCATTAACTTGCTCTTCTGGATGTTAAATTCAAGCTTCCACTTACAGGCCCATTGTGAAAGCAAATAGGCTACAGGTCCTCCTGTATAGAAGCTCTTGTAACTGATAACTCTGCAGAGCCAATAAGCTTTGAATCATCAATGTTGAGGCTCATCTTATTTTTTACAGCTTCTGGAGCATCATTAATAAAAAAAATTGAACAATGTAGCACCTAAGGTTGTTCCCTGAGGCATATCACTGTCAACTTCTGTGAAGAATTCTTGCCCATTGTCCCCAAATCCCTTAACTCTCTGCTTTCTTCCTGTAAGGAATTGCATCACCCATTCTACAACCTCCAAATGGATACTAATAGCTATTAGTTTTATCTTCAGCCAGTGATGATAGACTTTTTCAAATCTTTTGGCAAAATGCAAAAGGATCACTTCAACTGGAGTATTATGATCAATCAGCTCAGCAATATAGTCTATAAGGCTGTTCTCAACTGAGTGCCCAGATCTGTATCAATATTGGTTTTCTGTGAGCCATTTGTTGTCAAATAAATGTTTTGTAATTGTGGCCACAATTCCTTCAAGAATTTTACTAACTTTTGATGTGATGCTAATGGTTTGGTAATTGGTGACATTATTCTTCCTTCCACCTTGTGGACAGGCGTAATATTTGCATTTTTTCAATCTTGAGGAACTAGTTTGACATCCAAAGACTTTTGAAATAGTTTTGTTAAGGGAGAGGAAAGCTCCAAATTGGCCTTTTTTAAGATCTGGGGATGAACTCCATCAGGACCAACGGACTTATCCAAGATCTAATGTTTTAAGCCATAGTATTATATCCAGAGATTTGATGGCACTAATTTGCATAGGCTTCTCAATAATGTACTGCAGGATTTCTGGCAAGGGAGCATTATCTAGAGGTATGAAAACTAACTTGAACTATTTATTCAGGACATTATAGAATTGTTTGTAGCATTCTTATTAACTGCGAGTTCTGTTACTGAATGTCTACTGGGCTTTTGAATTGAGACATATTTCCAAAACTTTTTTGGATTGGTTTTGATGCTGATGCTAATAACTCTCATATCTGCTTGTAATTTCTCTTGTAAGGTGTTGGACTTTGTTTTGCATTTGTTTAAAATTGTCATAATTTGCCTGTGTTGGTATGTCTTTGTACCTACTCCAGAGTTTCCAAATGGTTGTTATATATTTTGCACAATTTAGCTAGGATGAATGTATTCACTTTCATCCTAGCCAAATTACGTGAAATGTAAATTATTTACCCTGCTAAGAGTGTTATGTTGGAAGTTTCAGTGCATGTTGAACTACACCAAAAGACACTGTGTGTATCCAGGTGGTCAAAAGAATGTGTATTAAATATGTCAAGAATAGCTAAGGACATTAAGTTGAAACTTTCAGTGCAAATCAAAAGAAGCTATGTGTATCCAAGGTTGTCAAAAGGGCATATCTGCAATATATCTGGAATGGCTAAGGGTATTAAGTAGAAACTTTCAGGCATGTTGAGAGGATGGTTGAACTAAATTGAAGAATGTTATGTGCATCTAATCGATCAAAAGAACTTATCTACATTATGTCGGGTAATTGGTGAGGACATTGAGCTGAAA
Source organism: Artemia sinica (assembly GCA_027921565.1). NCBI lineage: Eukaryota > Metazoa > Arthropoda > Branchiopoda > Anostraca > Artemiidae > Artemia > Artemia sinica. The sequence goes on along the minus strand of CM051263.1, from coordinate 14,243,146 downwards.
CTATTACCTCTCGTTGAGGGGCATGTTGGACTTAGTCTGAAGACACTATGTGCATCTAAGTTTGTCAAAAGAGTCGATCTTTCATATCTCAGTAACAGCAAAGGGAATTAAGTTGAAACCTCTAAGGCATGTTGAGGAGTGTGGTTGATTAGTATGTGTCTATATTGAAGACTGTAACATGATTAGGTCAAAAATTTTTCAGCAATGTATAATCCCAAAGAATATGCAGATTTTTAATCCATTTATTTGAATAATATTTCCCATACATGTACCCATTCATTCAATGTTCTACAGTGCAGCTATTATTAAAAATATTACAAATTATTTCAAAATATAATTAGCCAACCAAAATCTTGGTTCTCAAGGTGAAAACCAAAACTGATTTTAAAATATTCTTCTATAACCAAAAACAAACATATCAGTTAAGAAAAAACAAAAATGTACTTAAAAAATCTTCCACAAAAGAAGTTTTTCAAAGAAAAGTAAAGAATTACATTAAACTGAAAATAAGCAGAAAAAATCAAATATTAATTCAAACATACAACACACGTAAATCATTATCAATAAATAATGAAACCTGAAGCAAACAGAAACTGCAATAAATAACTGAACCAACTTACCCCAAACAGGAATATGGTGAATGCCATTTTGTAAATAAAAAATAGTTATGATTTTCATGAATGAGAGTCAATATTTATTAAACTCTCTATCTACTTTCATCTGTTCGTTTTTCTAATCTTGGTTGTTATGGTGATTTTCTTTCTTTTTTGTTGATGTCAGGACAAATAAAAACATGTAGCTCAAAATAAAAATTGTTTTCAGAAAATTGCAAATGACTTTAGAAGGCATAGGAGGCAATAGTCCTACTACCTGTTTGTATTAATTTATGTTTGTTTTAAATTTGACTTGGTTAGTTAATGTAATTTTTGTTTGTTTTTAGTTTTTATTTTTTTACTGATAGTGGTTTATATTTGTTTCATGCTTGAATTATTTGACTTATTTCTATTTGTTTTTAGTTTAATGTAGCTCTTTACTATTTGGTGAATTTCTTTTGTGGAAAATATTTTTTTTTTAAATAATTATAAGGCAAGAGATTCATTAGTTAGTGCTTTTTTTAAGTTTTATGTATAAACTAGGGGTATATCTTGAACCATTAGGGGGTGAGTACTTATATCAGGACAACAACCATTATATTTGGAAAAGGTGTTGATTGGGGAAATTATTGGTAGACTTATTTTTGTTTTTCTTTCAGCTGAGCCACTGCAGCATGATGCTACCCTACTGAGTTAAGCCTTCAGGGCTAAGGTTTTAAGTCATGCCTTGGGGGCATATAAAGTTTTTATAGAAAGTGTTGTTGTAAAAACTTCAAAAACTACTCATTAGATTGGAAATTGAGAGGAATATTGCCTAAATTCAAAAGTAATTAGACCACACCCATCATTTTCCGAAACATTTCTGATCAACATTTTGATATGGCCGTTTTGTTCAACGTAGTTGAAAGGTCTCAAAATTATGTCTTTGAGGATAAAAACCCCCCTCCATCGCCCTCAGAACAAGGGTAGTAAGTTATGCCCTTGGGCAATGTAAGGTTTTATAGAAATTTTTGTCATAATAGCTTCAAAAAGACCTCATTTGATTGGAAATTGAGAGGACTAGTGCCTTTTTTATTAGTCAGAAGTGATCAGAGGGTAAATGACCCCTCCCCACGCCCATCATTTTCCCAAACACTTCCAATCAAAATTTACAGGATAACAAATCCCCCCAGTTCTCAGGGCAAGGGTTATAAGTTATGCCCTGGGGGTATATAAGGTTTTTATAGAGAGTGGTCATATAAACTTTGGAGGGGGGTCTGACATAATTTACAACCCTTGCCCCTAATCTCTGGGGTTTGTTTCAATCCCAAAATCAATATGACATTTATACTGTTTTGAATAGAATTGTTATCTCAAAATTTCTATTAGATGCATTTGGGACAATAAGACGTGCAATGACAATGAAATGAAAATAAAACAACAAAACATTTATTAATAAAAAAATATTCGAATATTTCAACTCCGCATCCGGGAGCCTATATCAACGAAAAAACAAAAAAAGACGAAGTGAGAAAAAAAATTTAGTTATATTATTTAAAGAAAAAGGCAAAAAAATAACACGCAAGAGAAAAAGTCTAAAAATTATTTAGTGCATGATCTTATTCGGGACAAAGGGTGTGGTAATCCGATAAAAGACCTGAACCATACAGGACCTACTGCTCCAAATTTTGTTCTAAAGAAGGCATTAAAAATTGTTTAAATGTATTCTTGCTGACGACGCTATGGATACTAATCTATTTCTAAAGGGAAAAAAAGGTTGTGTCGATATTTCTAAAATCCTTTCATTGTCCATTTGTTGCAGATGTTAAGGCGTATTATAATCATCATAATTTATATTTCAGGACAGCTGAAGCAGCTGGGAAATATGATATTGAGGCCGTTTGTGATGTCCAATGATAACTTTAGGCTGAACCGCGATCCAGTAACAAATTCATATTCCGTCAGCATGGTTCAAAACCCAAATGAACAAGAACAAATTTGTATACTCTTTGTTATCTTATTAACAAAAATGTTAATGAACAATCTGGCACTCTTTCGAGATTTTAATTTTTGCCAGAATTCCTACAGCGGACAAATTGCCAAGTGGTTGCATGGCGAATATTTTTGAGACAAAAAATCTGATTGAATTGTTTATATCTAAAGGATTTTGAATAAACTTATATTGGCAATTCACGTTATGGTGTAGTGACCAAGCCCAGAAGACGTATCTAAATCCTTCCCAGAATAAGTCACAATGTTTTTAATCTAACCCAGAATAACCACCATACTGATAGCTAAAGCTATTGTAGTTTATTCATATTTAAATAAGATTAATAGAATTTTACTTCAGTTAGACTGTCTATTATCAAAATGTTTAATGCGAGTAGCCTCTTTCAGAATTATAACAGGAGGCAATGAATTCTTCGTCGCTTAACTTACCCCGCGTTTTAAAGAGCTTCTAGTAATTAATTTTTGCAGGTTTGTTAATGGGAAAGGCCACAGATTGGTTGAAAGTGACGAAATACGATAATTTTCAACCAATCAGGCGTCTTTTCCAACGACGAACTTTTGAAATTCATTTGAATTGAGCTTCATTGAACGCAGTCTGAAGGCATGAGACAAGGGATAAGGAATAAAAATAGACCTTCGGCAGTAATCTCAACCAGACATGGCAGGATAGTTGTTATGTAGCGCTTTTTGGCTGTTTTTAGGGGCTATTTGAGCTCAACTCCGCCGATCATAAAAATTCTGGTACAGCTATCAAATAGTCTGTCAAAATTCTGCTTGCCGTCCAATCGATGACTCGAAAAAAAGCAAGAAGACCATGGATGTAAGAAATAGCTCTATTCAAATTGAAGTGCTTTGCCTGAAGTTGGTAGGTAGCAAGCGCTAGCTATTTATCAAATAGTTATTTTTACATTTATACTTTCTATTCTGGAAGTGTTGAAATGTAAGTAGCCACACTTATGAAGGCATCTACACTTGAGCTCGGCATCTCCTTTGGACTCTATGGACGCGTCTGTTTTCATCGCTTAAATTGATCTCAAGGCACAAGAAATATACAAAAATGAAAAATAGAATAAACTTTGGTAGCATTTTTAAGTAGACACGGTAGTATGGGTGTTACGTAGTGTTTTTTGGGCAACGTTCCGGGGCTAGTTAATCTCAACCCCAACCTAACCCCACTTTTGCTTCAGTCATTAAAAATTAACTCAAGTCCTTGTTGCCATCCAGTCAATGACTGGAAAAACTGTAAGCAGATCATGGATGCAAGAAATAGCTACATCTAAATTTATGCATATTCTCTGTAGTTGTAAGATGGTTTATTCAAAAGAAGAAAAATACTACCTTATTATCAATGATGAAATAACACAGAATGGTATCGTAATGACAGAATAAGCTAATATACTTTTGATGACTCTTGACCTTCCTTCTATAGTTAAGGCACATAGTGTTGAAGAAATATGGATAACATTTCTCCGAAAGAAATTTTATTTTTCTCTGTCCAAGTATTCTCGCGAAAAATTGAAATGCCTGGAACGATCTTCCTGTCTCCCGCATGCTATTGGAAAAAGGATAGTCGTCTAATGACAATTGAAGATTTCATTTGACGATCTGAGCTCATTTACCACCAGATTAAGTCGATGGTAGGCACAATGTGCAAATAGTTTTACTGGATATATTTTCCAGATGAGAACCCACTACCATTTTGCCAGCCGTTGCCGAGCACCACCTTCTTTTCCAGCCTTCGCAGAGAACTCTAATGCATCTGACAATTAAACTCAGAAGGCTCGGGTCCCTGAGCTTTGACCGAGCTGAGGATACTACCACTATGAAGTGTGCAGTTCCATCAGATATGTGAATGTAGCATTGAAATTCTTCTTTAATTCTGAAGATGTTTTCTCTCCTTTACGCCAATTGAGAGTTTTTGGATTCGCGACATGTCAGTAATCTCATCTGCTAGAATAGTGAAATAATGCCAGGATTAACAATTTACCATCTTCACATGTCACCGCAAGTCCCATAAATTTTACTTTTAATCTTTTGAACTCTTTCAATAAATAACCTTGAAACGTGTTTATTAAGAAAAACAAATACTTAAGAGAACAAAAACACAACAATATCCTTTTAATGAAATGGTGGTTTAAAACACGCGTGTATGCACATTTAAATTTCTGCTCCAGTTGCAAATTCTTATTATTCCTCAACTTCATTGAACAGGGAAGGAATAATTCCAAAATAAAACACAGAAGTTTGCCTGTTTCGTTTCAATTAACTAAAGCTAACACCGTTCCCCAATAAAACGCAGAAAGTGAGTAATACTTTCAAATGAGGCTTTCATAATAGAAAGGCCTCTATAGTGAACCAAGTTTTAGCATAAACTAAGTTTTCGATTTTGACGCTTTGAGGCACTAAAAAAGAGAATAGGTTTTAGAAAGACTTATGCAAGCAAGATCTTCTATTATAGTTTACTGTTTACGGCTTTATTTTGCCTTTATGGCTTTTTTTATGGTAGAACAAAGGTGAAGAAGAAGCGAAAGCTTTATTGCACAAATCACACTCATAGGGCTTCTCTCCAGTGTGCAATCTTAAGTGAATTTTTAGGACCCAAGGCAAAACAAAACTCTTGTTGCAAAAGTCACATTTGAATGGTCTCTCACCCGTATGGATTCTCTTATGCTTAGACAATGTGCGCTTGTAAGTAAATTTTTTACCACATATGCTGCATTCATAGGGTTTCTCATTACTATGAACTTTCAAGTGGCTAGATAAAATACTACTCTTATTAAAAGTCTTGTTACATATCTTACATTGATATGGTCGTTCACCAGAGTGAATTCTCTTATGACATGTCAAAGACCACTTTAACGAAAATATTTTTTCACATACTTCACACTTATATGGCTTTAAATGTGTTTTTCTGTGATTGATCATTGCTTTGTTAGTAGAAAAGTATTTACTGCATATATAACATCTGAACTTATTTGTGCTTGATTTCGATGAATGACCGTGGAAAAGTAAATGTTGTCTAATATCACTGATTCCCTCATGTAAACATATCGGGCATTGTCTTTTTTCTCCCAGTTTGTGCTCTATATAATGCACAACGAAAGTTTGAAAATCACTACATATAGAAGAACATAATTTGCACTGGATTTGCGACAGTTGTTCACACTCTGTGCTTTGGTGAAGATCCAATATGAGCGACGAATTTTTGACTTGCTCACAAAAGCGACAACGCCAAATTGCATTTCCAGTATCTTTAATAAGTTGTTTTGATATTTTTTCCACTTGAAGAATGACCTTTGGACACGTAATCTCTTGTTGTTTCGACAATGAACTACCTCTGAGTGAAACTATATGTGAATCTATTTTCAATTTTATGTATCTAATGGAAGAATTTGGGTCCAAGGAAATTTCTCTCTCTTCCAGTGGCTGATTTCCAAGAGACATCAGTGTATTCTTTATATCTAAAATAGTGAAAAAATATCCTTAGTATTTGTCTGAGATGTCCTACTTCTACCAATTTTTGCAATTTATAACCATTCAACCTTTTTGTTGGCATTTCTCTAGTTTCATCTGTGTACAATTTTCAATAAAAGAAGAATCCAGTAAAGAGCAATACTATCTCTATTGTGTAGCAAAAATATAGATTGCTGTTTGATCAAAACTGAGAAATAAGTGCAAATTAATTATTAGTCTAGGAGAGGGAGGGAGGGAGAAAGAGAAAGTCTTTCACTCCTGATAACTCCCCCGTTCTCTTTCCGTCTCTCTCTCGTTCTATCCATCTCTTACTCTCTCCCCTCTCTCTCGTTCTATCTATCCCTTACTCTCTCTTGGGAAGGGGGTTGTTAATCCTTTCTAATGAAGGTACAAATAATTTATTTTTCAAAATCTAGGGGGTGGTAGTTTTTTTTCAGTAAAAATGCTAAAAAAGATAATAAATACCACCCTCTAATTATTATTCTACCTATTTCTTTTTTCCTGGACAAAGATTTCTTTTGCAATTGTGTCTATTGCTTTAATCAGACTAGATTACTAGTTTTTTCTACACAATAGAAGCGAAATAGGTAGAGGAGATAAAGAGACATAAATTGAGAAAGGGACAGGGGTACCAATTGGGGGATTGCATTTTGTCTCATTAATTAAAAAAAATAACGAATGAAATAAATAATGAAAGATAACATTCTTGTATCTTCATTAAAAAATAACTAAAAAATAAACTGAAATTAAGAAAAATAATCCCATCAAGCATAAAGATGACTGATACTACTATAGATAAATCCTAATACGAAAATGAATTAAAATAAATAATCATATGAATAAACGATAAATAAAATGAAATAGGGATAAAATCCTTTTAATAGACAGTGATAAATTTCGCAAAAACTTTTATTTATCGTCATGGAAAGGCAGTGTGGTCTCCAAAATTATCAATATATGAAAATATAAAGATAGCAGATAATGACACAGATGAATAAATAAATCCTAAACGAGCTAAAACTATAATGAAGAAAAAAAAGTCCAGGTTAGAATGGAAAGTGGTTACTAAAAAACAGAAGTAAGGCAACTGCACCCCTCTAAGTCTTCATGAAGCTATTAAGTCATTTGCGTTTTATTGAAAACTATGTATATTTGAAAGGTGTTGAAAAATCAACGAAAAATTAATAAGATAAGATTTATTGCAAAAAGCCTGTGGGCCATAGCAACACATAATACAATCTACAAACCAACACTCAGGAACAAAATACAACTTTACATAGTAAAAATCAAAAAAAGGAAAAAAGAAAAAGAACAACAAAACGACAAAAAAGGAAACACACCAAGGTTCGACTTTTAACCAACAAACACCATATAATAAAATTCAAATCATAAAAATAGTATCAGGCTATCCCCTCAAACATGATTCCCTATATTTAATCCCTTAACGAAGAAACTTACATAACTGTTTAATAGCACATGTGTTCCTCTCAGCCATCCGCTCTATTAACCAGCATTCGCTCCCAAACACTCGTCCGAAACATTCATTCCGCAACTCAGACAGCTCTTCACACTCGGATACAAAATGAAATAAGTTTTCATTCACCAATCCACACATTGGGCAGATATAAGGGCCAGCCGCCAGCCTAAACTTTCCCAAAAATTTCCTTCTCTCACCTGAATCCAAACTATCCCCTCTTACCAACAACAAATTCTTCAAATCCTCTTTATTCAGCCCAAATTTAAGATAAACCTCCTCCCCCCAACCGTCTTTGGCTTGGGAGTAAAACCTCAAAGACATAGATTGGTCCTTATGAGCTTGCCACTCATGGATTTCTTGGTCCTTTAGGGTTCGCTGGACTTCCTTCCATACTGACACGGATTCATCCATACGGCCTTTTCCTTCATTCCACATCTCCGAAAGTCCACAAAGGTCCAGTATTTTCTTAACCTGATTTGACCATGAATCACGTCTACCATCCTTCAAGCTCTCCAAATAAGCTGCCTTAAGAAGCCGAACTCTAGGTAGCCTAAATATCTTCTCCCAGAATTTTACCATTCTAACCAATCTAACACTCGTTAAAGAAAAAAGCCCCAAATCTCCTTTCAGTACCACTGAACTAAATGAATCCTTCAAGCCTAGAATTCTCTTAAAATATCTTAGCTGAACTACTTCTAGCTTAGCTCCTTTAGCAAAACCCCAAACCTCAGAGCCCCAATGTAGACTAGAAGCTACCTTTGTCTGGAAAACTTTTCTGGATCCTCATGTCAGCTAGCTGATTTAAATTACTTCTCAAAAGCATATTTATTAGCCTATTACCCCTAAAATTACAATCTTCTACATGCCTAGACATCCCCCTTAAAGCACTAAACTTAACACCCAAACAAACAAATTCATCTTTAACCTCTAAAACCTTTCCTCCAAAATTAAAATGAACCTCTGAATCAACATCTCCTTTACTCCTAAATACTAATACTACTGATTTCTTAGCGTTCAACACTAACTCCTTCTTTTCTAAATATTTTTTTATTATATCTAATTGCTTCTGAAGGTTATCTCTGCTATCCGTCACTAGAGCTATATCATCTGCGAATAACATACATGATAGCCTAAACCAATCCAAAGATACATAAGGGGCACCATTATTTTTTATGAACCTATCTAAATCATTAACAAACAAGGAGAAGAGCTTAGGAGATAATTTACATCCTTTTTTCACACCCCAATGGGACGTGACCATCCTAGAAAAGTTTCCCATAACCTTCACAGAAAATTTCACCCTCCGACACATACCTGCTATTATTGCTACAAAACAAGACAGCAAGCCTATTTCTAACAGACTTTCAATTAATAACCTCCTATTTACCGAATCAAAAGCACTTTTCAGGTCTAAAAAGGCTACTAATAGCCGACCATTTTTTCCTCTAGCATATTTCCTTCTCAATGCATCCAAAGTAAAAATATGGTCAATAGTGCTGAATGTCGATCTGAATCCCGCTTGTATCGGGCAAAGTATTTCATCCTTATCTAACCAATCTCTTAGCCTAAATTCCAGAACCTTACAAAACAATTTATTTACCACATTCCCCATAAAGATAGACTTAAAGTTTTCATGTAATTTCCCATTACCTTTCTTAAAAAGAGGCACTGCTACAGAAATGTCTCATGAGCGAGGCCAACCAGCTTTCTCTACTACAAACGAGAAAATTGCAGCCAACATGGGTATTAAAAGTTGTCCTTCCTAACTTCAGAACCTTTGTAGATATACCATCTGTTCCTGGACACGAATTTCCATTCATCCTTTTCAACTGATCCCAAATTTCTTGTTGGAATACAGGCCTAATTAAATCATAATCATTCTGCTTTAAAGGATATGTTGCCGTCCCTAGACCTGGCTCTCTATCCTCTGAGCCATTCGACTCATTCGCCCTAACATATTCTGACTCTCTGTTTTCAAAATAACCTGGCCACGTCTCAACTGCTGGGACGTCTCCTCTTATTCCCGGGCCTTGGAGTGAACATTTAACAACCGACCAAAACTCTCTTGAATTATTCACACTGTAAGCTCTCTTAATTTCCTCATTAATTTTCATATGCCTCTCTCTCTTTTTAACTCTTTTAACCCTATTATAATCTGACCTTAGTTTCCTATATTCAGCTAACCTACGAAAATTCGTTTCCAGATCCAATGGGTTTGTTGCTTTAAGTAGCCTGAAAACCCTATTTACCTCTTCCCTTTTCTGCCTACATTCCTCATCGAAAAAACCCTCATCTTTTCTGGCCGGATGTTTTTTATCCTGAGATAAAGGCTTGATTCTCTCATAAATTATATCTGTAAGTACCGAAACAATTTGGTTGCAATTCAGCTGGTTCTGGAAAATTCAAATTCGAATGGCAATCATTCTGAAATTCCTCACTTTCTAGTTCCATTTTAACCAATTCTTGATCTCCTTGGCTATCCAAACTGGTTTACGGATCCTTTCCTTGCACGTAGACCTTTTCTTTCCCCTTTCGGACTGTCGAATACACGCTCTCAGCATAATACTCACTGGCAGATGGTCAGATCCAACCAACTCTATGACCCTGAGGTCGACCACCCGGGGCAAAAGAGAAAAACTACATAAATACAATCAATTAAACTCGGGCTAAACCCACTGTAACACGTAAAATCACCCACACCAAAATCTCCCCCAAACCTTCCGTTCATAATTATTAACCCTTCCTTTTTACAAAAATTTATTAAATTCCTTCCCCCTTTATTTAATTTCCGAGACCTATCCCTACTTTTCCTACTAGGGAAAACATATTCACATTCATTCTTCAAACAAACATTCTGACATGGTTCATTTACTAGGGGTTCACCAGCCTGCAACTCGTCCTCTTCACTAGTATATGCATTGAAGTCCCCTAGAAAAATAAAATTACGGCAAGGGTACATTCTTTTATACAACAGAGTTTAATTTTCAACCAATTCCCATGTATCTTCACGGCTGTAAGAACTATTATTCGGAGGCAAATAAACAACACACACAACAAGATGAACATTTTTAACTGATAATAATAACCATAATAAATTTTCAGACTCACTTTCTATGCTACGAAATAAATTAAATACACCCTTCCTTAGAAGCAGTGAAACTCCTCCATAGTATCTGCCATTTGCCTAGACTTTTCTCCGACACTCAAAAACATCAAAGTCTTCATACGACAAAAATTCATCTAGAGAATTCCACGTCTCGACAAGGCAAACAACATCCCAACTTTCACAACCGGCTGATGTACTAGACTCGAATAAATTTTCTAACTTTTCCCTACTATAAATTCCAAACTACAAAACTTAAGCACGATTCACTATGGCCCTGTATTCCCTATTTTGGCAATTTTGACTGGTTCCCAGGCACTACTATATCCTCCCAACTAGGATGCTCCAGATAAAAAACCGGAGCTTTCACTATCTGGCGAGGCCCAAATGATTCGTAATCCTGAATCGTCTCCGTTTGTCGAGCACTTTTTTTTGCGTCTTTATCCTGCTCCAAAGGGCTAATGTTCTTATTATTTCTTTTGCCCTGTCTCACACTCTGCTGAGCTAAATCCACCGCAGGTTCTTGGCTAACAGGGGGATAATACTGCCCACAAATAAAAGCAGCCGGGTCCCCATCTTCTACACTAAATACAGAAGCAGCGCTTCCAAAACTCTGGCAACTAGCAGCCGAATTTACCGATCCTCTTCTCTCACGCGAAATAATCTGATTAATCTGATTTGCACGAGCGTAAGATGTACCAGGTTCTTTAGAGTCAACATTAGGGCTAGCTACCTCAACACTCATACGTTTTTCTTTTTGAACTTCATTCGCTATCCCTAGCGTGACTGATTTTGATCCTTCGTTACTTAGTGAACTTGCATTGACCATTACTTTATTACCCGTGCGCATATTACGATTTAAATCGGAACTCTGACTATCATGGGTTCTTGTTTCCTCTACTGCTATAATCTTCCGTTGCTCTAGATAAATTCCTTTCACTTTACCCAATTCACTATCGTATGCAAAAATCTTATCCCCCACGAAAAGTCTCACACACCTCAGCTTTGGACATAAATGGCCTTCCGTACGCGCGGCTTCCAAAATTGGTATCAACTTGCTCCGTGCCAATAAATCTGAAGAGGTATAATCTGGGGCTACTGAAAAAGGAAACCTTTTGAAAAGTACAGCCGAAGTAAATATGGATTTTTTTAATTCCATAGACGCTAATTTAATTACGACTGGTTTGACTTTCTGGTTTGAAGGTAAACAAAAACATCTTTAATATCTGTCTGCATAAACCTGGCACCTCTTACTATTTCATTTAAGCATCTAAGAATGTCCTCTTTTAGACTAGAACCCGTTATCTTTGGGTCAAAATTGTAGAGTATCACATTACACCTTTTTTGATCCGCCTCGATTCTATCCATTATCTTTTTATTCTTTGAAATTTCCATTTTAAGCTCACGAACTTCCGCCTCTGTATTTTCCGATCTTTTTTCCACTTCACAAATTTTCTTATTTAGAGATTCCGAAATTGACGAAAATTCCATAGATAGTTTTTCTACCTTTTCGCACAAGGGATCCAGTTTTTTAATCTCTATTGATATTTCATTTAATTTCTTTAAAATCTGTAGCTGGAATTCCGTTGATTCCGTCATCTTGATGGTAATTACTAGCTACTTAAAATAGAAAGGCATACCTGTTTAAGAGTCAATTATTTAATCCACGCTGACTCAAAGCGTGCAATTAGCTAAGCCGATGTTAATAATGCCACGGCTAACAGCAATTCCGAGTGAACTTCTCAGCAAAATCCAAAGATAATAAACTTCTTGACAAATTCTGCGGGATATATATTTCACAAGTCAAACTAATTGAATGTTGGATCATGTATTTCACAATTTCAGTCATATATATAATCCGCTTTTTAGATGTTCAAGATGTCTGAAAAAGACAAATTAAAATAGCTGAATGTTAAATAAATAGCCAGAGCTGTTGAAAAGACCGGGGCTTTTGTTTTTCACTTTTCTTTGGCTTATTTTTGCTTGAATGTAAGATGGGAGGGGTGGCAGTAATTCATTCTGCCCTGGGCACCACCAACCCTAGGAACGGCTCTGTACATAGAAAATGTATGGTTCCCTGAAAATTTCAGCAATGCAGGATTCAAGATTCCATTCAACAGCACTGTTTGATTTTTCAATGGAACAATTATAATTGTTTTAAATTATTTATAGTTTTCAGCAAATTGCAAGTGACGCAATAGCCTTTGGACAGTCTAAAGTGGGATATTACATTGGAACATTTAAGCGGAAATGACGACGGCGGAAGTTAAAACATAAATATTCACATTTATCAGTATTTAAGTTAAACCATTTTATCTAAGTGAATCGCGAACGGTGCCAACATCAGAAGCCTTTCATTTCAAAATCTAAAAGCATACCATTATCATGGTTAGAACCTAACTCCACTTCAGATGAGCCTGGTTCCAGCTTATCTTGCTTGGGTACGCAAGGAGAAATAGTCGTCGAGATACTTTCACTCGTAGCCAACAAAGAAGAGCCTGTCGTTGCTAAGAGCCCATCCACTGGCAACATACCATCTATTCCTAAAAAAGAAAATAAAAGCACAAAGAAATCATTGAAAGATCATATAAAATGATAACAAAGAACTAAAAACACTGTGAGACACATTTTTATAAGAATCCTACGCAGTTAGTAACTAGACCTGGAAGCGTGAACATTGATGCTGGATAGAACCAGTTTGTTGGGGTTTCACCCCTGTTTCTTTTCTGTTCAGATAAATGACCTGTTTTCGTTCCGTAATTACATTTGCTTAGATTTACCTATAGTACAATTTTCAATGATAAGTTAACTCCCGTTGCTAAGCTAGATTCTTGTACAATAGACAAGCTTTCAAGCTAAATTCTATTTTGGTCTTCCTGTTCTGGGCCATTGAAAGATAATATTATGCAAAAGAAGCCAGGGATTTGAATGTTGATTTAGTGGATTGGCCAGGGCCAATCGAAGGTCCACCCCTACGTCAAGTTCGTTGCATAGAACTAGTGATTTAGTTTTTAGTCTGCATTTGAGACCCCCTTAGGGAGTCTTTTTTTTTACAGTTAATATATGTGCTTTGTGCCCTCTTGAAAGAATACAAGTAAGCTATTTTCTACAGCCGTGTAGACTATTTTTCCAGGAGCCCAGACAGGGTGGGAAAAGAGTTTGCGAGACATACTGTCATTTATTATGTCAACTGGGGGTCCGCTTAACCTCCAAGGAGTTAGCTAGAGATAATAGGGATGACCCAAATGGTGGTACCCTTGGCCTAAACTTTGGCCCGTTTGACCGTTCTATTACGTTACCATACCCTGGATCAGGGTATACCGTAATAGGGTGTTAACATACTCCATATTTACGGTACAGTGGTGGTGACCGCGAGACATTTCATTGCAATATTTCGCGCAAGCGAGGCTTTCCCCTCCAAATAAGTGGTACAACACCATTTCCACGCCAATATCTGGTGGCAATCGTGGTTACCAGTACAATATTTGGTGCAAGCGTTGATGTCAATATAATACAGATCGTAAGTGACTAGGTTAAATCACACTGTAAGGTTGAACTATTTTACTACTGAATTGGTAAACTATGGTTGATATCCCTACTTGTTAGAATTCAGATCGTAATTCGCTGGCATTCAGGGAGTGCAGGAGGATAAATTGTTTTGAAAACCTATTTAATTTTGTGTATTTTCAGGGTTGATTCAGTATTTCGACTTTATAAATTTCAAAAATATATTTTCAAATCATAAAATTATTAGATCCCAGAAAACTCAAAACATGATATTTTGCTTAAGAATTTCCTCCAGCAATAAGGAGTGAAATAAAGTCTCTTGAAAAAAAAAAAAAAAAAAAAAAAAAAAAAGGAAAAATGTATTTAAAACACTCTGTCTCGTGAAAGTTGGAAATAGCTCTCACAAAATTTGACCCTAAAATTCACTTTCTGAAGTTTTGGGCACCCTTCCTCCAAATAAAAAAAACTAAAAAACAAGAAACTTCCACCCTACCATAAAAACAATTTTGTAATAATAAAATGCTGTATAATCTTTAGCAATGCTGTACATTTTCTTACATAATGACCCTTCATTTTGTATAAAATGCCAATGTTGAGGACAAAATAAAATACGACACTAGGTGAAGATATTTCGGTAACTGAGATTACATAACTTCAATAGTTTTTCGATATTTTCATACGCATTTCCATTTGATAGCAATTTGACCCTGTCTGAGCCAAATTTCTGTTTTTATTTAAATAACACAGACCACCATTTTGATTTGGCAAGATCTGAGATTAATTCTGATGCCTTTGCAAGTCCATGGGCAGGCTAGAAGATTTAGTTGAAAGACTTGTTTTTTTTTCATGTATTATATATATATATATATATATATATATATATATATATATATATATATATATAATATATATATATATATATATATATATATATATATATATATATATATATATGTATGCATTTTGTCAAGTTCAATTTTTTATTAATAAACTAAACGAAACTAAACTAAAACAAGCCGATTGACTATCTCAGTATTTTGTCTCGTAGTTTTTTGCACCCATTCGGGGCAACAATTTGACATAGTTGTCACCACTTAGTTGTCAAATGGAGTCGTATTTTGTCGTTTTGTTCCTTTACCGGCACTAAATTTAAGTTCCAGATTGGGTATTCAACAATAGTTGCTAACAGGAGTAAATATAGCCGTAAAGCACTAGTGAAACTGTAGTCAACCTATTGTGACCACTCCGACTTATCTTTATCTGATTTGTTTTACATTTTCCTCAAAAGAGATATCCCAGCTCTCCGCTCAGAGTATTTTTGATATTTGAGATTTTTTCTTTATTTGCCATCGTAGTATAAGAATAGAAAATTGTAGTTACTAGGTATAAGAATATCACCCAAGTGTTGTGTTAACAACTGTTGCTGATATTTGGACAATGCATTTTAGATGTCTGGATGTGTAAACAGGGAGTAATTATGATATGTTAGAATCAAAATTTAAAAATATGAGAAAAAACATTAATAGTTCCAAAGATCGGAGAAAATAATACAATTTTTTTCCCCAAGAGAACTCTGAGTAAAATATGAGATTTCATGGTAAAACGCGAGAAGTGGAAACACTGGCTTGATCGCGGGATTGGGATCTAAGGTTTGCGATAGCAATCTGAAATTTTGATCGGATTTGTTGGAGGTAGGGCAATAAAAAAGCTATGCAAGGGATTCGCTGCCCTCCAATCACCTTATACTCTTAAAAACGGCATTAGAAATTGCAATTTTCTATCGAATGAGTTATTCCCAAAGTTTCTTCGTCAAATCCATCCATATTAGGTGACTTAGCGAAAAAATTATTGAAGACATATCGCTCTTTATGAGGCAGCTCTATTATGTATTTCTATATATAATTCTACATATATAGTGTTTGGCAAGTTTAAAGTTGGCCACTACAAGCCAGAGGAAATTCGTCTGTTTTTGAAAAGGAGGAGGAATACCCCAAAAAAGCGGAGTGATTTAGAAGTCCATTTTAGAGTTGTCAAGCCACTAGCTACAGAAATTTCAAATTTTATATTTTCTCCGAAAAGCTGGAATGCTGGTTTATGTGTTTGTTTGTTGTGTCTCTTTTAAGGAGTGATCGCGTTAAACCAATGGCATTAGAATTACAGGAGAGGGCTCATTTGAACTAAAATAGAAATTCTAGTGCTTTTTTAAAACATCAAAAGAAATTGCACGACACCCAAGTGGCATTTTTGTTACCATTTTGTGGCCGTAAAACATCAATTTGGAAAATTACACTTTTTCACGAAAAACAAATACGCTAAATAAACTTTTTCCTAGAAGAATTTTTCTGGAAAAGTTCACCTTTGAAAACTTGGATTTTAAGAGAAGAATCCCTCCTCATATTTAGCATAATCCATGTTGTGGTATCATAACAGAACAGAAATTAAAAGGTTTGACTTTTGTACCCAATGATTTGAGAGTGTCGGCTAAAATAATAGGGCACAAGAACAATAACAAGTATTTTTTACAATCTCTCACAAATGGAGGAACTAATTCATGAACATATGCTTTAGGCTATGCAGTTTTTCATTCAACTATTTTATCAACTGAAAATTTGACATAGAAATAAAGAACAACATAAGAACTTTAAACGAGCAGAAATTATTCGCTAAACGTTGGGGTTTGCCCCCTCCTTAACCCATCGCTGCTTACACTCGATTATAATGGGACATAAAAAACTCTTTTATCCAAAATTAACGGCTTTTATGTTTGAGTAGTAATTCTTATAGCATAAGAACAAAAAGTCAAACTGTAGCGTGAAGAGCAAAGGGTTGAGAAGGAGGAAAGCTCGCCTCATACACTGAAAAATTTTCTTTGTTGTCAGGTTTTAATATCACTCTCTAATTTCATCAGAAAAGAAACTGTTTAATGCCCAATGAAAGTAAGGTACAAACGAAGAATTAGAAGTAATAGTAAAGACAAAGTCTTCAGCCTTGTAAGCCTGTTGACTGATAGAAGATATCAGTTATCTTTTCTAATCCTACTTTTTCCATAAAATTTTGAAATTTCTACTATTTCCCATAAAAGATATATAAAATTCAACATTTGTGCAACCATTTCATAGCATGATTTGCAACGTTATTATTACACTAAGAATAGCAGAGCTGAGAAACACTGTTTACCAGAATATGGAACAAAACAACAACGGGGAAGAAATTGATCGTGGGCCTTACTTCTTCTTCGATTTGCGCATTAATATAAGGCAACAGAAAAGTGCTGAAACTTAATATGACTCGTTATAAAACATTTTATACATTTTCTTATGGATATTTTTCTTACTTTTGGGCTTTGTGTTCAATTGATGAAAGTCAGGCTCAAGTTTAGGTTCTACACTACTGGAAGAGATAGTCTCTGCAGGAGCGCTATTTTGATTCAGCAGAATATTTGAACTTGCTGCTCCAGGGAGCTCATCCACAATCTCTGAAATAAAAAGCAATTTCAAGAAAATTGAGTATAAATACATGAAGACCCAAAAAACTAAAAGGACAGTTTGAGTTTCTCGTCAAATGTTGTGCGGACCAAATGTGATGAATTTTTACTGAAGAAGATGTACCTGAAACGAAATTGTAAGGAGCCATGCCGGGAAGAAAGCTCCCTTTTCTCTCTTTTTGGCTATGAAAAAAAAGAAAACTCAGCTTTCAACGTGTTTCAACGTTCAAAGAAGCTTTCAACGTGTTTTCAACACTCTATTAGAAAAGACCACCAACTTCCCGTACGAGTTAGAAGCTACGGTAGAAAACAGAACAAAATTCTTTTTTTAAGGTAGTTTAAGAGTGAATTCCAAATTCCTTTCATCAATTTATTCTTATATTTCACTTTTCACAAGGAGGCCTTCAATTGTTGAACATGCACCACTATAATCATATACTATAATTTTGATATTTACTGACTATCTAAGAAATTCAAGTTAATTCAAGGAATATGAAGACTTTAAGCGAAATTCGAAAACAAAGACTTGAAAATAATTAAAAGTTCAAATAAGGATAAAATTCTTTTAATAGACAGTGATGATGATAACAGTGATAGAATTCACAAAAATACCAGATATTTCGGACATTCGGTCACATATGCAGTGACCTTCATCAGTAGTAAAACTAAAGTAAAACAATTTAAAACAAAAATTTATATACAAAACTAAATAAAACTACATTATTGTTTAATTCTCTAATTCTTTTCAAAGCAAAGGCAGAAGCTAGCCTCTTTGACCTGCTTGGATTTGGTTCATTAGCGTTCAATGATATAACACTTGGACAGAGGTCAACTACACTGGGTGAATTGAACTTTACTTTGTCAGATTTTAATAAATTATCGTAGATATAATTCAGCCCAAATTCACCTGTGTCCCGATTAAAAGCAATGTTCTTGAATAATATTTTCTTTATTTCAAGAGTTTGACGAAAATTTTGCTTTAAACCTCGATCCCTAGAAATCAAAGAGACATTATCGAACAAAATAAAATGGTCTGCAAAATTGAAAATATGTACTGAAAGGGCTGAAGTAAAACCTTCAGACTTAGAATCTTGCTTTAAAGCCGAAGAAATAGAATCTTTATGCTTTAGCAATCTCATTTCCAAATTCCGGTTAGTATGTTCCACATATGAGCATCCGCAAGTACATGGGATCTGATAGACCCCACTTTGTTGCCCCAATGAAGTTAGATCCTTCGCAAAATTTAGAAAACGATCCTTCCTAAACCATCCATGAACCATCCTTTAATTATCATTAAAGGATGATAATGGTTCAATTATCATTACAAAGGCAGATAAGAGTAACACTTTAGTTGTCATGAATAATGAGGACTACGAATCAAAATTAAGAAGTTTATTAAATGATGAAAAAACATACAAGAAGCTATCGTATAATCCAAAAGAAACTTTTACAAATAAGTTTAAGAATGTATTAAAGTGTTTCAAGGATGAAGGAAAAATTACACCTCAACTTTATTACAAATGCCTGCCACGCAGTTCCTTGTGCCCTAAATTATATGGACTTCCCCAAATTCAAAAGGGGTGGCAGTAATTCATTCTGCCCTGGGCACCACCAACCCTAGGAACGGTTCTGTACATAGAAAATGTATTGTTCCCTGAAAATTTCAGCAATGCAGGATTCAAGATTCCATTCAACAGCATTGTTTGATTTTTCAATGGAACAATTATAATTTTTTCAAATTATTTATAATTTTCAGCAAATTGCAAGTGACGCAATAGCCTTTGGACAGTCTAAAGTTGGATATTAGCCTTATTCCTGTCTGTATTAAAATGATTTAGTTTTATACCCCCCCCCCCATCAGAATTACCTGAAAATTTCAACTTAATACTCTTAGCCGTTCGTGAAGAATTGCAGATATGCCCTCATGACAACCTGGACGTAAATAGTGCTTTTAAATCAAATTTCAACATCCCCCACGAAATTCAATTACAATTTTAACTTAACACCCTTAGCTATTCCTAAAATGTTGCATATACACCATTGTGAAGGCATGTTGTGTTTTCTGATCTATTTCTATATCCCCCTCAACATTCTCTGAAAGTAACAAGTTAATAATTTCAGCAATTCCTGTGATATCGCACAAATGCCCGCTTGACCTCTTGGATGCATATAGTATATTTTGACTTATATCCAAGTCGTTCACATCATTCCCTGAAAGCCCCAATTTAATATTGTTAGCCGTTCCTAAGACATTTCAGATACGCCGTTTGACAACCTTTGTGCAAATAGCGTCTATTATCTAGTTCAATATCCCACTAAAAATTCAATGAAAAATTCAAATTAATACCCTTAGTCATTTCAAATATGTCATTGTGACGACAATAATACATGCGGCGTCTTCTGAGTTAGTCCTGCATACCTCTCAATATTTCATGAAAGTTCTAAATTTATTAATTAAAGTTCCCTTAGCCGTTCCTGAAATATTGCAGATAGGCCCTTTTGAAAATCTGGATGTATATAGTGAATGTGAAATAGTCCCAAGTCTCCCTCAACATTCCCTGAAAGCATTCCCTAAGACATTTCAGACGCACCCTTTGAAAATCTTGATACGCTTAGTCTTGCTTAATTTGTTTCAACACTCCCCTCAACATCTCTGAAAGTTCCAATCAATACCCTTAGTAGTTCCTAAAACATTGTAGATACACCCTTCTGATAACCTACATGCACATGGTGTCTTTTGATTTAGTTCAAAATCAAACCATACTTTTTTCTTCCAAACTTTACCCCTTAACTTTGTTATTTAGCGTAGGCAACAAGCTCGTAGAACGTAAAAGAAGCAAGAGCTTTCTGAAACGATCAGAGATTCCCCCGATTTGTGACACTTTTTAAACCAGAAAAATGTATGCCCATTGATATTTTCATCAAATTTTATAAGGAAGAGGGATTTATATTTCCATTATATGTTCTATTATCCTTATGAATGCATCTGGTATGTCTAAAAAAATACATTTTTTACAATTGTCCATTTGCTTGCTATTGGTATTTCCGGCTTTATTATTTCTTTTTTTTCATGTAGGAGTTTTCAGCCATATTTCAAAACTCCATCAATTTCACATTTGCCATTATAGTAACAATAATAATAATTTATTTAAAACCCGCTAATAAATACAGAGAAAAGTGGAGTACAGAAAAAAAGACAGAAATAAACAACACAAAAAAACTACAATTGAATGAAAAGACGAATGAGCCCGTGGTCCGGCCCGAGCTTGCCAGGGGCTGACTTTAGCAACTTAATCTGAAGTAACTTAAGCTTATTTGTCACATCAGATGCGAAATAATTATTAATAAGTTTTCCGTTCCGAATGCGTGAAGGAAAATAAAGAAGGAACTGAAGATATCGAAAGTAATACGAGCAGAGGCGGCCAACATCCCTGCATTTTAGCAGACTAAAAAGACCAACAGGAAAAAGCACAGCATGATGATAAAAAGCTGAATATAACTTACATAAAGCTTTCCGTTGAAATTTTACCCAATTTGCAACAATTTTAGAATATCCAACCTGAATCATTTTTCTAGAATCATCTACAAGTTTATTACGCGTACTCATAATGCTGAAGCATACGGAAATACCAAGGCATTACTAAGAACCACTGTATATAAATAATATAACAGTAAGATCACATGTCAGTGATTTTTGGCACTACATCCTCGGCGTGTACAAACAGCTCCTCTCATTTAATCTGTCATTAGCAGATCAGTGTACAATGTTGAAGCCAAGTTTTGCGTTCAAGAGAAATCTGACTTGTCTACCCGTGAAAAAATCGAATGTCACTTATGTTTATAGTTGTTTAAATGTTCTCCGGAGCACTTGCATCTCGGTCTGGGTTTGTATAATGGTTGAGATAGGGAATGATCGTACTGTATTATATCTATATACAGTGCTAAGAACAAACAATAGGAACAGTGAAATCAGAACATTTAAGCTAACATTTATCAGTATTTAAAGTTAAACCATTTTATCTAAGTGAATCGCGAACGGTGCCAACATCAGAAGCCTTTCATTTCAAAATCTAAAAGCATACCATTATCATAGTTAGAACCTAACTCCATTTCAGATGAGCCTGGTTCCACCTTATCTTGCTTGGATACACAAGGAGAAATTGTCGTCGGGATACTTTCACTCGTAGCCAACAAAGTAGAGTCTGTCGTTGCTAAGAGCAAATCCACTGGCAACATACCATCTATTCCTAAAAAAGAAAATAAAAACACAAAAAAATCATTGAAAGATCATATAAAATGATAACAAAGAACTAAAAACACTGTGAAACACATTGGTATAAAAATCCTACATAGTCAGTAACTAGACCTGGAAGCGTGAACATTGATGCTGGATATAACCAGATTATTGGGGTTTCGCCCCTCTTTCTTTTCTTTTCAGATAAATGACCTGTTTTCATTCTGTAATTACATTTGCTTAGATTTACCTATAGTACAATTTTCAATGATAAGTTAAACTCCCGTTGCTAAGCTAGATTCTTGTACAATAGACAAGCTTTCAAGCTAAATTCTATTTTGGTCTTCCTGTTCTGGGCCATTGAAAGATAATATTACGCAAAAGAAGCCAGGGATTTGAATGTTGATTTAGTGGATTGGCCAGGGACAATCGAAGGTCCACCCCTACGCCAAGTTCGTTGTATAGAACTAGTGATTTAGTTTCTAGTCTGCATTTGAGACCCCACCTAGGGAGTCTGTTTTTTTAACAGTTAATATATGTGCTTTGTGCTCTTTTGAAAGAATACAAGTAAGCTATTTTCTTCAGCCGTGTAGACTATTTTTGCAGGAGCCCAGACAGGGTAAGAAAAGAGTTTGAGAGACATCATGTCATTTATTATGTCGACGGGGGGTCCGCTTACCCTCCAAGGAATTAGCTAGAGATAATAAGGGTGACCCAGGTGGTGGTACCCTTGGCCTAGAATTTGGCCCGTTTGACCGTTCTATTACGTTACCATACCCTGGAGCAGGGTATACCGTAATAGGGTGTTAACATACTCCATGTTTACGGTACAGTGGTGGTGACCGCGAGACATTCCATTCTAATATTTGGGGCAAGCGAGGCTTTCCCCTCCAAATAAGTGGTGCAGCACCATTTCCACGCCAATATCTAGTGACAATCGTGGTTACCAGTACAATATTTGGTGCCAGCGTTGGTGCCAATATAATACAGATCGTAAGTGACTAAGTTAAATCACACTGTAAGGTTGAACTATTTTACAACTGAATTGGTAAACTATGGTTGATATCCCTACTTGTTAGAATTCGGCATCTGATTTGTTTTACATTTTCCTCAAAAGAGATATCCCAGCTCTTCGCTCAGAGTATTTTTGGTATTTGAAAATTTTTGTTTATTTGCCACCGTAGTATAAGAATAGAAAATTGTGGTTACTAGGTACAAGAATATCACCCAAGTGTTGCGTTAACAACTGTTGCTGATATTTGGACAATGCGTTTTAGATGTCTGGATGTGTAAACAGGGAGTAATTATGATATGTTAAAATCAAAATTTGAAAATATGAGAAAAAACATTAATAGTTCCAAAGATCGGAGAAAATAATAAAATTTTTTTTCCCAAGAGAACTCTGAGTAAAATATGAGATTTCTAGAAGCGGAAACACTGGCTTGATCTCGGGATTGGGATCTAAGGTTTGCGATAGCAATCTGAAATTTTGATCGAATTTTTTTGGAGGTAGGGCAATAAAAAAGCTATGCGAGGGATTGGCTGCCCTCCAATTACCTTATACTCTTAAAAACAGCATTAGAAATTGCAATTTTCTATCGAATGAGCCCCTCTCAAAGTTTCTTTGTCAAATCCATCCATATTAGGTGACTTGGCGAAAAAATTATTGAAGTCATATCGCTCTTTATGAGGCAGCTCTATTATGTATTTCTATATATAATTCTACATATGTAGTTTTTGGTAAGTTTAAAGTTGGCCACTACAAGCCAGAGAAAATTCGTCTGTTTTTGAAAAGGAGGAGGAATACCCCAAAAAAGCGAAGAGATTTAGAAGCCCATTTTAGAGTTGTCAAGCCACTAACTACAGAAATTTCAAATTTTATATTTTCTCCGAAAAGCTGGAATGCTGGTTTATATGTTTTTTTGTTGTGTCTCTTTTAAGGAGTGATCGCGTTAAACCAATGGCATTAAAATTACAAGAGAGGGCTCATTTGAACTAAAATAGAAATTCTAGTGCTTTTTTAAACATCAAAAGAAATTGCACGACACCCAAGTGGCATTTTTGTTACCATTTTGTGGCCGTAAAACATCAATTTGGGAAATTACACTTTTTCACGAAAAACAAATACGCTAAATGAACTTTTTCCTAGAAACTTGAAACTTGAAAAGTTGGATTTTAAGAAAAGAATCCCTCCTCATATTTAGCATAATCCATGTTGTGGTATCATAACAGAACAGACATTAAAAGAAAATATATGAGAGGTTATCCCTTCTTGAAGTTTGCACTATTTAAGCTGGTTTGACTTTTGTACCCAATGATTTGAGAGTGGAGGCTTAAATAATAGGGCACAAGGACAATAACAAGTATTTTTTACAATCTCTCACAAATGGAGGAACTAATTCATGAACATATGCTTTAGGCTATGCAATTTGTCATTCAACTATTTTATCAAATGAAAAAAATGACATAAAAATAAAGAACAACATAAGAACTTTAAACGAGCAGAAATTATTCGCTAGACGTTGGGGTTTGCCCCCTCCTTAACCCATCGCTGTTTACATTTAATTATTATGGGGCATAAAAAACTTCTTTTATCCCAAATTAACGGCTTTTATTTTTGAGTAGTAATTCTTACAGGATAAGAACAAAAAGTCAAACTGTAGCGTGAAGAGCAAAGGGTTGAGAAGGAGGAAAGCTCGCCTCATACACTGAATAATTTTCTTTGTTGTCAGGTTTTAATATCACTCTCTACTTTCATCAGAAAAGAAACTGTTTAATGCCCAACGAAAGTAAGGTACAAACGAAGAATTAGAAGTCATAGTAAAGACAAAGTCTTCAGCCTTGTAAGCCTGCTGACTGATAGAAGATATCAGTTATCTTTTCAAATCCTACTTTTTCCATAAAATTTCTATGGAAATTTCTACTATTTCCCATAAAAGATATAAAAAATTCAACATTTGTGCAACCATTTCATAGCATGATTTGCAACGTTATTATTACACTAAGAATAACGGGGCTGAGAAACACTGTTTACCAGACTAATGGAACAAAAAAACAAAGGGGAAGAAATTGATCGTGGGCCTTACTTATTCTTTGATGTGCGCATTAATATAAGGCAACAGAAAAGTGCTGAAACTTAATATGACTCGTTATAAAACATTTTATACATTTTCTTATGCATATTTTTCTTACTTTTGGGCTTTGTGTCCAATTGATGAAAGTCAGGCTCAAGTTTAGGTTCTACATTACTGGAAGAGATAGTCTCTGCAGGAGCGCTATTTTGATTCAGCAGAATATTTGAACTTGCTGCTCCAGGGAGCTCATCCACAATCTCTGAAATATAAAGCAATTTCAAGAAAATTGAGTATAAATACATGAAGACCCAAAAAACTAAAAGGACAGTTTGAGTCCCTTGTCAAATTTTGTGCGGAGCAAATCTGATGAATTTTTACTATAGAAAATGTACTTGAAACAAAACTGTAAGGAGCCATGCCGGGAAGAAAGCTCCCTTTTCTCTCTTTTTGGCTATGGAAAAAAAAAGAAAGCTCTTCAACGTGTTTCAACGTTCAACGAAGGTTTCAACGTATTTTCAACACTCTATTAGAACAGGCCACCAACTTCCCGTACAAATTAGAAGCTACAGTAGAAAACAAAACAAAATTCTTTTTTTAAGGTAGTTTAAGAGTGAATTCCAACCTCCTTTCATCAATTTATTCTTATATTTCACTTCTCACAAGGAGGCCTTCAATTGTTGAACATCAACCATTATAATCATATACTATAGTTTTGATATTTACTGACTCTCTAAGAAAATAAAGCAAATTCAAGGAATATGAAAACTTTAAGCGAAATTCGAAAACAAAGACATGAAAATAA
Organism: Artemia sinica; assembly: GCA_027921565.1. NCBI lineage: Eukaryota > Metazoa > Arthropoda > Branchiopoda > Anostraca > Artemiidae > Artemia > Artemia sinica. The sequence continues at coordinate 14,217,409 of CM051263.1, read as the reverse complement.
TTAAAAGTTCAAATAGGGATAAAATTCTTTTAATAGACAGTGATGATGATAACAGTGATAGAAATTCAAAAAAATACCAGATATTTCGGACGTTCGGTCACATATGAAGTGACCGTCATCAGCAGTAAAACTAAACTAAAACAATTTTAAACAAAAGTTTATATACAAAATTAAATAAAACTACATATTGTTTAATTCTCTAATTCTTTTCAAAGCAAAGGCGGAAGCTAGCCTCTTTGACCTTCTTGGATTCGGTTCATTAGCGTTCAATGATATAACACTTGGTCACAGGTCACTACATTGGGTGAATTGAACTTTACATTCTCAGATTTTAGTAAATTATCGTAGATAGAATTCAGCCCCGATTCACCCGTGTCCCGATTTAAAGCAATGTTCTTGAACAAGATTTTCTTTATTTCAAGAGTTTCACGAAAATTTTGCTTTAAACCCAGATCCCTAGAAATCAAAGAGAGACATTATCGAACAAAATAAAATGGTCTGGAAAATTGAAGATATGTTCTGAAAGGGCTGAAGTAAAATCTTCAGACTTAGAATCTTGCTTTAAAGCCGAAGAAATAGAATCTTTATGCTATAGCAATCCCATTTCCAAATTCTGGTTAGTATGTCCCACATAAGAGCTTCCGCAAGTCTTTGTTGCCCCAAAGAAGTTCGATCGTTCCCAGAATTTAGAAAACTATCCATCCTGAACCATCCATGAACCATCCTTTAATTATGATTAAAGGATGATAATGGTTCAATTATCATTACAAAAGCAGAAAAGAGTAACATTTTAGTTGTCATGAATACTGAGGACTACGAATCAACTTTAGGAAGTTTATTAAATGATGAAAAAACATACAAGAAGCTATCGTATAATCCAACAGACTCTTTTACAAATAAGTTTAAGAACGAATTTAAGTGTTTAAAGGATGAAGGAAAAATTACAACTCAACTTTATTACAAATGCCTGCCATGCAGTTCCTTGCGCCCTAAATTATATGGACTTCCCAAAATTCATAAGTCTAACCTACCATTACGACCAATTGTGTCAAGTACAAGGTCACCAAAAAGTGTTTTGAGCAAGTGGTTAGTGTCAATCTGTAAACCCCTTTTGTCTACACAAATCTTGTACATTAAAAATTCTTCGAATTTGGTTAAAAAACTGAAAAAAAGAAGAAATTTCTTCAAGTTCTTTGCTTTCAAGCTTCGACATTGTATCAATGTACACAAAAATTGTTGTAGAAGCAGCCCAAACTCTTCTAGAAAGGAAGCTGTTAAGAAATTTGGACTTGATTAGTGGCAAATCAGATTTGGAAGTTTCTGTAATTATGTATTTAGTAAGGTTGTGCAATAAGTTCTCTTATTTTTTTAAATTTTGAGGGGAGTTTTTCGAATATGTAAACGGTTTACCTATGGGGGCTCCCTTATCTCCTTTATTACCTAATATTTTTGTGGATAATATTGAAACAATTGCGTTAAATTCATATTTTTTAAAACATATTTTAATGGATGACATAACTTCAGTATGGGATTATGGGGAGGAGGAATTAAAAGGATTTTTGGAACATCTTAATTGTTTGGGGGGGGGGGATTTAAAGTTTATTTTTGATTTAGAAGAGGACGGGAAACTTCCTTTTCTTGATGTTCTTCTTTTAAAAAATGAAAATAGTCTAGATTTTAAAATTCACAGAAAACCGACAAATAACAATAAATTTTTGTCTTATAGTTCCGGTCACGCTCGCCAAGTAAAAATTGACTTGATCATTTCTTTAACTGACCGGATCTTTAGTATTTGCTCTCCAAAATTTTTGAGGCGGAGTTGTCTTATCTAAGAAAAATACTAATGAGTAACATGTATCGAGAGTGGTTAATTAACCAGACTTTTTCAAAGAGAAGAAAAAGGTTTCTAAAAATTTCTAAGGAAGTCTTGGAAACAACTCGGGAGAAGGATTTTTTTGTTCCTTACCATATGTACCCGGGCTAAGCGAAAAACTCAAAAAAATTTTACAGAGTAATGGTTTAAAGGTAGCTTTAAAGAGTAATAATACTTTGGGTAGTTTCCTAAATTCTGGGAAGGATCTAACTTCATTGGGGCAATTTAGTTTTATTTGATTTTGTATATAAACTTTTGTTTTAAATTGTTTTAGTTTAGTTTTACTACTGATGACGGTCACTGCATATGTGACCGAAATATCTGGTATTTTTGTGAATTTCTATCACGGTTATCATCATCACTGTCTATTAAAAGTATTTTATCCCTATTTAAACTTTTATTTATCATCATGAAAAGGCAGTGTGGTCTCCGAGATTATCTAAAGACATGAAAGAAGATGATTAACTGCTCATCTGTCGCTAGCCCAGAGCATACTAGTTTAAAGTGCACCTTTACTTTTTCTTTGAAAAGCTTTTTTTGTAATAAAGCTTTTTAATTAATTTAAGATAAAATCAAGTCAAAATAACGAAAAGATATAAACATAAATGACCAATGAAACAAACTTAGAACAAGCATACATTATAAAAGACAAAAATTCAAGAATTGATTTTTTACGCTGATTCGCAATATATAAAATTCATTAAGTTCAATATTGCACATCTAAAATTACTAGCCCGAGAAAATTTGCCCAATTTTTGAAAAAAAGAGAGGGGGGGAACGCCCCAAAATATCAAGCGATCTTAATGAAAATTATATCATCAGATTTAACATATATATCCTATATACAAAAATGTGAAATTTCGCATTTTTTGTCAGAAAGTGATAACGGATGGGTGTTTATTTGTTTGTTCAAAAAGTGATCGAAAAGATTAAGGGGCATCTAGCTCCTCTCCCACGCCTCACCATATTGGATTGGGGATGAGTTTTGGATTGGGTTGGGGATCGCGTGAGACATTCTAAATGGGGGAATTTTCCGTTGGAGAAACTTTCCACTAAGAGTTGGAGGATTTCCGGGAAAATTTTTCCCCGGAGGGGGAAAATCAACATAATTTGAGTAAGTATTGGAAACTAAAGTCTTTTAAAATGAAAGTATGCTAAGGAGAATTTTCAGGCGTAAACGACCACGATAAGTTTTTCTGGAGGATTTTCAGCGAAGATGGAAGTGTCCAGGGGGTATTTTCCAAATGGGTGTTGGGGGGATGGAATTTTCCATGGAGTGAAGCCTTATTTCTAGGTATTATTTGAAAAACGATCAGAAATTAAATAAAAGATAGCAATTTTTGCAACTGAAAGTAAGTAGCAACATTAAAACTTCAAACGGACCGAAATTACTCCGTATATTAGGAGAGTTTCCCCTCCTCAATACCTTGCCCTTTACCATTAAATTTGACTTTTTGTCCAGATTCTCTAAATAACAAATGAATAACAATTATAATACGTTTAATTAGAATAAGAAGCTTATTAAAAAGTATTAAAGAACTTTAACGTGAAGAGCGAGGGGCTGAGGAGGGAGAAATCCTACTATTTTACGGAATAATGTCTGTTCGTTTTAAATTTTAATGTTGCTCCTTACTTTCAGTCGAAAAACTTTTTTTTTTAATTTAATTACAAACAAGAGTGAACTACCCACCTCCCCAATTTCCCTGAAGGCTAAAGGATCACTTGCACTTTACTTAAAACAAATTTATTTTGAAAAAACTTTTTTGTTACAACTTTAGTGATTTAAAAACCGCTCATACTTTCATGCATTTTATTCCTGGTGAGGCATGTGGTAGCAACAAAAGTTTCCTGAAATTTTCACGTCAGATCTTCAAGTCCAAATTAACAAAAAATTTTTAAACCAGTAAAATCTGTTTATAGGGATTATCGAACGTTGTGAGTTTTTTTTTTTTCCAATGAACGATGTAGTTTTCAATAAAAAGTAACGTTTTCATGATACTCCAGTTTCTTTAATGGTTAATTTACACATTGCGTAAATCCATGCGATCCGTATCTTTTTAAACGATGGTTCAGAAAACGCTACGTTTTAAGGCAAAGATTTCAAATAAATATATCAGCGTGGATGAGGACAAGTTCTAAAAGAAGAATATTAGCTAATTTGACTCTCGGACTAAACGGACAGAATCTCCCCACGAACTGCTAAATCCGGACGGATTTCCGCAATGTGTAAATGCACTATAAAGTAGAAACTTAACAGTTTTTTTAACATAACTTCTGATTCAGAGATAAGTGTAAGCCTATTTTGGGTCAGAAACATCTCAGTAACGAGATTGTTTATATATTTAAAACATACCATCAACAAAGGGTTCATTATCCGACGAGCCCGATTCAAGCTTAACCTGTAGGGATTGATTCTGGGAAATGTTCTTAGGAATGCTTCCATTCTTTGGCCATGATGTATTATCTACCGTTCCTAAGAAACCATCAACTGGCAACATATCTTCTACCTCTAAAAAAAGACATCAAGAAATCAAACGGGATATCTCGAAAGATATTACCAAATAGATTACGGATTTCTGAAAACCAATATTGAAAAATAACAACATGAAGTCATAACATAGAAAGAAAATTATAAAAAGCAATATTACAGTCAATCAAAAAAATCTAGTATGGATATATCCTGAGTGTGAACCTATATTGATTCTAAAAAACAGTAATTTTTACAAAAAAGTAATTAAAGAAACTGAATTCAGCCAGTTGTGACGAAGATCAATGTAACTAATACAGAAAATATCAAAAACCACGATTGATACTACTACTACTATTCATCACAACTCACTTCAGCACCAAGCCACCTTAGGCCAACATACCTTCGCACAATCCTCTTTTATTCCCGTCTGTTCAAAGCTTCCCTTTTTGCACCCTCCCAAGAAGTCCAAATTTTCTTTGCTTACGCCTAAAGTCCTTGCTTACAATTGCTTCTCACCCCATTTGGGGAAGAACTGCTTTTCATTGGGCCCTAGATGGCTGACTGAAAAGGATACTCTTTGTCAATCTGTCATCCTTGATCAACAAAATGTGTCCTAACCATCTCAACTTTTCTCTCATTATTAAGTTTTATTATACAAGTTTTTCACAAAACTTACTGTTTGAAATACGGTCAGTCAAAAGACATCCAAAACTATCCGTAGATAATTCTTCTGGAAGACGTCTAGAAAATCCTCCTCTGCCTACCGAAATACCCACGTTTCAGAACAATGACTAACCACTGTCATCACTGTTTCTTCCAATGTTCTAATCTTGGTTCGCAGTCTTATCTTCCTATTTTTCTGTTTCATTCTTTACTTTTTACAGTTTTACTAAATCCACCATCTTTACAAATACCACCCAGGTAGGTTTAGCTATCCACTTGACTGATCTTCCCGTTACCCAACATAAAATCTTCACCTTTATTTATCCCTAGTCTAAGAGTCTTCTTGTCATTAATTTTCTAACCTATTCTTGTACCCTCAAGTCTCAAAAGCTCCAAAAATCATTCTTTTTGCTTACATTTTTATCTGGGTAATTCAAAACATCTATATAATCTAGGTCTTGGAGAGTTTTACCTTCCTATTTGATTCCTTGTTCTCCCATATCCTTTGCCGTGTTCCCTAGGTTAAAGTCTATCAAAATGATCCACGATGAATACATAAGTATCAAACAAGAATGGCTGATTGTGCATCAATGATTCTGATAGTCATTATGATAAAAAATTGAAACGGTTCGCTATTTCCAAATAGACTGCCTCTAGCTCTTCTCCGCCCCACGAATTTGGACACTAACTCAGACAAATATCCAAGTTATCCTGACCAGCTATGCAGAGTGTACAAGGTAAAGTGTCACCTTTCACAACTATTTCAAACTTTCAAAAAATTCGTGGTAATGAACTGTAGGCTATTTAAAGAGTATCTCGTCATAGTAGTAACCAAAATTCTAAAAAAAAAAAACACACAATATACATAAAAAAAATCATTATAAAATTCATTAAATTAGAAATTATACAACAGAAGCTACGAACCTGGGAGAATTTGTCTGATTTTCCAAAAAAAGAAAAGAAGGTAAATACCTATAAAAACTACGGTAATCTAAAATCCAGAGTTTTCACAGTTTTCAAGCCTCTACTTCCAAAAATGATAATTTCGTTTTTTCTCTTAGAAGGATGATCACTGATGCGTCTTTATTAGTTAGTTTTGTTTTTTCTCAACAGCGAATTGCATCAAATTAACGGTCTTAGAATTTCAGAAGAGGACACATTCAAACTAAAATATCAAAATAAGAACTCGGCAAAAATACTTTTTTTTGCCAGGATTATTTTTGGACTAAGCCTGTTATGTAGGTGCTGCGGGGTGATAGCTAGCTCCTTTTTTCTCACAGGGATGTGGGGCTTTTCCGTGGCCTTATGCGAGTGTTCGAAAGGGACATCCCTCAAATAAAGAAATGTACGAGGATTTCACTTTGAAAACCATGGGACCATAGCCTATATAATTCATTTTAATATTTCAAACCTCCCCCTCTATGAGAAATATTTGAAGGGGTCTATTTTTCTACCAATGATTACCATTATCGAAACATTGCTACACGAATATTAAACTCTAACGCAATAATGAAGATTGACGAGGGGGTGATAGCTTCCCACTCATTTAAGAGAACCTTAGTAACAAAGTGTAAGTGAAGAGTGACTGACCCTTGTCGATAGAAAGTAATACTCTAAAACACAACATTATAATTACAATGTATGCAAATACAGAATATATTATAGAGAATGAGAATTTGAACAGTTTTAGAAATAGGGTTTCAAATCCCACCAAACTGCTACTACTACTACTAACAAATCACCGCAGCACAAAGCCGTCTTAGGCCAACACAGCCAAGCACGCCCCTCCTCCATCCCAATCTATTCAAAGTCTCCCTTTTTACACCCTCCCACAAAGTTCCCATGTCCTTTAAATCTTTCTTTATGACGTCCTCCCACCCCAGATGAGGACGACCTGCTTTCCGTTTAGCCCTAGACGGTTGGCCGAAAAGAACAATCTTCGGAAATCTGTGATCCTTCATCCGCACAACGTGCCCTAGCCACCTCATCCTTTCTTTCATTACAGCCATAGAGAGTGGTATTGAACCATATTTTTCGTACAGCCTATTGTTTGACAACAATTTCTCTGGAAAACATCAAGCAAATCTTCATTCGCTTTTCGGAGCACCCATGCTTCAAAGCCATCTTTGACCACTGTCGTCACTGTAGCTTCTAATATTCTAATCTTGATTTGCAGACTTATCTTCCTATTCTTCCAAACTTTTTTTAACTGTGAAAAACACCCTGAGCCTTGGCTATTCTACTTTTAACATTTTCACTGCTCCCACCATCTTCACTAATAAAGCTACCAAGGTAAGTGAAGCTGCCCACCTGCAAGGCCATACCCAGGATTTTTTTTCGGAGGGGGTTATGCTCAAAAATTTTTAAGGGGGGGGGGGGTACACAAAAACCTCAAAAAACGCATACAAAATTTGTTTATATCCCCCTTCTTCAGGGTATCACCTTGCCCACCCAATCAATGTTTTCCTTACCCATCGTCACCTTTTCATCTTCACTTATTCCTAGCCTTAGTGACTTAGTCTTCTTAACATTAATTTTCAAAGCTATTCTAGCACCCTGAGCTCGCAACACCTCTAAAAGTTCATTCCTTTTGCTCACACTTTCATCTAGGATGCTTAAATCGTCAGCATAATCTAATTCCAGGAGACTTTTTCCTCCCCATTTGATTCCGTGGTCTACATTGCCTTTCCTGTGCTCCTTAAGACAAAGTCCATCAAAATAATCCGTATAAAAGGGGATAGAACACAACCCTGCTTAACTCCTAATTTAATGCAAAACCAGCTGCTAACAGTTAAAGTTAACAGTCCTCTAGTTAACCTGAAATGGAAAACTTGGTACCATTCACAAAAAAATCTGTTTACTTTCTTTGATAGCTTTGATACACTTAAGCTATTTTGATTTGGTTAAATTTTAAGAGCAGAAGCAGCTCCAAAAGTTTGAACATAATGCCCTCAGTCGTTCTTGGGATACTGCTGAGAAGCCTTATTGGGAATTAGCATTAACACAGTGCATTTTGATTTAATCTTCTGGCAACATTTATTTTTTAAACATACAGTCAAATGGGAGGGTGGGCGTGGGAGGGGGATTAGTTTCCCTCCAATCACTTTCGAATATTAAAAAGAACAACAGCCCTTTCTATTTTCAATCGAATGAGCCCTTTTCGAAGTTCCTACGACAACTCCTTCAATACGAAGTGCCCTAGTCTTAACAACAACAACAACAACAAAATAATACATTATACTCCCATCGATCTTAACTATAAAAATGTCAAGCTTTCCAATCACTATCGACAATTAAAAAGGGCACTAAGCCTTTCGATTTCCAATCGAATGAACCCTTTTTGAGTTTCTACGACAACACTTCCTATAAACACCTTATACGCCCCCAGGGCATAAATTACAACCCTTACCCTAAGGGCTGTGAGGGTGGTTGTCATCTTCTAAGACCTAATTTCCAAAACTGTCACCTACGCTGAATAAAATGGCTATCTAAGAATTTTGATTGGATGTGTTTCGGGAAAAGATGGGCGTGAGAGGGGGGTTAGTTGCCCCCAAATCACTTTCGACTATTAAAAAGGGCATTAGCCCTTTGAATTTCCAATCGAATGAGCCCTTTTTGAAGTTTCTAGAACGACGCGTTCTATGAAACCTTATATGCCCCCAGGGCATAACTTACAACCGTTGCCCTGAGGGCTGTGGGGGAGTGTCCTCCTCAAAAAATCATTTCTATCTGGAAATCCACAACACTGAACAAAATGGCTATATAAAATTTTGATTGGATGTGCTTGGGGAAAAGGTGGGCGAGAGAGGGGGGCTAGTTGCCCTCAAATCACTTTCGACTATTAAAATGGGCACTAGACCTTTGAATTTCCAATCGAATAAGCCCTTTTTCAAGTTTCTATGACAAAGATTTCAATAAAAACTTATATACCCCCAGGGTATAACTTATAACCCTTGCCCTGAAGATTGTGGGGGGAGTGTCCTGCTCAAAGGTATAATATCCTGAACTTTAACTCCGTGGAACAAAATGGTTATCTCAAAATTTTGATTGGATGTGTTTGGGGAAATGGTGGGCGTGGAAGGGGTGTTAGTTGCCTTCCAATTACTTTCGACTATTAAAAAGGGCAATAGCCATTTCAATTTCTAATCGAATGAGCCCTTTTTGAAGTTTCTACGACAACACGTTCTATAAAAACTTTTTATATCCCCAGGGCATAACTTAAAACCCCTGCCCTGAGGGTTATGGGGGAGTGTCCTCCTCAAAAAAATAATTTCTATCTGGAAATCAAATACGCTGAACAAAATGGCTATCTCAAAATTTTGATTGGATGTGTTTGGGGGAATGATGGGCGTGGGGGGGGGCTAATTGCCCTCCAATCACTTTCGACTATTAAAAAGGGCACTAGAACTCTTGATTTCCAATCGAATGAGCCCCTTTTGAAGTTTTTACGACGACCCCTTCCATATGAAGTGCCCTGCTCTAAAGGAAATAAATAATAAATGATACGTTGTGCCAACATAGTTCTTATATGCCCTCAGGGCATAACTTAAAACCCTTGCCCCGAAGGTTGTGGGGGAGTGTCCTCCTCAAAAAGACATTTTTTATCTGGAAATTAACTACGCTGAACAAAATGGCTATCTCAAAATTTTGATTGGATGTGTTTGGGGGAATGATGAGCGTTGGGGGGGGGGGCTAGTTGCCCTGCAATCACTTTTGACTATTAAATAGGGCACTAGCTACTCCAATTTTCAATCGAATGAGCCCTTTTCAAAGTTTCTACGACAACTCCTTCGATACGAAGTGCCTGGGTATGAAGAAGAAGAAGAAAAAAGAATAATAAATAATACATTGTGCCCACATCGTTCTTTACTTAGATGATAGCACCAATGAAACCTTCCCCTTATTTTAGTTAAGATTCAACAAGTCTCTTCTGTTAGATATCTTGAGGATAAAAATTCAGTAAATTCCCCTCCTCCTCCTTTCCAATCCCCAAAAAGTATGGGTCACTTTCTGATCCACAAAAGGTGTAACAAGGGCACTATCCAATAGTTAACATCACGTTTGGCCCTATCCTGGCAATCCTCTCTGATAGATTTCCAGACAACAAGGGTTTAGATACCCTTTTTCCCTTTCTTTTTACGAATTTCAAAATACTTGTATGATACACCCCCTGCAGCGCAAGAAGTGAAGTTAGGTTAATCTTAATAAAATATTATGATGAAAATATAATACTTCAGAAACAAATTTGGGCTATATATTTGCACACTAGGGGAGGTGGGGGCAAAGTAAAGCGGGTCTGCATGCAAAATGTGTTAGCTACAATTATTCTGATATTATAAAGTAAGAATTGTTTTGGAACTTCACACTGTCCAAATACTTTACCAACACCCCCGCACCCCTAATGCGCAAATATATAGCCCAAATTATATATTTCTCATCTATTCTGTCAATTCTCTTTGTCTTTTCTCACGCTAAGTTGAAAGAAACTAGCGAAATACACCGGTTTACAGTGCGTCAATGCATAAACAACTTGAGCTGCAGGGGGTATATCATACAAGAACCAAAAAACTCTTCTGTAAGTTTATTCATGATTTTTGTTAGCATTTACATAGCATTATGTTTTTTCTAAAACACTCTAAAAATTTTTCAAAATTTTTTTAATTTAAAAATTTTTTCAAATTTTTTAGTAAAGCCTTCCTTTCTAAATGTTTGCTATATATGTCTTTAAGGCAAATTTATGTTTTTGCTAAGATCAAACTACTCATTCTCTGCATTATGTAGCGTTTTTACTATCAAACCATTGCTAAGAAAAGACTCCTTTTCTTAGACATTGCTAAGAAAAGTTTACGTTTTACTTGCAATATTCTGTTGAATTAATTAGTACTATCAAATCTTTGCTAAGAAATGACCCGAGTGTATGGTTTACTTAGACTGAGTGAGTTTCAGCATCACAAGGAAGTGCCGAAACACACTCAATATCAATAGGTATAAGAAATTTACCATGTTTCTCTAACTCGAGAAACCCAAACTCAGATTTGGGTTTTAGAGAAGGGGATGAAAGCGTCTCCATTGGGGCATCATTTTGATTCAATAGCATATTTGAGCTAGTTGTTTCAAGGAGTTCCTCTTTAATTTCTGAAAGAAAAGCCAATGTCAGTAGAATTTCAATACAATTAGTTAAAGAAACTTAAGAGCTAACAGAAGCTAAAATTAAAGAAACTGTGAAAAAAATAAAACAAAACATGAACATCAACTTTAATTTATTTAGAGGAATGAAGCTCCCTTACCTTTTTTTCTCTCTCTTTTAAGCTATGGACTTGCCATTATGTTCTTATGAAAAACAGAACAGAAACAAAAAATAGTTTCTAATAGTCTACTGAGTAGGCGACGAAAAGAGAATTAAAGGTTGAGACAAAATAGAAACGTAAATTTATTGATTGTCAGAAATTTGCAACATAAAATTATATATACCCACGGTTTTATCTATGTGAAGGTGTTTCAGCGTCAAAAGAGCACCATTCAAGACGCAAGCTCACAAACTTGGGTTGGCACATTCTTCGAAACGAGGAATTATTGACTTTTTCATGGGAGAATGTATGTTATTGATTCATAGAAACAAAACGTGTCTTCTTGTTTGACTTTTATTCTGTCATTCCAGCTGTTTATTTCCAGCTTTTTCAACCATCTACCTTTTATCAATTGTTTTTTTAGCCATCTACCTTTTTTTAAACTGCTTTTCCAACCATCTGCTTTTTCAGCCATATTTAGTGTAAATTTGAAGTTCTAGAGGGGGGGGGGAGTCAGTTTCTCCCCTTCCCTACGCCCATGTATGTACCCATGCTTCTATTTATGTGAAGGTGTTTCAGCGTCAAAAGAGCACCATTCAAGACGCAAGTACACAAGCCTGGGTTGGCACATTCTTCGAAACGAGGAATTATTGACTTTTTCATGGGAGAAGGTGTATTATTGATTCATAGAAACAAAACCTGTCTTTAAGAAAAATTTAAGTCTTTGCTAAAATCAAGCAACTCTTTGAATTATGCAGAATGTTTACTATCGAACCCTTGTTAAGAACAGACTCAACTTTACATTTTACTTACAAAATTCTGTTGCATTAATTAGAGCTATCAAATCTTCGCTAAGAAATGACCCGAGTTTATGGTTTACTCACACTGAGTGAGTTTCATCATTAAAAGGAAGCGCCACATTCAATATCAATATGTATACAAAATTTACCTTTGTTCTCCAGATGCAAAAAGCCAAAATCAGATTTGGGATGTCGAGAAAGGGATGAAAGCGTCTCCATTGGAGTATCTTTTTGATTCAATAACAAATTTGAGCTAGATTTTTCGAGGAGCTCATCCTTAATTTCTGAAAGAAAAGCCAATTTCAGTAGAATTTTGATAAAAATAATCAAAGAAACTTAAGAGCTAACAGGACGAAAAATGAAAGAAACTCTGTGAAAAAAAAACATCAAAATATGAACATTAAATGGTGTCCATATGAACATCAAATGTAGTTCAATTAGAGGAATAAAGCTCTCTTACTTTCTTTTTTTTTTCGCTTTTAAGCTATAAACTTGCCATTGTTTTTATGAAAAACAGCAAAATAAATCAATTTTTCCAAAAAAAAATGTTCCTAATAATCGTCTACTGAGTAGGCCACGAAAAGAGAATTAAAGGTTGTGACAAAATGGAAACTTGAAACTAGTTTGAAATATCTTAAATATAAATTTACTGATTGTAATAAATTTGCAACAGAAAATGATATGTACCCATGGGCGTATGTACCTTCTTCTCTTGGGGGGGGGGGGAGCAGACTCTGTGTTGAAGGGTGGGGCTGATATTATATTGACAGTTCACAAAACCTTACATTGCCAGCAAGCTCTATCATACCTATGCAGTCTTTATTAATAAGTAATCACCAAAAATCATTAATCATCAATAAGCTTCAGCATTAATCTTCTTGAATTAGAGCTAAATCTTTCCAAGACGTTATGGATAATTGCTTCTTGTTTGACTTTTATTCTGTCATTTCAGCTGTTTATGTCCAGCTTTTTCAACCATCTACCTTTTATCAACTGCTTTTTTAGCTCTCTAACTTTTTTCAACTGCTTTGTCAGCCATGTTTAGAGTAAATTTGAAGTTCTGGGAGGGGGGAGGGGGCAGTTTCCCCCATTCCTTACGCCCAAGTATGTACCCACGCTTTTATCTATGTGAAGGTGTTTCAGCGTCAAAAGAGCGCCATTCAAGACGCAAGCATACAAACCTGGATTGGCAGATTCTTTGAAACAAGTAATTGTTGACTTTTTCATGGGAGAATATATATTATTGACTTATAGAAACAAAACGTGTCTTTAAGGAAAATTCAAGTCTTTGCTAAGATTAAACATCTCTTTGAATTATGTAGAAATTTTATGGAAGAGTCGGGAACCCTGGGACAAGTTCAACTTAAAGCTCAATATCTCTTACATTTACAGTCCAATTTTCTTGTATCAAACATTAATCTGTGGTAAAAATCATTTGGCTTTTACTGGGATTTTTCTCAGATTTTTATTGCTCGCGCTAAAATTAGCAAGACTTATTTTTCAGAGGGTCCTGCTTTGTCCCAGAGTACCACTTGTGCGGGTACTATGGGTCAGGGCGATGGGTACTTTGGGTCACCATGAAAAATCAATTGAAACTGTAAAAATACGATAAACCTATTTAAAAAATTATTCAACAGAGTAGTTGGTCAGGTCTGCATCAAAGCTGATCATCTTGGCAATGCGTTTAGTTCCGCCCGAGACTATTAGACCTGGTAATTTCATTGCTACTTCTGAGCTATCGACAAACGCTTAATCGCGCTCTTTCGGAAACGTAAACCTCCAGGCTGGAACGTTTCGTTTCAAAAAATTGACAGTGTAGCCGTCTGGCTCGGCCTGAAGCACTTCACCAGTGTAGAATTTCGATCCCTTTTTCCCCTTGTACTCGACTAGAACAAAGTCACCGGAACAGATGCTGGGAGTCACAGACTCCTCTTCCGCCAATCGGAAATCTTGAGAGCAAAACGAGTCGTCAGAATTTTCGTCACACTCAAAATCCTCTGGTCCTGCTTCATTTCCGCTTTTGTCACTGAACGTCAGCAATCTTTTGGTAGTTTTCTTCTGAATCTTCGGCTTTTTGGCGGGAGCCGCTTTCTTGCTTTTCTTGAGATCGTTCTTCTCTTTTTTTGCCTTTCATTCATTTTTTGCAGCTTGGATCGAGTCTTTCACCGGTGTAGAAGTCAATATCTTGGATATTCCAGGCTTCCGACCTGTCCTTCTGTTAGTAGCTTCCCTTCTTGGCAGGGGTATAATATCTTCTGGCACAACAAACTAGGTTGAATGGGTTGTAGTACTGGGACTCTGGCTCAACCGAAGCTCTTGCGGACCTGGTAAATTTTCGTCCACAGCGACAGACTGATTTCCCGGCTCAGTAGTATCTTCTCGTCGAAAAGCAGGAAGAAAGTCAGACTCTTGCCACACTCCAGTATTCAGCGGGAAAATTCCAGGCTTTGAGCATCTGCTAGTGATGTTAGTCTGAGAGAAGGACTTAGGAAAAGTAACCCCCAGTAATTCACCGATCTCATATTCCGTCACTGCTCGACCAGGGTGAAGTCTCAAGCAGTTCTCCATTGCCTGTGACCAGTAAGTCTTTAAAGGTCCATAAACCGAAACGTCGAGAGGTTGCAACCTGTATGATGTTTGCTGCGGGAACGTAAGTAAATGTATTCCCTTTTCTTTGGCCAACGAAACTGCATTGCAACTGGTGTGACTTTCATTATTGTCCATCAGAATCAAGACAGGATTCTCAGGAGATGGGTTGACATGCAATAAAAAGTGCTCTAAATACAGCAAAAACAGATTCTTTGTCATCCAAGCATTTCCAGGCTTGCCACTTGCTATTCCAGCAGCCTGTGGGGGAGGGGGGCTCCATCAAGAAGCCTTTCTACAAAACGTGCTCGTGGGAAAATCAGAAAGGCTCGAATAAATCCTCCCATGGCATTTATAGTGCCCACCATGGTTAAACAGCTTTCCTCTCTCTTGGGAAGTCGTAGCACCAAGCTGCTTTACTCCCTTCGGGCTCAGCACTCTTTGACACTTGGTCTGACATTCGTGAGCCCAGTCTCATCGAGGTTGAAGATCCGACTAGCAGGGAACTTGTATTTTGAATACAACTCTCCGAGATTCCTGTAAAAAGTGTCAACAGCAACACGATTGAAACCAAAATTTCTCTGGATACTTGTAGGTTCCAGCCTTCGAAGCAAAATCGAAGGATGCTTTCTAAGAAAGCCATACCACCAGTCTTTGCCTGCAGACTTTTCTGTGTCCCAGCTTGACGAATATGCAAGTCCGTTTCATTTCGCCATAAGCCAAGCAAGCTCTCTGGCTCTCTTTCTGGAGAGACCATAATGCAATCGGGCTGCTTGAAGGATGTACTCTTCAAGTTGAAGCTCTTGCTCAATCGTAAATACTCGCCTGTTGTCATAGGTGGGAGTGTTACTAAACTCTTCTTTTTCTTCATCTGTTCTGTTACGAAACGCAGTGGCATATCTGCTAAGAGTTGACCACTTGACATTGTAAACTTCAGTAGCTGCTTGAAGTGACATCCGATAAAGGTAAGCTTCTATTACTTTCTTCATGTCCTCCTTATTCAAGACGTAAGACGGATCAGCTTTCCTTGTTTTTGGCATTCTAAAACGAAAAAAAGAGTTTTTAGTTTATATATTAAGTTTAAGTTCTTCTAAGTTTTTATATTAGGTAAGATGTAAATTTAATTGAATAATTAGAATGTATGGAGTTTATGATTGAATATGGTTTTATGGAATATACAAATAATATAGGATTTTGTATGATATAAAGAAAAAAAATTATAGAGTTTAGATTTGAAGTATTTGAGACTTAGATTGTAGGCTTTAGATTTGAGGTCTTAGATTTGAAGACTTAGATTAGAATTAGTGGAGTTTTTTTATGAAAAAAAATTGAGTAAATTTTCAGGGAATGTAGAAATAGTATAGGATTTTTATGAATGTTTAGATTATAGATTATAGACTTGAAGTCATTTTTTTTAATGATTGTTAGAATTTATTTTAAACTAGTGGAATTTATTTTATGTGTTGAGGGGATACGATTGGCCTGGATTGTAAAATATTTGATTTTTGGGAGTTTTTTTTAGGATTGTTGTAGCTACCTAATTACACAAGGCCTATCGAGAGTAGAAAAACGAAAGAAAGAAGTCAACATAAGACAAGAAGCATACTCTTGAAAGTTCTCTAGGATAAAGCAATCAAGGGTACCCTGGGACACAATGAACTGAACCTGTCCCAGTGTACCCCGAAATACGCGTCGCAGAGTACCCTGATAGTACGAACTTACAAAAAAAAATTAGATCAGCCACTAGATGGTAGAAGAACGCAACAAAATTTATACCATCAAAAAGCTCATAAATTTCTCTATCTAATGGCCTATAAGCAATTTTCTAGAAGCTACTTACCTAAGAGTACCGTAGAATTTCGCAAAGCAAAAATATTTTTCAAATAACCACAAAAAATTCTTACCTAAATTGTGTGATAGAAAGTTGCACATGCGACCAGTGTACTACATTCACAGATAGTCCACGGGATGGCGTTTGAGGCGTGAGTAGCGACAGATTTTTAGCTTGAAGTTTTCTGTCAAAAGTTAAAGTGTCTGAACAGATCCGCGCCCCAACGTACCCGACTCTCTCCTACTATAAAACCCTTTGTAAGAACAGACTCAACTTTATATTTTACTCACAATAATCTGCTGAATTGATTAGAACTATGACATCTTTGCTAAGAAATGACCCGAGTCTATGGTTTATTCAAACTGAGTGAGTTTCAGCATTACGAGGAAGCGCTGAAACGCACTCAATATCAATAAGTATACAGAATTTACCTTGGTTCACCAGATGGAAAAAGCCAAAATCAGATTTGGGTTCTAGAGAAAGGGATGAAAGCGTCGCCATTGGAGCATCATTTGGATTCAATAACGTATTTGAGCTAGATGTTTCGAGGAGCTCATCCTTAATTTCTGAAAGAAAAGCCAATTTCAGTAGAATTTTGATAAAAGAGTTAAAGAAACTAAAGAGCTAACAGGATCGAAAATTAAAGAAACTCTGTGAAAAAACAACAAAATATGAAAATTAAATGGAGTTCATATGAACATCAAATGAAGTCCAATTAGAGGAATAAAGCTCTCTTACTTTCTTTTTTTCTCTCTTTTAAGCTATGGACTTGTCATTTTTTTTATGATAACAAAGAAGTAAATCTAACTTTTCTAAAAAAAAAAATTCTAATAATCTACTGAGAAGGCCACGAAAAGAGAATTAAAGGTTGTGACAAAATAGAAATTTGAAACCAGTTTGAAATATTCTAATTAAATTTATTGACTGTAAGAAATTCGCACCACAAAATCACATATACCCATGCTTTTATCTCTGTGAAGGTGTTTGAGCACCAAAATAGCACCATTCAAGACACAAGCACACAACCTTGGGTTGGCAGATTCTTTGAAGCGAGGAATTATTGACTTTTTTATGGGAGAATATATATTATTGATGCACATATACATAACCAAAAATGTTTAGTATTGCTGCAACCCTTAGCTTCTAAAACAACAATTCAAGTGACAATAAAATTCGAACGAAAAACCCAATTAATTTCTCAATTCGCAACTACAATGTCTCCCGAAAGGCTAAGGATGTTAAATTGATACTTTAAGGGTATGTTTAACAATATCAAAAGACACTATACATCCGAGCTTTCAAAGGGTCTATTTCTAATGTCCCAGGAAGAGCTAAGTTCATTAAGTTAAAAATTATAGAGCATACTGAGGTGGTGGTTAAACTAAATAGGAAGACACAATGCGCATTGATACTGTTAAAAGAGTGTATCTGCAATACTTCAGGAGTGAAAAGAGGCATTAAGTTGAAATTTTAAGAGCATGTTGAACTGAATCAACAAACAATATGTGCTTCCAGGTTGTCAAAAGGGCATATCTGCATAGTTTTTGTTGAGAATATCTTTAAAATTTGTCAAACAAAGACACTGTCTACATCTAAGTTTCCAAATTGCGTATCTGCAATATCTCAGGAACATCTAGGGACATAAATTTAAATTCTCAGGGCATGTTGAGAACTAAATAAAAATACGCTATGTGGATCCCTGTTGTCGACAAGGCGTATCAAAAAAGTCTTAGGAATGCCTAAGGGTATTAAGATAAAATTTAAGGAGCGTTGAGAGGGATGTTGAACTATATCAAAAGACACTATGCATTTAAGTTGTCAAACGGTGCATCTCCAATATTTTAGGAAAGACTTAGGGTTTTACGTTGAATCTTACAAAGCTTGTTTAGGAGATGTTGAACTAAATCAAAAGACACTTTTTTAAAGACACCTTTTTAATTATATCTGCAATATCTCAGGAACATATAATGGTTCTTGAAACTTATTGAAAGTTGAAACTCTAGTAATAATGAGCTATATTGAACTAAACCAAAAGATACTATATGCATCCAGGTTGTCAAAAGAGCCTATTAACAATATATCAGAAACAGCTAAGGGTATTAGGTTGAAACTTTTAGATGATGTTGAGTTAGGCATGTCTGCAATTAGCAACGGCTATGGGCATACAATAAAGGCCTAAAGGGCCCTACTGAAACTTCGAGGGAATATTTGGGAGGGGGTACGTAAATTTTTGAATTTAAATATGAGGGACCAATGAGAGCTTATCAAGGAAATAAATACTTGAAGAAAAATCTAGTTGTATTGATCTTTATTGCAAAATATTCTTTTTTATATCGATGTGCTTAAAATTTCACTAACAGTGAATCACTAACAGTGAATAAAATAGACCAAAAACTAACATAAATTATGACGAACAATTGAGACAAAATTATAAGAACAAAAAATACCACAAACAAGAGCGGGACTAACACCCTTAGCTTTCCAAAATCCAAAGCGCCATTTACGCTTTACTGCAAACATATTATACACTATTTTAAATATTTTCTCTTTTTTGTAATGCTAATAAAATAGTGTGCAAGACGTAAGTTACCACACAGAAAGTTACCACTGGGTAACTTACCCCGTAATGGTAAGTTTTAGGTCAAACTTACTGGTAATTTTTATAATCGGAAATTTAAGTTTTTGATGAACAAATATATTCTCAATTGAAACAAACCCATCCCTAAGAGAGCTGTCACTTCAATAAAATCTATTGTAAAAAAAATTTCATTCATCAGATTCAATGCATGAGTCATACCCATTTGAGCTTATGTTGATATCTCTCTGTCAGACTACCTCTTTGTCAGTTCCAGCCTGAATAAAAAAAAAAATTTGAAAAAAAGGGAACCCACGATGAGTCAGTCAGCCTGAATAAATAAGACGTTCATAGCAGAGGTCAATTAAATTTGGTGAGTTTTTGACTTTTGATCAGCCTGTCTGAAATTCTTGAAGCCAATTTCACTTGGCTGCCACTTCTTTGAAGCGGACGAAGTTCTTGCTTCGTGTGTTATCCCGTACTTCAATTTGCTACAGCGGCATTTCCAGGAGACTGTATCGTTTTTGCCAGTCTCAAAGGCCGGAGAAAAGAAAAATCCACAAGTACCTAAAAAATAGGAGGATATTTGCATATGATCCCGGCCTGGCTGCAGCTACTCTACTTGATCCGCTTTTTTGTGCAAACTCGCTGACACAGGATAAGTTTACGGATGCAGTAAGTTGAATCAATGAGCTTGCTAAATTTTCCTACCGATTTTGGAAGGATGGTCATCCATTTAACGAAAGATCTGAAGCTGACTTTGTCGGGGTCTTGAACACAGAACTCTGTAGCTACATCTCCAAAAGCAGCCCATTGTCCAAATCATTGTATTTGGAGACTGCAAAAGCTGTTGAATCGGCAGCTTGTTGGTGGGCTGTTTTTTTTGCAAAGTTGGTGCTTATGGGAGAGGCTGTAAAAATCTCAACAATTTGTGTTACCATAGCCTCCTGCAAGAGAGTCTGGCCAGGTTATGGACTAGTACAGACCCACCATAGAAACCACACCAAACATGACACAGCGAAAAAAAAAAATGAACATGGCCGTGCAGCTTTAAAAATGTCTGAAATTGACGTGAAAGGCTGGAAGGAAGGTTCATTATGCAATCATGTCTTTTTATCAATAGCTCACTGCTACACGATATTGGAGATGGTCTGGTGGAAGATGATCTGTCAGACATAGCAATTGAAGATGCACCAGATGGGGAGGTGGAGCAGCAGCTCTAGCTTATCTCTTATTGTCTCCACATTTTTCGTACACCCTATTGTTTGAAATATGGTCAGTCAGCCGGGTACCTAGAGTACCTAGAGGTACTCCTGGGTACCTAGAGGCTATTCTACTTTTAACATCTTCACTGCTCCCACCATCTTTACTAATAATACTACCAAGGTAAGTGAAGCTGCCCACCTGATCAATCTTTTCATTACCAAACGTCACCTTTTCGTCTTAACTTATTCCTAGCCTTAGTGACTTAGTCTTCTTAACATTAATTTTCAAAGCTATTCTAGCACCCTGAACTCGCAAAACCTCTAAAAGTTCATTCATTTTGCTCAAACTTTCATCTAGGATAATTAAATCATCAGCATAATCTAAGTCCAGGAAACTTTTTCCTCCCCATTTGATTCCATGGTCTCCCATTGCTTTTCCTGTACACCTTAAGACAAAGTCCATCAAAATAATCCATATAAAGGGGGATAGAACAAAACCCTGCTAAACTCCTGATTTAATACAAAACCAGCTGCTAACCTCATTTCCTACCTTAACCGCAGCAGTGTTATTCTCGTACCTATCACTAATCACTTTAATATATTTGTCTGGTATACCATACAAGGATAAAACCTTTACTAAAGCTCTTCTGACAACAGATTCAAACGTTTGCTCATAATCTTTAAAACTGAGGACCAAAGGTATTTGGAAACTCAGGCACTTCTAAATTATTAACCTAAGAGTGAAAATTTGGTTGACATATCCTCTACCTTTTCTAAAACCACACTGTTCTTCTCTTAAAACTTTGTCTACGGCATCTCTCATTCTAAAAAGTATCATATTACTAAGTAATTTGCTACCTTCAGAGACCAATTTCACTTGGCTGCCGCTTCTTTGAAGCAGACGAAGTTCTTGCTTCGTGTGTTATCCCGTACTTCTATTTGCTACAGTGGCATTTCCAGGAGACTGTGTCGTTTTTGCCAGTCTCAAAGGCCGAAGAAAAGAAAAATCCACAAGTACCTAAAAAATAGGAGGATATTTGCATATGATCCCGCCCTGGCTGAAGCTACTCTACTTGATCCGCTTTATGGTGCAAACTCACTGACACAGGATAAGTTTAGGGATGCAGTAAGTCGAATCAATGAGCTTGCTAAATTTTCCCACCGATTTTGGAAGGATGGTCATCCATTTAACGAAAGATCTGAAGCTGACTTTATTGGGGTCTTGAACACAGAACTCTGTAGCTACATCTCCAAAGCAGCCCATTGTCCAAATCATTGTATTCGGAGACTGCAAAAGCTGTTGAATCGGCAGCTTGTTGGTGAGCTGTTTATTTTGCAAAGTTGGTGCTTACGGGAGTGGCTGTAAAAATCTCAACAATTTGTGTTACCATAGCCTCCTGCAAGAGACTCTGGCCAGGTGATGGACTAGTACAGACCCACCATAGAAACCACACCAAACATGACACTGCGAACAAAATTCTAATGGTCCGTCAGTCACTCAATAACAAAAAAAAAAAAAAATTAACATGGCCGTGCAGCTTCAAAAATGTCTGAAATTGACGTGAAAGGCTGGAAGGAAAGTTCATTATGCAATCATGTCTTTTTATCAATAGCTCACTGCTGCACGATATTGGAGATGGTCTGGTGGAAGATGATCTGTCAGATGTAGCAATTGAAGATGCACCAGATGAGGAGGAGGAGCAGCAGCTCTAGCTTATCTCTTATTGTCTCTTATAAAGAATTATCTGAAGCCTAAAGTGCAATTTTTTATAATTTTTCCCTTGTGTAAACGAGGTAGGAAATAAACAAATAAAATGATGCAAAAATAATATTTTTCCTTATAAATCTATCAGAGAAGAGAGAATATTTTCTTTTAAATTCATGAGCATTTGAAACTTACCACTTATGCGGTAACTTACGGTAACTTACAAACGTTACCAGTAACTCTTTCGGTAAGAGTAAGTTTCGAAACTTACCGGTAAATCTTGCACACTATAATAAAGTCTAAAGCCAATTTTTATGTGTAATTGCTTTCTATAGATTTGACTACTTTGGGTGCCATTTTTGGAATGTAAAGGCCAGGAAGAATGAAAAGGGTACTATCAAAAGCATCAGGATGAAAAAACTTAAGCCTGGGGTTTACAATCCCCCTCTCCTATATTTCCAACGTCCATCCCCGTAAATCATAGGCAGCACAACAGCGCTGCCTAATTAAAGAGCGATGTGGGCACAATGTATTATTATTTGATTTTTTTTTTGTCTTAGACCAGGGAACTTTGTGTCAAAGAACCTGTCGTAGAAACTTCGAAAAAGGCTCATTTGATTGAAAATTGAAACAGCTAGTGCCCTTTTTAATAGTCGAAAGTGATTGGAGGGCAACTAACCCCCTCCCACGCACACCATTTCCTCAAACACATCCAATCAAAATTTTGAAATAGCCAGCCATTTTGTTCAACATAGGTGAAACTACTACTACTACTAACATTTCACCGCAGCACCAAGCCGCCTGAAACCAACACAGCTACGCACGCTCCTCCTCCGTCCCAATCTATTCAAAGCCTCCCTTTTTACACCCTCCCACGAAGTTCCCATTTCCTTTAAATCTCTCTTTATGACGTCCTCCCACCCCAGACGAGGACGACCTGCTTTCCGTTTAGCCCTAGATGGTTGGCCAAACAGAACAATCTTTGGCAATCTGTCATCCTTCATCCGCACAATGTGCCCTAGCCACCTCAACCTTTCTTTCATTATAGCCCTAGAGAGCGGTATTGAACCACATTTTTCATACACCCTATTGATTGAAATATGGTCAGTCAGTCGGGTACCTAGAGGTACTCCCGGGTACCTAGAGGCTATTATACTTTTAACATCTTCACTGCTCCCACCATCTTTACTAATAATACTACCAAGGTAAGTGAAGCTGCCCACCTGATCAATGTTTTCATTACCCAACGTCACCTTTTCATCTTCACTTATTCCTAGCCTTAGTGACTTAGTCTTCTTAACATTAATTTTTAAAGCTATTCTAGCACCCTGAACCCGCAACACCACTAAAAGTTCATTCATTTTGCTCAAACTTTCATCCAAGATAATTAAATCGTCAGCATAATCTAAGTCCAGGAAACTTTTTTCTCCCCATTTGATTCTGTAGTTTTCCATTGCCTTTCCTGTACACCTTAAGACAAAGTCCATGAAAATAATCCATATAAAGGGGGATAGAGCACAACCCTGCTAAACTCCTGATTTAATACAAAACCAGCAGCTAACCTCATTTCCTACCTTAACTGCAGCAGTGTTATTCTCATACCTATCACTAATCACTTTAATATATTTTTCTGGTACACCTTACAAGGATAAAACCTTTACTAAATCTCTTCTATCAACAGAATCGAACGTTTGGTCATAATCTATAAAACTGAGGACCAAAGGTGTTTGAAAACTCAGGCCCTTCTAAATTATTAACCTAAGAGTGAAAATTTGGTTGACACATCCTCTACCTTTTCTGAAACCGCACTGTTCTTCTCTTAAAACTTTGTCTATGGCATCTCTCATTCTAAAAAGTATAATATTACTAAGTAATTGGCTACCTACAGAGACCACACTAATCCCTCAATAATTACCTCACTCATTCTTATCACCTTTCTTATATAGTGGTTTAATTAAGGTTTTCATAAAATCAATAGGGACTTCCCCTTTTTCAAAATTCGTATTCATAATCTTCAGTAGCTTATTTCTAACCTCAGAGCCACCATATTTAAGAAACTCATTTACCACCCTATCAGCACCTGGAGCCTTATTATTTCTTAATCCTGTTAGTACTGTCGCTAATTCTTCCTCATAAAAAATCTTCCTTCACATCCAAGGTATCACAAACTTTTTCATTTTCCTCTATATCTTTTCCTGCAATTCTACCTTGGTTTAGCAAATTATCAAAATGTTCTGCCCATCTCTCTTTAATTCTATCCTTATCGCTAATTGTGGCCCCATTCCTATCTTTAACTGGGCCAAGTCCGTATTGACTACTCCCTCTCAATTTATTAACAAGCCAGTACAATATTTTACTATAATGCTGTCTAGCTGCATCTTCCAGATCCTTGGCAATTTTATCTAAGGCCTCTGCTTCACACCTCCTTAGTTCATATTTTAATGCTTCTTCACTTTCTTTACATTCCTTTTGTTTTCATATAATCTATCACTCAGATAATTCTTGTACAGGTCCTTTCTCCTTTCTATTAAACATAAAGCTTTTTCACTGATATTCTTAGCTGCAGTCCTAGCTTTCTTCCCTAAGACACCTTCAGCAACTTCACAAATTATTTTTCTAACATTATTCTAACCATCTTCCACATTATCAAATTTTAAACTCTCTAGTTTAGTATTCAACTCTTCCTGGAAAATTTCTCTCAAATTCTCATCCTGGAGTCTACCAACATCGTAACTTCCTCGGAGGTAATTACCCTTCCGAAATTTTAGCTTTAAATTAACCCTTGACACTGCTAAATGATGATCTTTACTTTTAACATCAATAGCAGCACTCTTATATACCCTAGTATCATGCATTGATCCTGCCAGTCTTTGGTTTACTATAACCTAATCAATAAGGTTTACTGTCTTACCATCACGTGAATACAATGTTAACTTATGAGCCATCTTATGACCAAACACTGTATTGGTTATAACTAGATTGTTATACCTACAAAATGGCAAAAGTCTGTATCCATTACTGTTTTCTTTTCCTACACCAAATTTACCTAGGCTAGGATACCATCTATCCCAGTTTCTATCAACCTAGGCGCTAAAATCTCTAGTAAAAACATCATATTTCTACCTGGGACCCTGTCTATTTGCTCCTGTAACTGTAAGTAAAACTCATCTTAGTCACTACTATATCCGTCAGTCAGCTCTACAGGGGCATATACTACTATAACTGATACCCTGAACCTTTTAGTCATAAAATAAGCCATTAGCATTCTATTATTAATACCTTCCCAGCCTTAACAAGACTTAGCAGCTTCCTTATTCATCATGAGCCCTACTCCTTGTCTATGTACCCTACCCTTCCTGCCTGAGTAAACAAATTCTATATCACCTAATTTCATGCTTATTACCCCTGGGATATGAGTTTCTGAAACTCCTAATAAGTCCTATTCAAATCGTCTGAATTTGTCAGTCAAAATGTTGATACGAAGGTTATTTTTAACATCATTACATTTCAAGTTCCAATTTTCATGTTCTTTATATCATTGAAATTATTTTGGCCTCAGGAAAAGCAAAGCAGAACGGGGATTACATATCTCCTCATGTCTGCACCAAAGTGTTTAAGCCGGCTTAGAACCAGTTAGCAAGAAGTCCCTAGGACCTCTATGAATGGAGGCTTTGCGCAATCCTGGGCCCATCTTGGTCACAACATGGTTTTCAGCATTTGGCAATGCTCTTCTATCAACAAGAATCGAAATCCTGCACAGACAATCTCAAGCCTATTACCTCCAACTCATTATATATTAAATAAAAAAACAAGTTTTTTAACTGAAAGTAAGAAGCGACGTTAAAACTTAAAACGAACAGAAATTATTCCGTATATGAAAGGGGCTGTCCCCTCCTCAACGCCTGGCTCTTTACGCTTAAGTTTTTTTTTGTTTAAAAAAATAGAGTTGTAATAAAGTCAAACTGTAGCATAAAGAGCGAGGAGTTGAGGAGGGGACAGCCTCTTTCATATACAGAATAATTTTTGTTTGTTTTAAGTTTTAACATCACTCCTTCCTTTTAGTTAAAAACACTTGTTTTTTTTTATTTAATTTTTCAACGTTTTTGAATTAATACAGGTTTTGATTTTCGCTCACCGTAATGAATAATTAAAAAAAATACATATTAGTTTTACTTTTATTTAGTGGTTAAATTTTATTTTGGTTAAATGGCTTTCTCAAAAGTTGTTTAATTTTATTTACGAACGTTTTTATTAATAATAAATATACGTAACCTACGAATTAACTTACGTGGCGCACTTCTATATTCATATATTTTTAATACGTATATAAGGGGATTCGCTCCCTAGTCAATATCTTGCTGTTTACGCTAAAGTTTAAATTTTGTTCCAGTTCTTTAAAAACGACCCCTTAATCACAAAGGTTGTTAATTAGAATAAATAGCTCTTATGAAAGTACTAAAAAATCTTTGGTTTAAAGAATGAGGTATTGACTAGGGGGCGAACCAAATCACATACGTAATATTTTCTGTTTGTTTTAAGTTGTGATGTTGCTCCTTATTTTCAGTTGAAAAACTTTTTTTTTATTGATTTAATTTCTTATATTTTTTTTAAATAATGCTGGGAAATCCGGCGCCCCCTTCGTAACAATGTCCCTTCCCCAATGAAAACTGCCTCCATGGAAAGATCCTCCCATATAACCCCCGACCCATCCTTCCCCAGTACCAGAAAAAATCCCCCTGAAAACGTCCGTATACTTCCCAATAACCAATACTATGTTAACATTGGGTTAAGTTCATAACTTTCTGCCCTCCCCCTGGGGACTTCAGGAGATGAAGTCATCCTAAAAGACATAGTTATCATATTTTCGACCATACTGAACAAAATGGCTATCTCAAAATTTGGATCAGGTGACTTTGGGGAAAAAAAATGAGCGTGGGATGGGGCCTAGTCGTCCTCCATATTTTGGTCACTTAAAAAGGGCACTAGAAATTTTAATCTCCGTTCCAATGAGCAAAATTCCACATTTTTGCAAATAGGAGCTTGAAACCTCTACAGTAGGGTTCTCTGATACGCTGAATCTGATGGTGTGATTTTCACTAAGGTTCTATAATTCTTAGGGGGTCTTTCCCCTTTTTTTCTATATCAGCCAGTTCATATGAACATCAAATGTAGTTCAATTAGAGGAATAAAGCGCTCTTACTTCTTTTTTTTTTCTCTCTCTTTTAAGCTATAAACTTGCCATTGTTTTTATGAAAACCAGGAAAATAAATCAATTTTTCCCCCCCAAAAAAAATTTTTCTAATAGTCGTCTACTGAGTAGGCCACGAAAAGAGAATTAAAGGTTGTGACAAAATGGAAACTTGAAACTAGTTTGAAATATCTTAAATATAAATTAACTGATTGTAAGAAATTTGCAACAGAAAATGTTATGTACCCATGGGCGTACGTAGCTTCTTCTCTAGGCGGGGGGGGGGGAATCAGACTCTGTTCTGAAGGGCTGGGGGAGGGGCTGATATTATATTGACAGTTCACCAAACCTTACATTGCCAGCAAGTTCTATCACACCTATGAAATCTTTATTAATAAGTAATCAATAAAAATCATAAATCATCAATAAGCATCAGCATTAATCTTCTTGAATTAGAGCTAAATCTTTGCAATACATTATGGACAATTGTTTCTTGTTTGACTTTTATTCTGTCATTTCAGCTGTTTATTTCCAGCTTTTTCAACCATCTACCTTTTTTCAACTGCTTTTCCAGCCATATTTAGTGTAAATTTGAAGTTCAAGGAGGGGGGGAGCAGCTGTCCCTGTTCCTTACGCCCATGTATGTACTCACGCTTTTATCTATGTGAAGGTGTTTCAGCGTCAAAAGAGCGCCAAACGCAAGCATACAAACCAGTGTTTCCACTTCATATTTTTTGAAATCCCTAAAAGGCTAGTGGAAAATCCCTAAAAATCCCCCATTTTCAATACCAAAATCCCTACAGGTTCCCCCATTTTCTGACTTCTTTCCAAATCACTAGTAAAGCCTTGTTATGCTGACTTTTAATAGCATTTGTTCAAGACAACTTATTTTGCAACTTAGGACCATTTACTTGTACTAAAATATGTTCTTTTGACGTTTAAAACAATGCTTCTTAATTATCAACCAGTTAAGTTCGGTTTTGATTGATAGATTCCAGTGCCAGATTCTGGATTCTGGACCATATGAAGATATTTTATTTATTTATTTTTCTTTGCCATTATTTTTTCTTCTTTATTACAATTTTTGCAACACCCCCATTGGATGGATTCGCATGAATGATATCCAAATGGTTGCTTTTTCAAGCATTATTTTTGCTTTGACTTGTTTTCATATTGAGTTGCGTTTAGGTTAATAAAAATGTTTGAAAAAAAAGAAAAAGATATCTGTCAACAGATCTGTCAAAATATGACGAAAATATGAACTTTCAGGATAGAAAGTTCCTTGAGATGTACTTTGAGTAATACATAAAAGGTAAAAAATAAAACAATACTTAGGAATTGTTCACATTCATGTAGTAAGGTGCAATAAGGGGCCGTAAGGGATATAGGGTGTAGTAAGACAAGTAAGAGAAATAGATTTCAATTCTATTTTTTGCTATGGATGAACAATCAAAGTGCTTAATGGGTTGAGTCAGCATGAGGACATGGTGGTCAAAACAAATCAATATTTATTTTATATGGTTATTTTTGGTAATTTGGGCTATAAGGTCACACTGATTATCACACCAATGTGAACAATCCATTAGTTGCCTCAGAATCCAGTTACATTGATTAAACCGCTTCACACTGTATTTTGTTTTCAGAATTCCACGTAACGTTTCCGTTTTAAGCAAGTTCCGTCTGTCTGTCTTTATGATTTTTACTGCACTAAAAAACCTTTCGACGACAACGTTGGAGAAAGGAAGAGTTTTAGATTTGGGTATAGCTCAATTCTGGCGGAGGTTTTCTTAAAAAAAAAAAAACAAACACTAGTAGGTAACCAAAACCATATTTTCAACATTGATAAGACTTTGCTTCCTCCACTCTTGTTCGATTTTGTTTCTATCCCATGATAGTTTCCCATACTTTTGAACAAAGGGTTGGAGAGAACCAGGCCGTAGTGACGGAGCTAATACAGGGTCAACCATTTCTGCATATTTGTAAATGTCATCATTGAAACGAAATCGAGTTTGGATCTGCTTCACAACTTCTATGTTAAAAGATTGTGCAGCTCTGGGATCTTTTCAACTGCATCATGGGGCACGCCAAGATCTGATTTTAGTGTCAAGAGAGAGTCCTGCCCATTTGGACCCAAATAAATATTTTCAAGGGGAAGGTAAACACTTGAGTCATTCACATTAATTTGGAATGCATTTATTGACTTCACATAGTCCTTCTTCATGAAGCTCAAAGACAATTCCTTGATAAGAGATTCAGTCTCTAGTTTCAGGCAATAAAATAGTAGCTTGTCAGCTTGAAAAGCTACATTGAATTCAGTAGGCAAACCCAATGCAAATGCAACAAATTCAAACATACACTTCATGACTGGGTTCAGATTTGTGTATATGAGCTCATTGAGCTTTGTTGGATCCTCAACTAGTAGAAGTCTGTAGTAGGCACTAAGAGCATCCCATTGTTCCAAAATTCTTTCCACAGCAGGTTTGACTGAAAGCCATCAAGTCTGCCCAGCCTGCAGAATTTTATGCATGTTGACTTGGCAGAACTTTTGAAATTCAAGGAAAGCATGTTGCCTCTTGTGACTATGTGTGAAGTGACTATATATGGAGCGACAGATATCTTCCATGGATTTTGGCAATTCCTTGAATGCATGTGAAGCAACAAGATGAGCCATATGGCAGGAGCATTTCACTATGACTACCCTTGGGAACCCTTCTTTTATCATGGACAAAACGCTTTGGTTAGCTCCCATCATAGAGTTTGTAGTGTCAGAGCAAAACCCTATGAAATTTGCAGGGGGAAGCTTGTGTGTCTCTATTATGCACTTCTTCAGCTCCTCAAATATTGCCTTGGCTGAAGAGTTGGGACATTTGACTACATTGAGTGCATCAACTTCAACTGAGAGGTCATCATTGCAAAATATTACTCCAACTGCTAGAAGCTTTTTAGAAGATACATCAGTGGACTCATCAATAATAACAGAGAAGCAGCAATTCCTTAAGATTTCAATCAAATGATCTTCATAAAAACCAGTTAGTCCTGTTTGTATAACATTGGTAGCTTTCTGTTTCTTGAGTTGCACATTCACCACTATTTGCTTTGAAGGCAATTTTTTTAAACTACAAAATGCTTGACCTTAGAAATAGCCAAGTCATTTTCAACTAGAAAAGTGCAGATTCTGGCCTTCAAGAAGCTTTGTCTGGTCAGTGAATCCCCCTTGTGAAAATTGATCAAGAGTATTTGAAGTGGACCCTTCTGCTTCAATGTTTGACATATGCTTCTTTGTGTTGGAGTGCTTTATAAGCTCTGATTTTTCATAGCTTGAGATCAGTATTGCATACTCCACAATATCCAAGATATGAGGTCTTTTTTTTAACCATCCCTTCAATTGCAGGTCACTCATCCATGAGTCAACAAACTTTTGGGAGTGCTGAATCTGAGTGGCAGAACTTTGTGCAGGTTCACATTTCTTCTGTTTTTTCTTTGGAGGCGTTGTATAATTTGAGGAGGGTAAAACACTATAGTTGGATTCTTCACTAATGCTATATCCCATACTAATCTGAAAAATATCAGGCATCAGGGATACAATCTTGGAAACTAAATAAAACATATCTTTCATGCACTGTTAACGTTGGTGTTATTAGCAGTGTGACCCTACTACACCTGAATACACTAATACAGCCATATAAATTTAATATTTTGTTTATTTTGACCACCATATCCTAGAAGAGCAATCCCCCTTGCTCCATAGCAAATCATACTCCTTTTACTGTCCTTTGAGTAAAAGTTGAGTAGGAATGAAAAATTCACAGTAAATAGGACACATGCTTATGTTTTTGCAGCAGATCATTGGTTTGCTCATTTATGTTCATCAAGAGGGGGAGAAACATATTGAAATGTGTTTCCAACATAATGGTAATAATGCAGATCATGTTATGTGAATAAATTATTTCTGATACAAACATAATTGTTTTTTCTATTTATGGTGACTTATGATTATGGGCCACCCTGTTAAATTAAGTTAAGTTTATTTCCAATGACAAACAAACTATGCTATGTCAACATTGCATAGTATCTCAGCCTTTCACTTGGCAGGCAGACAGGCTGCCAAGCAAGGCTGTCTCATTATAAAAATAGCTATATACAACACAACAGGCCTTTATCCCTTTGGTGCTGTAGAAACATCATAAAAAAAAGAACCTCTAAGGAACAAAAGACTGAAATTTTTGGTAGCTTTTGACATACAATAGCTGTTCCATTCTGTCTTTTCTGAAGTTCATTTTTTTAAGCAAAGTAATATAACTTAGTTTCATATGACAGCTTTACAGGTATATAGTACAGCAGGCAGGGGGCTATCAATGAGTATCAACTGGCTTTCAATCATCTTAAACTAATCATCTTGTAAATGAAAATATTCTTTATTGACAAGAAAATCATGATCCTATGGAAAGAACAGAATGTTTGAAATGACTAGTAAAAGGTGACAGATCACCTGGTATCCCTAACTTTTTACAATTTTTGGTGTCATTAGTGGGGGCTATTGATTGCAGTTCAATGATCTAGAAACAGAGGTAGGGAGGCTAACCAAGTTTTTGGTAAAGGTGCAGAAAAGGGACTCCCAAAAAACATCTTATTTCTTACTATATATTATTCAGTCTATTGGGCTCTAAAGGTGCAGAGGGCTGTCCAGTAGAAACAGAATATAAACAATTAATTTCTTACTGCAAGTTCTGGTTAAATTGAGCAGTACCTCTGCACCTTTAACTGCAGGGGTCCCTAGTCTGCACCTTAACCAGGTTTTCTTCAAATGATTAGTAGTGTTACAAGAATTTTGGAAGTCTCCAGAAAAGAAGTCTCCATTGAATTAAAATTTGCAGGTTGGCAGTACAGATTTGCAGAATCTGCCAAATGGAGACTGGCTTTAACCAAAATTTAATTTTAAAGATATTCAATACATTATAATCAAAATGTCAGCAAGTTCATGTTGTCAAGGTTGCAAAATCAAGTTGTTTGAGGCTGCAGTTAAATTTTAGCACAAGGCTGATGAAAGTACTGATTTTTTCAGGTGCATTTTTTTATTTCTTTGTTAATTGCTAAGTTAGAATGATTCAACTAATTATGATAATTGTAAAAAATAATTATACTAATTATATATGTATATATTGATATAAAACAGTGAATATACCACTCAATGCCTTTTTTTTAAGAAATTCAACCCCTCTTCTCTTGACTTCTAGGTCAATTAAGTTGTTGCCGTTGTCGGATTAAGATCTCTCAGAAGGGCAGGGTTGCCACTCGGCTGGTTTTCTTGGTGCCACTTTGGGTGGCAAAATAGTGTCAATATTGTATAAAAAGTGTCATTTTCCAAAAATTTGCCGCTCGCGACGCTACACGTCGCTCGCGCTCATATCGACAAGCTTTTTGTATTGAGAATATTGGCCAATCCGCTTTGGATCATCCCCGCGTGGTGTCCCGTATCTTTAAATTCTCCTACATGAAATGTCGGATCTAATGCCATCTATCAACTATAAAAAAGAAATTTTGATTTTACTTAGTCGGTGCTGATTTCCGGCTTTGTGCAGCACTTCCACTCTTGTCAACTTTCCAGCCCCCCTCCTAAGAACTCGCTAAAACATAAATGTTGCTTACTGTATAAAATGGGAACTTGTCCCACAGAGTACTTTCTTCTCTTTTTTCTAAGCAGTCTTTATTCTTAGCGTGAAAAAGGAACGGAAAAAGAAAAGAGGAAGCAGTTTTTTCTTCTTTTGAGAAAACTGAAAAAAGGGACAGCAATACTCGTCTACATTTAGAGTTTTTCATCCAGTTTTTCCATAAAATGGACTATCTGGATTATTACAGTGCATTCATGCGCTCGAAACTTTTTTTTTCTCGGAAAATGCTGAAGAGAATATCACGAACATAGATCGTAGCTATTGATGATCCTATGATAAACACAACTAATAGTGGTTCAGACACTAACTCTTTCAAATAATTTATTTGGCAAATACTAGTGAAAAAAACAATTAGACAGCTATATCATCTAATCTATTTATCACAACCTGAATAGAATAAGTTTCACGAAAACTCTCGCCACTCCCAGTAAATTTTTCTTTACGAAGTGTCCTGGGACTAGGGCATAGGAACTGTCAACTAGCATTTTAAATATCAATATGAAAGCACCTTTATAATAAAAAAACGAGCATTTAGTGTATTAGCGTGAAAGCACATTTACAATCAAATATTAGTGGGAATAAAATAACTAAAATGAGGAAGTGCGTCCAAAATCAATTTATGTAATGATGTAACATAAATTAAAGTAAGAAAAAAAAGTAAAATTAGATTGTGATTTTGCTAATAATTGCATAGGATTAAAGGTAATGGAAGTTTTGGTATCGATTTTTTTTAGAATGATGGTTATGTATGAATATTCATTTTTCCATTGCCAAGAATTCAAAGAAAAAATATGAAAAGCGTGAACGGAAATCTTAGAGCGCATTTTTGCGTCACTGGCCCATTCACTGAAGAGGTCACTAGATATTCTTGTGGGACACCAATGAGCTCAGTGGATGTTTTTGCGTTGCTGAGTCGTTGTGTAATGTCACCGGTGAGCTTGTCAGTCACTGGGCTTCAAGAGCTCCAGTCACGGATATCGCTGAAAAGATGCGCAAAGTTATGCAGTCACTGGCCCAGTGACTGGTTAACATAGTAACAACTATTAACATAGTGGCACAAAAATACACTCTTAGCTTTTCTTGCTCTTTTCTTCTTTGAATTGTAGTTAACCCTCAACTAATAAAACACAAAAATTGAAGTCGGACCCACTCAAGAATCGCAAACAGCTTGACTGACTTATCGTCTATGAGCCTACAAATTATTGCAACAACAGAATATAGTTGATATAAACAACTGAAAACATCTGAAGGCTTCTCCACCACACTGCAGTTAAATGTCTATCTCTGTCCTCTTCATTGCCAAGCATTTAGTACCGAAGATCACTGGATGATCTTCGCTTATCAGTGATAAGAATAAGAATATAAAAATTTCTCACACACAG
Organism: Artemia sinica; assembly: GCA_027921565.1. Taxonomy (NCBI): domain Eukaryota; kingdom Metazoa; phylum Arthropoda; class Branchiopoda; order Anostraca; family Artemiidae; genus Artemia; species Artemia sinica. The sequence goes on along the minus strand of CM051263.1, from coordinate 14,183,175 downwards.
ATAGAGATAAAACACGTTTATGTTTTTCACCGCACAGAAAGATTCTTGCATCCAATAATTGCCGAGCGCGGAGTTAAGATAAGAATCTTAACTGACAGAAAAAGGATATCGATGTATATCTACATTGACAGTTTTCCTTCCGGTTTTTTGTCTGAAAATTTTTTTTTTTTTGTAAAATAGTGCTACTTAGCAAAAAAAGTGCTACTTTTGCTAAAAAGTGTCCTAATAGTGTCAAGTGTCCCAAAAAGTGCCATTTTTTAAAAAAAGTGTCAAAAGTGACTCTAAAGTGTCACCGGTGGCAACCCTGCAAAGGCTCTATCTAGCATAGGCAGGGTTGCCACTTCAACAAAACTACTGGTACTAGCCAGGATAGCTCAAAAGTACTACCACGACAGAAAAGTACTAACTCCCTGCCTAAAAATTTGCCTCGTGTTGCGCTTCGTGCAACACGCGGCATTTTAGCAACGTAGATTCTCTTTGGCTTATCATATAAGCCAGAGTAATTTTTATTTTTTTTTCTGTATAGCTAGTCGAACACTGACTTCTAATATGGCAAAAAAGGGCCACTGATATGGGAAGCAACTACAATCAAAATCATCGAAGTTATCTCTGGATGTTCACTATGAACGGTCCGTAATTGCCTAGTAGGGTAATAGGACATCCAGAATATTCGTCTTCTGGGAAAATAGGACAGAAAAATGGAAGCAGGAAAAGTAGTCAAGATGTGCAGTTTTTTTAAATAAATCTGTACAAGTTTATCAGTTATCCGTATCAAGCCTGTTTTTTTCTGAGTCAAAACCTGAAAAAAAGCATCAGTTAGACAACTAACCTATTTTCTGTGTAAGAGCTACTACATTTAAAAGCTACTTTTATTTATCACTTATTGTCTCCTTTATGCACTTTTTCAGGACAAGCAGTCCACACTACCATTTTACGTCCCATTTTGCCTAAATGGGACTAAACAGGGGCAACGCGCTATAGGCGTCACCCTAAAAGTTCAGAAGGAAAATGTTATTTACAGATCTTTACAGCAATAAAATATTATTTAAGCTCACGCTTCCACTTCCTCGCACTCCTGACCAGCTCTGTTGGAATATCCCAAGTCTCTGGATTCGGTACTTCTCTCCTGACAATACAGAAATTTCATTCATGGAATTATGAAAATATTGTAAGTAAGAACCAAAATACAGAAATTTCATTCATGAAATTATGAAAAAATTGTAGGTAAGTAACAAACTCTTTCTTGAATTTACTTCTTGGATACACAATACAGACATTTTATTCATGAAATTATGAAAAAATTGTAAGTAACTAACAAATTCTTTCTTGAATTCACCTCTTGAATAAACAATACAGACACTTCATTCATGAAATTTACATTTCATTCAAGAAATTATAAGAAAATTTAAGTAAGTACCAAACTCTTTCTTGAATTCACCTCTTGAATACACAATACAGAAATTTCATTCATGAAATTATGAAAAAATTGTAAGTAAGAACCAAAATACAGAAATTTTATTTATGAAATTATGAAAAAATTGTAAGTGAGTAACAAACTCTTTCTTGAATTCCCCTCTTGGATATACAATACAGAAATTGCATTCAATAAATTAGGAAAACATTGTAAGTAAGTAAAAAGCTGCTTCTTGAATTCACCTCTTGAATACACATTACAGAAATTTCATTCAAGAAACTGAAAAAATTGTAAGTAAGTAACGAACTATTTCTTGAATTTCCCTAATGGACGTAGTAAGGTGTGGACGTAGAAATATATTATGTAGATAAAAACACAAATTAAGACATGCATAAACCTAGAGAAGGAAACATGTTAAGAAAAACAATTCATACTTCAAAATTTGCAGAACAAATGTAGCTAACACATTTTCCATGCAGCCCCGCTATACTTTGCAGAAATTTCATTCAAGAAATTATGAAAAAATTGTAAGTGAGTAACAAACTCTTTCTTGAATTCCCCTCTTGGATATACAATACAGAAATTGCATTCAATAAATTATGAAAACATTGTAAGTAAGTAACAAACTCCTTCTTGAATTCACCTCTTGGATACACATTACAGAAATATCATTCAAAAAATTATGAAAAATTTTAAGTAAGTAACAAACTCTTACTTGAAATCACCTCTTGGATACAAGTACAGAAATTTCATTCATGAAATTATGAAAAATTTGTAAGTAAGTAACTAACTCTTTTGAATTCACCTCTTGAATACACAATACAGAAATTTCATTCATGAAACTATGAAAAAAATTGTAAGTAAGTAAGTAACTAACTCTTTCTTGAATTCGCCTCTTGGATACACAATACAGAAATTTCAGTCAAGAAATTATAAAAAAATTGTTTGCTGTATTTAATTTAGAGTGGTTATAGATGGTAGCACACCCACTCAGACACCCAGTAAAATTGAGAGAGACATGCAAAAAGTTAGGTTAATTTTGGTTCACTTAGAGTGGCGCACCACTCTAAGTGAACCTAAATTAACCCAACGTTTTGCATGTCTCTGTATCCAAGAGGCGAATTCAAGAAAGAGTTTGTTATTCAATAAGAAGTTTGTTACTTACTTACAATGTTTTCATAATTTCTTGAATGTAATTTCTGTATTGTGTATCCAGGAGGCGAATTCAAGAAAGAGTTTGTTACTCACTTACAATTTTTTTCATAATTTCTTGAATGAAATTTCTCTATTGTGTATTCAAGAGGTGAATTCAAGAAAGAGTTTGGTACTTATTTAAAATTTTTTCATAATTTCTTGAATGAAATGTAAATTTCTTGAATGAAATATCTGTATTGTGTATTCAAGATGTGAATTCAAGAAAGAGTTTGTTAGCTACTTATAATTTTTCATAATTTCATGAATGAAATTTCTTTAATGTGTATTCAAGAGGTGAATTCAAGAAGGAGTTTGTTACTTACTTACAATGTCTTCATAATTTCTTGAATGTGATTTCTGTATTGTGTATCCAAGAGGTGAATTCAAGAAAGAGTTTGTTACTCACTTACAATTTTTTTATAATTTCATGAATGAAATTTCTGTATTTTGGTTCTTACTTAGAATTTTTTCATAATTTCATGAATAAAATTTCTGTATTGTGTATTCAAGAGGTGAATTCAAGAAAGAGTTTGTTAGCTTTTCACAATTTTTTCATAATTTCAGGAATGAAATGTCTGTAAGGTGTATCCAAGAGGTGAATTCAAGAAAGAGTTTGTTGCTTACTCTCAATTTTTTCATAATTTCTTGAAAAAATTTCTGCATTTTGGTTCTTAATTACAATTTTATCATAATTTCATGAATGAAATATCTGTATTGTGTATCCAAGTGGTGAATTCAAGAAAGAGTTTGGTATTTACTTACAATTTTTTCATAATTTCTTGAATGAAATTTCTGTATTGTGTATCCAAGAGGTGAATTCAAGAAAGAGTTTTTTATCTACTTACAATTTTTTCATTATTTCATGAATGAAATTTCTGTATTGTGTATCTAAGAGGTGAATTCAAGAAAAATTTTGTTATCTACTTACAATGTTTCATAATTTCTTGAATGAAATTTCTGCATTTGGTACTTACTTACAATTTTTCATAATTACATTAATGAAATTTCTGTATTGTGTAACCAGGAGGTGAATTCAAGAATGAGTTTGTTACTTACTTGCAATTTTTTCATAATTTCTTGAATGAAATGTAAATTTCTTGATCGAAATGTCTGTATTGTGTATTCAAGAGTGAATTCAAGAGAGAGTTTGGTACTGACTTGCAATTTTTTCATAATTTTATCAATGAAATTTCTGTATTGTGTATCCAAGAGGTGAATTGAAGAAAGACTCTGTTATCTACTTACAATTTTTCATAATTATTTGAATGAAATGTAAATTTCTTGAATGAAACATGTGTATTGTGTATTTAAGAGTGAATTCAAGAATGAGTTTGTTCCTTACTTACAATTTTTTCATAATGAAATATCCAACAACGGATGATGATAGAGAATTTATTCATTCTAATACATAGATTTTGTCAATCTTACCCGACGTATCTGACAAATGATATCGATAAAGAATGTTCATAAAGAATTTGTTCAATTTGGTACTTAAATTATGCCAGTGTTATCAAACGTATTTGACAAAAAGACATTGATAAAGAATTTATTTTCTCTGATGCTCAGATTTTGTCAATTTTATCAAGCATATCTGACAAAGCATGTTGATAAAGAGTTTATTCACTCTGATGCTTATATTTTGTGAATGTTATCTGATGTATCCGGCAAAGAAGTTGATATAGAATTTATTTACTATGATACTTGGGTTTGGTCAGTGTTAACAAGCGTGTCTGTCAAAAGAACTTGATAAGGAATTTATTCACTCTGATACTTAGATTTTCTCAATTTTATCAATCGTATCTGACAAAAGATATTGATAAAGAATTTATTTACTCTGACACTATCAACCGTATCTGTCAAATGATATTGATAAAGAATTTATTTACTCTGATACTTAGATTTTCTCAATTTTATTCACTCTGATACCTTGATTCTGTCAATGTTATCCCATGTATCTGACAATGGATGTTGATAGAGAATTTAATCACTCTGACACTTAGGTTTTGATAATGTTATCCGACGTATCCGGCAAATGTTGTTAATAAAGAATGTTAGTAAAGAATTTGTTTAATTTGATACATAAATTATGTCGGTGGTATCAAACGTATCTGTCAAAAAAACATTGATAAAGAATTTATTCACTCTGATACTTAGATTTTATCAAGCATATCTGACAAAGCAGGTTAATAAAGAATTTATTTACTCTGATACTTAGATTTTGTGAATATTATCTGATGTATCCGACAAAGAAGATGATGTAAAATTTGTTCACTATAATACTTAGATTTTGTCAGTGTTAACAAGCGTATCTGTCAAAAGACATTGATAAAGAATTTATTTACTCTGCTACTTAGATTTTCTCAATTTTATCAATCATATCTGACAAAAAACATTGATAAAGAATTAATTCACTCTGACACTATCAACCGTATCTGTCAAATGTTATTGATAAATAATTTATTTATGCTGGTACTTATATTCTCTCAATTTTGTTTACTCTGATGCTAAGATTTTGTCAATGTCATCCCATGTATCTGACAATAGATGTTAATAGAGAAATTAATCAATCTGACACTTAGGTTTGGATAATATTATCTGACGTATCCAGCAAATGATTTTAATAAAGAATTTTAATAAACAATATGTTCAATTTGATACTTATATTTGGTCAGTGTTATCAAAAGTATCTGTCAAAAAGACATCGATTAAGAATTTATTCATTCTGATACTTAGATTTTCTCAATTTTATCATACATATCAGAAGCAACGCTGTAGCGTTGTCTATAGTAAAGGCCATACGGCTCCAATGTTTTATTATTTATTATTTTTTTTCAGAGGCACTTCATATGGAAGGGTTCGTCGTAAAAGCTTCAAAGGGATTGATTGGAAATCGAGAGTTCTAGTGCCCTTTTTAACAGTCGAAAATGAATGGAGGGCAACTAGCCCCCTCCCCAAGCCCATCATTCCTCCAAACACATCCAATCAAAATTTTGAGATAAGCATTTTGTTCAGCGTAGTGGATTTCTGAATAGAAAATATATTTTTGAGGAGGACACTCCCTCACAACCGTCAGGGCAAGGGTTTTAAGTTATGCCCTGGGGGCATATAAGGTTTTTATAGAAGGTGTTGTTGTAGAAACTTCAAAACAGGCTCATTCGATTGGAAATTAAAGGGCTAGTGCCATTTTTAATAGTCAAAAATGATTGGAGGGCAACTAGCCCCCCCCTCCTCACATCCATCATTCCCTCAAACACATCCAATCAAAATTTTGAGATAGCTATTTTGTTCAGCGTAGTTGATATCCAGATAGAGAATATATTTTTGAGGAGGATACTGCCCCACAACCCTCAGGGCAAGGGTTTTCAGTTATGCCCTGGGGGCATATAAGGTTTTTATAGAAGGCATTGTCATAGAAACTTCAAAAAAGGTTCATTCCATTGGAAATTCAAAGGGATAGTGCCCTTTTTAATTGTCAAAAGTTATTGGAGGGCAACTAGCCCCCCCCCCCCCCTACACCCATCATTCCCCCAAACACATCCAATCAAACTTTTGAAACAGCCATTTTGTTCAGTCTAGTTAACTTCCAGATAGAAAATATGTTTTTGAGGAGGACACTCCCCCAAAACCCTCAGGGTAAGAGTTTTAAGTTATGCCCTGGGGGCATATCAGGTTTTTATAGAAGGTGTTGTCGTAGAAAATTCAAAACAGGCACATTCAATTGGAAATTCAAAGGGCTAGTTGCCCTTTTAATAGTCGAAAGTGATTGGAGGACAACTAGCCCCCAGGACAATCCCCACAACCCTCAGGGCAAGGGTTTTAAGTTGTGCCCTGGGGACATATAAGGTTTTTGTAGAAGGCGGTGTCGTAGAAACTTCAAAAAAGGCTCTTTCAATTGGAAATTCCGAGGGCTAGTGCCCTTTGTAATAGTCGAAGGTGATTTTAGGGCAACTAACCCCACTCTCACGCCCACCTTTTCCCCAAACACATCCAATAAAAATTTTAAGACAGCCATTTTATTAAACGTATTTTAAGTTCTGGAAAATAGGTCTTTGAGGATTACATCTCCCCCAAAGCCCTCAAGGCAAGGGTTGTAATTTAAGAATTCTCTGAATCCTTCACATTATTTCTTATGGAAGGGATGCTCGTATAAACTTTAGAGAGGGCTCATTTGATTGAAAATGGAAAGTTCTTGTTCACTTTTTAAGAATCAAAAGAGATTGAAGGGCAACTAGCCCCTCTCCCTCCTCAATGCCCTAAATGCATCAGATAAAAATTTTGATATGGAAATTTTGTTAAAATAGTTCAAAGTTCTGATAACAAAAAACTCCGGTGTCGACAGAGCCCACCGGGACCCAGGGGTAGGCGTTGTAAGTTATGCCCTGGGGCATAACTTATTATAGGGGGGTATAGCTTATGGGAAGGGGTTTTGTTTGGGAAATATATTACAATTATCGAATTATAAAGTTAAAATACATACTCTGTGATAGATGCAAAATTGCTTTGGCACACAAATTCCTATTAAGGTAAATTCCAAACAGTCGTGATCCCTTTGTGTCAGCAAGTGAAATGGTCTAAGCTTCCTTATTGCAGCTATTTTTCAATCCATTCATTGTTGTCAATCGCTGTCCACAAGTTATGCAAGCTGTCTATTGTTCATATATAAGGTTTTTATCAAAGAGGTAATAGTATAGACTTTGAAAAAAGCCTCATTTGATTTAAATTGAAAGTTCTAGACCCGTTTATTAAAGTCAAGAATAATCGGACAATAAGCACACCCCCCCCCCCCCTATGCCATAAAAACTAGAAACTTTTTTCAATCAAAAACGAACAAAAATTTAATGAAAAAAAACTTTCCGAAAAATAAGTTTTCAAAGAAAAGTAAAGGCAATTTTAAACTTAAGCTCAGGAGATACAAATACCTGTTAAAATTCAAACTCAGAACGACCAGAAATTACTATTAAAGAATAAATGAAACTAAAAACGAAAAGAAATTAAATAAACAATCATAGCAAAAAACATACAACAAGTAATAATATAAATGAATAAATAGATCTTAAAGCGAGTAATGCTTAGATTGAATATGAAAATCAAGCTTAAAACGAAAACAAATATTTTGCTATTAAAGTATAAATGAAACTTAAAACGAACCGAAATTAAATAAACAATCAATGTGAACAAAAATACAATATATATTAATGTAAATGAATAAATAAATCTTAAAACGAGTGAAACTTTAATTGAATATGCAAATCAAGTTTGAATCGAATAAAAATGATTGGGTTTTAATAGTTGAAAGCGCCCCTTTCACGCATACCATTTTCCAAAACCCATCCAGTAAAAATTTTGAAATATAAATTTTTTTCAACGTAGTTGAACGTTCTGGAAATTAGGTCTTTTAGGATGATAACCCCCTCAGAGTTCTCAGTGTAAGGGTTGTGAGTTATGCCCTGGGGGCATATAAGGTTTATATAGAAATTTGTTGAATAAATCATAGGCAGCACGATCGTGCTGCCTAAGCAAAAAACGGGGACACTCGAGAACGTGACAAGAAACGGGGAATAAGTAAAGAGGAGGACACTCCCCCACAACCCTCAGGGCAAGGGCTTTAAGTTATGCCCTGGGGGCATATAAGAACGATGTTTGCACAATGTATTATTTAATAGTTTTTTCCTAAAGAGCAGCGCACTTCGTATCGAAGAAGTTGTCGTAGAAACTTCGAAAAGCGCTCATTCAATTGGACGGAGTGGCTTGTGCCCTTTTTAATAGTCGAGAGGAATTGTAAGGTGACTAACACCCCTCTCACGACCATCATTTCCCCAAACACATCCAATCAAAATTTTGAGATAGCAATGTTGTTTAACGTAGTTGAAAGTTCTGGAAATTCGGTTTTGGAGGATGGCATCCACCCTAACAGACCTTAGGGTAAGGGTTATAATTTATGCCCTGGGGGCATATAAGGTGTTTATAGAAAGCGTTGTCGTTTCCAAAAGGGCTCATTCGATTGGAAATCGAAAGGCCTAGTGCCCTTTTTAATAGTTGAAAGGGATTGGAAGGCTTGACATTTTTATAGTAAAGATCGAAGTGGGTATAATGTATTATTTTTTGTAGTTGTTTTTGTTTAGACCAGGGCACTTCGTATTGAAGGAGTTGTCATGGGAACTTCGAAAAAGGCTCATTCGATTGAAAATAGAAAGAGCTGATGCCCTTTTTAACAGTTGAAAGTGATTGGAGGGAAAGTAATTCCCCTTCCACTCCCACCCTGCCACGTCCACCCTCCCACGCCAACCCTCCCATTTCTTCTCTTAAAATTTAGCCAAATCAAAACAGCGTAAGTGTATCCAAGCTATCAAAGAAAGTAAACAGATTTTTTTTGCAAATGGTATCAAGTACTCCATTTCAGCTCAACTAGAGGAGGTATGAAACTAAATTAAGCAGTACTATTTGTGTTCAGATTTTTAAAAGGGTGTATGTTGTTAAAAATTGCTGAAAATTTTTCTCCAGCATACAAATAGCAGGCCAAACTATAAAGTCTTAGAAAACGAAATGATTTAAAGTATTACTTTCTTTTTCCCTGAAAAGACCATGTCAAAATAAAACGAACAGAAATTAATTTAAAAAACTTTTTCCACAAAATAAGTTTTTCAAAGAAAAGTAAAGAGCTCCATTAAACAAAAAATGAGCAAATATAAAATCAAATAATTTACCAAGCGTGAAACTACCACAAATCAGCATCGATAAATAAATGAAACCCAAAACGAAGAGAAATTACAATGATTAACCGATTCAAACTCAAAACAAGCTGAAATTAACATAAGTTGGGCGCAAAACCCCTATGACCTCCCAAGGCCAGAACAAAATTTACACTTTACTGAAGAAATACAAATGAGTGTGCATTGTCAGTTTAATATACATATTCTGATATTTAGTAATCAAAATTTTAATATTATTTGATTTATTAATGTTATAAAAGTAAAAACATCAATGTTTTCAAATAATTGTATATGAAAGGGGCTGTCCCCTCCTCAATGACTCGCTCTTTACGCTAAAGTTTGACTCTGTCTCACAACTTTATTTTTTTAAACAATAAAAAACTTTATAGCATAAAGAGCGGGGTGTTGAGGAGGGGACAGCCCCTTTCATATACGGAATAATTTCTGTTCGTTTTAAGTTTTAATATCATTCCTTATTTTCAGTTAAGAAAACACTTTTTTTTATTTAATAACAGACAAGTACCAAGTTTTGTTTAACGATCAAAAAATGTTCAAACTTCCAGGAATGAATATTACTTTATATTGAAACAGTCCGTCTAGTTTTATTAGTCTTTTCAGTAGTATTGGTTAATATGATGATTTTGTTTCTTTTCACGTTGATTTTATTATAAATAAAAAAACACTGCTCACAATAAAAACTGTTTTCTATAAAGATCAAATAACGCTTATAAGCTTTAAAAGGTTTATGGGGCGTTTGCCCTACTCCTATCTATGACAATTTCTGTTCAGTTGCATTAGCCTACATTCATTTTGACTTCATTGTTCATTATAAATTCTGTTCGTTTTTGGTTTCATTTATTCATTGATAATTACTTTTGCTCGTGTTCTCTTCATTTCACTGAAATTCTGTATTGTATTAAACCTCGGAGTGAGTGAGAAATGCGATTTTGCCAAATCCCATTGTGAAGGTATTATTTCAGAGTTTCACAGATATTATTTCATTTCAACCGTCTGCCTAGTGGACCTCACATAGTGGTTTTCTGACGGCTAGATTAACTTTTACGTAATCACGCCAAGGTTTTTAGTCTGTTCTGGGAGTTTAAATAATTCTGACCAGGGGTGTAATTTGCTATGGGGCAGAAGGAGGCAAGTGCCTCCCACACCCCAGTTTGCCCCTGTCTCCATCTGATATTAAGCATCTTCAAAATCTTGTAAAATCTAAGATAGGCCAACATAACTCAAGCATCCACAGAAACAGATCAGTTTTCGGTGCTTATGTATTATACAAAACACAGTTGAGAAATTTGGTGAATATAAGATCTGAGAAAAACCGGTTTTATAGCCACAAAGACAAATGAGGGGTGACAGAATGACGGGTCCCCACCCCCTAATGTGCTAATACATAGCCAAAACTACATTATCATATAAATGAAGTATTTTATTTTCATCATGTTTTGGTATATTTTATTATGATTAACATAACTTCACTTCTTGAGTGTGTATGGTATAATACATAAGTACCCAGTTTTCTATTATACCTTTGCCTTTATGGTACTATATGGCCCATTTATGGTAGCTTTGTCTTTATGTGGCCCATTTTGCATATTCAATTTCATTTTCATTTGACTTAGGAAAATTGGCTCCATTCCCCCCCCCCATCCAGAATTTTGATGAAATGATGTCACTGCTTTTCATACGTAACTTTTTTGTACTTTGAGCTTCTCTTGACGCAGGGTACATGACCTGTAAGTTTTAAGCTAATTAGAAAAAATACTGTTTTGAACCTTTGCAAATCTTGTTGTGCAATGAGGTCTCTTTATCCATTACCCAAGTAACAGGCTTATCATGGTTGCAGCGGCAGCTGCAACCTAGTAAAGAGCGAACCACAGCCCATAGTAATCAAAAGTTGAAAAACGTGTTTTGATAAAAACTGTCTAGTGATAAAGAATTGCCATCTGACAGTGAATCGGGAATGGTAACTATTGTTTTGGTTAATCTTAGAAGTAAATGTTTGAAAATAAATTTATGATCATTTTGAAAAATAGCCTGAAACCCCTTCAAAATTGCATCATATCAAAATAAAAAGTGCGCCATTGGAATCAGCCTGGTCCAAAACCATTAGTAGGATAGTTAGTTTCCCACCTTGAACACCAAGGAAAATGACTTTTTTTGCATAGCACTGATCTGTCCCGTTTTTTTTTTTTTTTTTTTTTTTTTTTTTTTTTTTTTTTTTTTTTTTTTTTTTTTTTTTTTTTTTTTTTTTTTTTTTTCTAGCAGGGTTAGAGGATGGCCAGAGCATCATAGAGAGACGTTTAATAGCTCATTCAAAATAAAAATAAATTTGCAAGTGCCATTTTTAAGTGACCAAAGAGATTGGAGGGCAAATAGCCCCCCTCCCTACAGGCCTTCTTCGCCCAAACTAGACCTCTAAAAATTTTGAGATAGCAATTTTTATTAACATAGTTCAAAGGTCCAACATATGTGGTTTTGATGATGATATGGCCCTCCATAGTCCCTGAGGATGGGCTGCATGTGGTATCGGGTTTATCGATATTGCACATGTCGGTATCGGGCATATTGGTATCGCATGTATCGTATCGGGAATATCGGTATCGGTATCCGTTTTTGTTTTTTTTTCAGTCATTTTCTAGTCTCATTTTTTAAAACATGTCCCGGCAAGGTAACATGTTTGCTGCAGTAGCTGCAACCTAGTAGAGAGCGAACCATAGCCCATAGTAGTTAAAAATCAAAAACGCGTTTTGAAAAACACTGTTTAGTGAAAAAAATTTCCATCTGACACTAACTCAGGAATATTAACTATTATTTCGGTTAGTCTTAAAAGTAAAAGTTTATTGCGAAAAGAAATCTTTGGCGATTTCGAAAAAAAGCCTCAAACCCCTTGAAAATGGCGTCAGATCAAAATGAAAAATGTACCATTGGAATCAAAATGGTCAAAAACCTTGTACAGGGAAGTGACAGTCCCCCTCTTTGAACAACAAGGAAAACAACTTTTTTTTATTCGGTAGCACTGATTTGTCTCCCGTTTTTTTTTTTTTTTTTTTTTTTTTTTGTTCTTTCTTTTTTTTCAACAGGCCTAGCGGGCTACCAAAACATCATAGAGAGATGCTTAATGGTACATTCATAAGCTATTTTTCATATCTACGTGCTTTTTACACATTCTACCATCTGCAAGTCCGATATGAAACTAAAATGACACTTCTTGTGTTATTTCTCAAGGGGTGGCACTAGCAGGCTACCAGAAAATCGTTGACAGATCTTTTATAGCTCATATAAAAATTTTGCACATATCTACGTCTTTCATATAAATTCCACTATCATCAAGTTCCAAATGGCTTTTTTGCTGTCGTGTCTCAAGCGGAAAAGCTGGGGCTATTGGGCTAGCAGAACTTATAAAAAGGATGTTTAATGCCTCATTGGAAACTTATTGCTCTTAGTATAAGTGTTTTTTTTTTCAATTTTACATTCGTATGTGCGATATAGCACTGAAAAGGAAACTTATGGTGCCAATTCTTAAGTGGAAAAGCTCTAAAGTACAAAACAGGTATCATTGTAGAAGTTATGTTCCAGAACTCTTAACTGGAGGTTCACATGAACCCCTCCCGTAAACTCCCCTCCCAGCCCCCTTAGTGAGTTTCATAAATCGTCAGCTCATCAGTAAGCTACTGAAATATTAGAAGGGTACCACACCGTCATTGATAGATGTTTAATGGCTCAATTATAAGCTATTGCTTATATTTACTAGGTTTTTAAACATTCTACCATTTATTAGATTTCACAGATTTTAATGTTAACTAGTTTCTGAGGAGAATTTGCAACTGAATTCTTTGTCATGGTTGAAGCATTAGCTGCAACCTAGTAGAGAGCGAACCACAGCGCATAGTAACTAAAAGTTAAAAAATGTTAAAGCGGTTGTTTTTTCTTCTTTATTCTAGGCCTAGCGGGTAACTAGACCATCATAAAGAGATGCTTTAGAGCTCATTCAAAAGCTTTTCTTATATGTACGTGGTTTATATAAATTTCGCCGTGTGCAAGTGCCATATGACACGAAAAAAGGCACTTTTTATGCCGTTTCTCGAGGGGTTGGGCTAGCGGGCTACCAGAACATCTTAGATAGATTTTTGAGAGCTCATTTAAAAAATATTGCTCATATTTACATTCTTCTATAAATTCCACCATCTGCAAATTTCAAAAAACACCAAAAACGGCACTTTTGGTGCCATGTCTCAAGTGGAAAAGCTAGGTTGACTGGGCTAATAGAACTTTGTAGAGTAATGTTTAGTCGCTCATTTGAAAATTTTTGCTCATATCTACGTGCTTTTTATCTATTCTACCATCCGTAAGTGATATATATCACTGAAAACAACATTTTTGTTGCCACTTCTCAAGTACAACATCTTGGAAGCATAAAACGGTATCATTGTAATAATCATGGTCCAAAACCCTTAACTTGAGGTTTGCAAGAACACCTCCTGCAACTTTCTCCTCCAGTCCTCGTTACTAAGCTACACAATTAAAGTCTTAGTGCACCGTGAGCAGACATCAAAATATCTTAAATGTTCTTTCTTTTCGAAGAAAAGGAACTTTCTTCCCTTTCAAAGATAACTTAAAACTTCTCTTTCTTTCCGACAGAAACGATTTTTACGATTTTTCATTATTTTTTTAAAACTAAACAATTAATATCCTCCTTCGGAACAGTCAATGTGTCCTCTTTTAAAATTTGCACAATCAAATTTGCGGCCATATGTCTTAGAAGGTTGCAATGCAACTGAATCGTCTTGTAACTGAGCCCCGAACAACTGAATCCTTGTGCATCTGATCCCAGGTGCAACTAAACAACTGTTTAGCTGAACCACCGTGTAACACAGCCCCCAAGCAACCCAACCATTCCACTGAACCCTCATACAACTCAACCACCGTGCGACTGAGCCCCTTGCAATCGAACCCTCGTGTAACTCAACCCAGTTTCACATAACCCTAATGTAACTCAACCCCCGTTTAACTGAACTATCGTGCAACTGAGCCCCGGTGCAACTCAACCTCATTCAACTGAACCTCCATACAATTCAACCCTCATTCACCACAATATCTGCGCAAATCAACTCCATTTAGTTCAACCCTCATTCAATTCAACCCCCAACAACATCACAAACCGCTCTATGGCACCAAAATGTGATCTTAGATCCATTTCTGGAGTGTAAAAACTTGAAACCATAAAAGGTCTGCCGCTGAAATCTTCATGACTGAAAAACCTTTAACTGATTTTAAAATTTTCTCCTAAGTACTCTCCTCCTCGTAAAAGATCTATGCTAGCTCATGCTAGCTTTTGTGCTATTTTAGCCACTAAATTGTATTCTATTCTATTATCTTTCCAGAGGGAAAATAAACAAAAGTTTTGAAAAAATACCAAGTGAAAAAAATTCAATTCAATGCAAAGCTTATTCACTAATAATAGATGTTGCTTATGTTCAACGTTATCACTAAAATTAATTACGAAACAAATTCTTGGGAATTACTTAAAAGTTCTTGATATCCGGACGTGCCTAATTTATCTATTCTTTTTTTTTTCTCCAGCCCTAGTGGGTCGCTGGAACATCTTAGGGGCGCTGAAAAGGTTAGCCATCCCAGGTTTTGGGAATTAGTTTTTATTTCCCCTACCCAGTAAAGGTGTACACTCACTAGTCACTGGTTTTAACGTTACTTGGTATATTTAACCCAAAATTTCGAATTTATAAAAGACGATTGGTGCAATATTCAAATCTGCTTCTAAGTATAATAATCGCAACCGTTGCAATATTCTTTTCGAACCTTTTCTTCTTTTTTGCAGCAGAAAATTTTGACCCTGTAAAATTCCAGTTTCTTTCCAATACATCTGTATTGT
Organism: Artemia sinica; assembly: GCA_027921565.1. Classification (NCBI taxonomy): domain Eukaryota; kingdom Metazoa; phylum Arthropoda; class Branchiopoda; order Anostraca; family Artemiidae; genus Artemia; species Artemia sinica. Next base: position 14,167,958 of record CM051263.1, on the reverse strand, counting down.
TCTTCAAGTTCTTTCGTACTATTGTGTATCATAGACTAGAGACGACATCCTATTAAAATTTTAGCCCGACCGGAACCTTGGGCTGAGTCAAACAGGGCTTGATTTAAATTGGGTTGAGTAACATGAGGGTTGAATAAAACGGGGTTGAGTTAAACGGGTGTAAGTTGAATGAGGGCTAATATAAATTTTATTGAGTTGCAAAGGGGTTCAATTACACGGGAGTTCAGTTGCAAGAGGGTTCAGTTAACAGGGGTTGAGTTGTACGGGGGTTCAGTCGAACGAGGACTCAGTTAACTAGGGATCAGTTGGATGAATGTTCAGTTACACGAGGGTTGAGTTGCAAGGGAGTCGAGTTACATGGGGATTCACTTAAATAATGGTTTATTTGCACCTGGGGTCAGATGCACGATGGCTCAGTTGCATGGGTTCAGCTACAGTTTCACCATCTTGAAAGTATATCTTTTATTGCTGCAAATGGGTTCACTTAAATGAGAACATGGTACGTAAAATCTTTACTGTTATTGTGAATTTCTCGCAAAAACTAAAAAAATTCACTTTTAAAATACTTCGACCTGGTTTTAACCCAGTGTTTTATCATAATCTGTAACGCTCTTTCCCTTGCCTGCTCAGTAGACTGCTAGAAAAAAGTTTTCTTTTAGAAAAGGCCTTTCAAATTTACTGTCTTTAATAAAACAGAGAGGCCCTGACGGGAAAGAGAGAAAAAAAGAAAGTAAATAACTTTCATTCCCGTCATATTTCCATTATGCAGCCCTTTAAATGTTTAATCATCAATATAGTTTTAGCTTAATGGAATATTTTGCTTGGATTTTAATTCTGGCAAAAAAATAAAATCCGATTTGCTCTATTTGTTGTTTCTATTCCTTTTTTGCACAGATGTGTTATATGAATTTAGCTCAAATGTATTATTTGATCGTCATGATGTTCCAATGGACACTGTTTTGTCCATGTCACTGCAGCCTAAATTTGAATTGAGCTTTCTCCATCTGGATTCCATTGTTGGTGGTAACAAAGGTAGGTAAAGAAACCTGGTAAATTTTGCTGGGCAAACTTAGATATATAGAGAGTCTTTTTTTATATATATTGAGTCTGAAAAAAAAAACAATAAACAAATGACCGTGGATTGTCAGTTAAATTGACATATACTGACACTTCTTCGTTAAAGTTTTTATAATTTTTCATTTATGAAAATAAGAAAGGTGAAAACGTTTAAAATGTATTTTTTTTTCAGTAAAGCGCATATTGTGTTCTGGTTTTGAGAAGCCATAGGGGTTATCAGCCCCAGACATGTTAATTTTTGTTCGTTTTGTGTTTGATTTGGCTACTTATTGTAATTTATGTTCGTTTTGAGTTTCATTTATTTATTGATAGTTATTTATGGTAGTTTTATGCTTGGAATATTATTTGACTTTATTTTTGCTCCTTTGTTCTTTAATGGAGCTCTTTACTTTTCTTTAAAAAACTTGTCTTGTGGAGAAAGTTTTTTTAATAATTTCAGTTCGTTTTTTATTGACATATTTTTTTTTATGGAAAAAGTATTGTACCGTATATCTTTTCAGTTTTCCTCTATAAGAACCCGTAGTATGGGTTGATATTTGTATGTTGGAGAAACTTTTTCAACAATTTTTAATCCTTACAAAAACAGTATTTTTTAGTTTAATTTTATAGCTTCTGAAGTAACCTGAAAAATTAAACTCAATATCATTCCCAAAAGATTCCATCTATACTCTTTGACAACCTCGATACCCTTACACTTTTTTGTTTATTTAAATTTTAAGTGCAGAAGTAGTAATAGTAGTATCCCCACAAAGATTTAACTTAATACACCCATTCGTAATCAATAAATTGCTGAGGTGTCTCACTAAAAACAATTTTACACAATTCCTTTTGATTTATCTTAAAGCAACATTTAGTTTTAAAGCATAATGGGGCAAATGCATAATTGGGGGGGGGGGGGGGGGTTGACGTGCCTAATATCCCTAAGGACAAAGTTTCTGGATCGTTCTATTATGCTGAACAAAATGACTGTCTCAAAATTTTGACTGGATGCGTTTGGAAAATGAATGAGCTTGAGAGAACAGCTTCTTGCCCTCCAATATCTTGTTACTCTTTACTTTTAAAGAGTAACAAGATATTGGGAGCACCGGGAACACCAGACGCTCCCGCTGTAATTGGAGTGCAAGGGGGGGGGGACTTCCCCCTTCATATATCTAGTAAAAAAAAAATTAACAAGTAAAACAAAATGAAAACATTTTAAATGTATTTTGTTTTCATAAAGTTGCAAATTATGTTCTGGTTCTCAGATGGCATGGAGGTTGTCAACCCTACTCAGGTCAATTTTTGCTCGTTTCAAGTCTGTCTCGGTTATTTATTGGATGATTTAAATAAACAAAAAACCTTTAAAATGTTTAACTTTAGTAAATTAAGAATTATTAAAACTTTAAGGAATATATATCAGTATATGTATACTAAACTGACAATCCATAGCCATTTTTTCCAATAAGTGCAAATTATGTCCTGGTCTTGAGAAGGAAAGGGGGTTGTCAAAGACATAATTTCAAGACCTTTTAACTACACTGAACAAAATGGCTGTCTCAAATTTTGATTACATGTGTTTTGGGAATTTATGGGCGTGGGGGGGGGCTTCTCTCCCTCCAATCACTTTTGAATAATAAAAAGTGCAATATTCTTTTCGAACCTTTTCTTCTTTTTTGTAGCAGAAAATTTTGAGAATGTAAAATTCCCGTTTCTTTCCAATACCTCTGTATTGTTCTTCAAGTTCTTTCATACTATTGTGTATCCTAGACAGGAGACGATATCCTATTAAAATTTTAGCCCTACCGGAACCACGGGCTGAGTCAAACAGGACTCGATTTAAATGGTGGGCACAGGAGGGGGGTTAGTTGCCCTCCTATCACTTGACTACTAAAAAGGGCACTGACCCTTTCAATTTCCAATCGAATGAGCCTTTTTTGAAGTTTCTACGACAACAAATGGTCATTTAAAAATTTACAACAACAAAGATGCATTACGGGAAAATACTAAGTTTGGGAGGGGGTTATCCCCCTTCCGATCACTTTGAATCTTAAAATTGGCACTATAACTTCTGATTACCAATCCAACGAGCCCTTTCCGAAGTTTAGACGATCACCCTTTCTATATATAACTTAATTTGCCCTGAGCTCTGTAGGGGGTCAGGCTCAAAGACATAATTTCCGTTCCTTTCAATTACGTTGAATAAAATTACAATATCAAAATTTTCATTGCATGAGTATGGGGAAATAGTGGGTGAGGGAGGGGGGTTAGTTGCCCTCCAATCACTCTTGACTATTAAAAAGGGCACTGGCCCTTTCAATTTCCAATCGAATGAGCTGTTGTCATAGTTTTTACAACAACAAATTGCCATCACAAAATTTCTAGTAGATGCTTTTCGGGAAAATACGAGGTTTTGGCGGGTGGGGGGTGCTGTATCCACCCTCCGATCACTCTGAGTCTTAAAAACGGTACTAGAACTTCTGATTACGAATCCAATGAGTCCCCTCCGAAGTTTGAACGATCACCCTTTCCAGTTAAACAATAATAAATAATAAAACAAAAATACCTCAAACATTCAAACAACCATCCGTGACTTATTATTCAAAAGTGATTGGAGGGCGAGAAGCCCCCCCCCCCCCCCACGCCCATAAATTCCCAAAACACATGTAATAAAAATTTGAACCAGCCATTTTGTTCAGTGTAGTTAAAAGGTCTTGAAATTATGTCTTTGACAACCCCCATACCTTCTCAAGACCAGGACATAATTTGCACTTTATTGGAAAAAATGGCTATGGATTGTCAGTTTAGTATACATATACTGATATATATTCCTTAAAGTTTTAATAATTCTTAATTTACTAAAGTTAAACATTTTAAAGGTTTTTTGTTTATTTAAATCATCCAATAAATAACCGAGACAGACTTGAAACGAGCAAAAATTAACATGAGTAGGGTTGACAACCTCCATCTGAGAACCAGAACATAATTTGCAACTTTATGAAAACAAAATACATTTAAAATGTTTTCATTTTGTTTTTACTTGTTAATTTTTTTTTACTATATATATGAAGGGGGATGTCCCCCCCCTGCACTCCAATTACAGTGGGAGCGTCTGGTGCCCTTTTAAAGAGTAACAAGATATTGGAGGGCAAGAAGCTGTTCTCTCAAGCTCATTCATTTTCCAAACGCATCCAGTCAAAATTTTGAGACAGTCATTTTGTTCAGCATAATAGAACGATCCAGAAACTATGTCCTTAGGGATATTAGGCACGTCAACCCCCCCCCCCCCCCAATTATGCATTTGCCGCATTATGTTTTAAACCTAAATGTTGCTTTAAGATAAATCAAAAGGAATTGTGTAAAATTGTTTTCAGTGAGACACCTCAGCAATTTATTGATAACGAATGGGTGTATTAAGTTAAATCTTTGTGGGGATACTACTATTACTACTTCTGCACTTAAAATTTAAATAAACAAAAAGTGTAAGGGTATCGAGGTTGTCAAAGAGTATAGATGGAATCTTTTGGGAATGATATTGAGTTTAATTTTTCAGGTTACTTCAGAAACTATAAAATTAAACTAAAAAATACTGTTTGTGTAAGGATTAAAAATTGTTGAAAAAGTTTCTCCAACATACAAATATCAACCCATACTACGGGTTCTTATAGAGGAAAGCTGAAAAGATATACGGTACAATACTTTTTCCATGGAAAAAAATATGTCAATAAAAAACGAACAGAAATTAATTAAAAAAACTTTTTCCACAAGACAAGTTTTTTAAAGAAAAGTAAAGAGCTCCATTGAAGAACGAAGGAGCAAAAATAAAGTCAAATAATATTCCAAGCATAAAACTACCATAAATCACTATCAATAAATAAATGAAACTCAAAACGAACATAAATTACAATAAATAGCCAAATCAAACACAAAACGAACAAAAATTAACATGTGTGGGGCTGATAACCCCTATGGCTTCTCAAAACCAGAACAAAATATGCGCTTTACTGAAAACAAAATATGTTTTAAACGTTTTCACCTTTCTTATTTTCATAAATGAAAAATTATCCAAACTTTAACGAAGAAGTGTCAGTATATGTCAATTTAACTGACAATCCACGGTCATTTGTTTGTTGTTTTTTTCAGACTCAATATATATAAAAAAGACTCTCTATATATCTAAGTTTGCCCAGCAAAATTTACCAGGTTTCTACACCTACCTTTGTTACCACCAACAATGGAATCCAGATGGAGAAAGCTCAATTCAAATTTAGGCTGCATTGACATGGACAAAACAGTATCCATTGGAACATCATGACGATCAAATAATACATTTGAGCTAAATTCATATAATACATCTGTGCAAAAAAAGGAATAGAAACAACAAATAGAGCAAATCGAATTTAATTTTTTTTGCCAGAATTAAAATCCAAGCAAAATATTCCATTGAGCTAAAACTATATTGATGATTAAACATTTAAAGGGCTGCATAATGGAAATATGACGGGAATGAAAGTTATTTACTTTCTTTTTTTCTCTCTTTCCCGTCAGGGCCTCTCTGTTTTATTAAAGACAGTAAATTTGAAACGCCTTTTCTAAAAGAAAACTTGTTTCTGGCAGTCTACTGAGCAGGCAAGGGAAAGAGCGTTACAGATTATGATAAAACACTGGGTTAAAACCTGGTCGAAGTATTTTAAAAGTGAATTTTTTGAGTTTTTGTGAGAAATTCACAATAACAGTAAAGATTTTACGTACCATGTTCTCATTTAAGTGAACCCATTTGCAGCAATAAAATATATACTTTCAAGATGGTGAAACTGTAGCTGAACCCATGCAACTGAGCCATCGTGCATCTGACCCCAGGTGCAAATAAACCATTATTTAAGTGAATCCCCATGTAACTCGACTCTCGTGCAACTCAACCCTCGTGTAGCTGAACATTCATCCAACTGATCCCTAGTTAACTGAGTCCTCGTTCGACTGAACCCCCGTACAACTCAACCCTTGTTAACTGAACTTACGTGTGAAAAGCAGTGACAGCATTTCATCAAAATTCTGGAGGGGGGGGGGAATGGAGCCAATTTTCCTAATTCAAATGAAAATGAAATTGAATATGCAAAATGGGCCACATAAAGACAAAGCTACCATAAATAGGCCATATAGTACCATAAAGGCAAAGGTATAATAGAAAACTGGGTACTTATGTATTATACCATACACACTTAAGAAGTGAAGTTATGTTAATCATAATAAAATATACCAAAACATGATGAAAATAAAATACTTCATTTATATGATAATGTAGTTTTGGCTATGTATTAGCACATTAGGGGGTGGGGACCCGTCTTTCTGTCACCCCTCATTTGTCTTTGTGGCTATAAAACCGGTTTTTCTCAGATCTTATATTCAGCAAATTTCTCAACTGTGTTTGGTATAATACATTAGCACCGAAAACTGATCTGTTTCTGTGGATGCTTGAGTTATGTTGGCCTATCTTAGATTTTACAAGATTTTGAAGATGCTTAATATCAGATGGAGACAGGGGCAAACTGGGGTGTGGGAGGCACTTGCCTCCTTCTGCCCCATAGCAAATTCCACTCCTGGTCAGAATTATTTAAACTCCCAGAACAGACTAAAAACCTTGGCGTGACTACGTAAAAGTTAAGCTAGCCGTCAGAAAACCCCTATGTGAGGTCCACTAGGCAGACGGCTGAAATGAAATAATATCTGTGAAACTCTGAAATAATATCTTCACAATGAGATTTGGCAAAATCGCATTTTTCACTCACTCCGAGGTTTAATATAATACATAATTTCAGTGAAATGAAGAGAACACGAGCAGAAGTAATTATCAATGAATAAATGAAACCAAAAACGAACAGAATTTATAATGAACAATGAAGTCAAAATGCATTTAGGCTAATGCAACTGAACAGAAATTGTCATAGATAGGAGTAGGGCAAACGCCCCATAAACCTTTTAAAGCTTATAAGCGTTATTTGATCTTTATAGAAAACAGCTGTTATTGTGAGCAGTGTTTTTCTTATTTATAATAAAATCAACGTGAAAAGAAACAAATCATCATACTAACCAATACTACTGAAAAGACTAATAAAACTAGACGGGCTGTTTCAATATAAAGTAATATTCATTCCTGGAAGTTTGAACATTTTTTGATCGTTAAACAAAACTTGGTACTTGTCTATTATTAAATAAAAAAAAGTGTTTTCTTAACTAAAAATAAGGAATGATATTAAAACTTAAAACGAACAGAAATTATTCCGTATATGAAAGTAGAAAGGGGTCAGGAGGTCGGGACAGTACAAAATTCGGTTATCAAAAGAATGTATCTCGTGACAGCACACCATATATGGGCATAGAGTCCCTAGGGAGAAAGATTGCGTAATCGGTCAATGACCTCTTTTTCCAAGGTCGATTTATTTGTTGTTTCTATGTGTAATAACTCCAGGACGAAGGTTGCACATGCGCATTGAATTCTAACAGGAACAATGTTATTGATTCTAGGACTCGAGGGGGAAGTGAATTTCCGAGAACTTGATTGCGTAATCGATTGGGAATTTTATTGATCCGATAACGGGAAACAGTTAGATCACGTGTTTCCTTCTCGGCCAATCAGAGGGCTTGTTACATCTCCTTTCTCAGCCAATCAGAGAGCTGTTTACATATGGTTTTCCCCCAGTTACATAACAATTCACCCTTGAGATTTCGTATATAACGGGCATGCAATGTGATTAAATTATCAGAAAGTATTGTGAGACAATGGATACAACAATGGATAAATTTGATGAATTAGAAGCCTTGGCAACCTCAATTAGCAATGTAAGTTCTGTTTTAGTACATTTTCATTTTTTATTTTCAAAATAAAATTATTTTCCTCGGTCACCCTCTAGTATATTTAGGTAAGTACCCCCTCCCCCACAAACCTAACCACCATGCAATCTTTATAGTCACTAGGAAACATAAAATATGTTCTTTTTATTACCTAAACCCCTCAACCCCCCCCACTGTTTTTACAAGTGTAATTCTTGCCAATAGAAATATTTCTCTTTTTTCAATAAATTTATTCTTTCTGTAAGCCTATCAAGAAGTGACAATCAACTTCTGTCTATCCCATAATAGCTATTAATAAACCGTTTCCATTTAAGCCACCTGAGCCGTTTACTTGACTGACAAACATTTTTCCGCAATGATTTAAACAGGTGATAATTAGCTGACACCCCACAATTGCACTTCCTGCTTGTTAATCCTTTACGTTAGCAACTTAACCAAAAGGTTTCAATGATAAAAAAGATTTGTTTCCCTCTTTATCAAATTAAAACGGTTTTAAGCAAAAAGAGAATGCTGTTTATTAAGCTTGTTGATTCGTAACCTGTATTTGCCGGAGAACCGGTGAAACGGGATGATTTCCAAAAATAATTACTAAAAATATATTTAGGACATTGATGAAAGGGGGGGGGGGGGTTTGACATGCCTCAATTCTATCGCCAATATTGTAAATGAAAACAAAGATTTGCATGAAAAGTAAGGTTAGGTTGGGATGTCTATGAATAAGCCTTTTTCTAATTAATTAAAATAGCATTTGATTTCTGAGTTTAGTATATTTTTACTTTTTGCTTTACTGAAAATGCTGGCGTAGGGGGCCTTTCTTAGTGATAAATGCTTTTCTAGACAAAATTATGTGGATGAGGATACTAACTTTCTTTTCTGTAAAAAGGGGGAAATTATTTCGATACTAAATTTTTTCTCTTCTTTAAGGCAAATTGTGAAGAATGCCCGTCGCCGCCACCCAGTAAGAGAGCAAGAGAGGGTGAGGCAGCCCCATCAGTGCCAGCCCCCATACAGTCTGGGCATAAACCAAAAGAGAATGGGCCATAAGGATGGTGAACCTCGCTGGCTCATCTATGCAAGCCCATGACATTGCTGGCACAGCTGCACAAGAACATAGTGCTGCCACCCCGTCCACCCTCCAACACGCACTACCTGGACCATCCGGAACCCAAGTGCAGCCAGGATTTGGAAATGTGAGCATTTTTTTCCTACCTATATTATATAAATATATATATATATATCTATTTCTTCCAATGTTTTTTCTTTTCACTATTTTTAACCCAATATAAACTTATCTCAGCGATATATTAAAATATTAACCCCTCGCCCCCCCCCCACAAACATTGTTTTCTCCCCCCTCCCTCGGAGATATCTAATGTAATTTTTTTTGCAAAGAAACCGCTCCTCTTTTTTCTAATCTTTGCTATTTTCTCTGTTGTTATCGCTTCGATAACTCATAAGCGAATATGTAATTTCTAGTCAATTAATAATCACCGTCTTTGAAACTCAAAATGCTATTTTTTTCTAATCTTTACTATTTTCTATGCATTCCCCCTATCTCTTCGCTGCCATCTCATAAGCGAATATTTTTAGGTACCTTTGAAACTCTGTGAATGCTATTCTTCACATAGTTTTAAGAGAGAGATTATTCCTTTTATCTATTGCACATATTGGCGTTCTAATTTGCACTGAAAATAGCTTACAAACTATTGCATAGATTTTAGCGATGGGGAAACCATGCTAACGGTTCCCGGCATTTTCCTCGTCTGAAGTTCAATCTTGGAAATCAGAAAACTCGCGCACGATAGGTTACAATAATTAAACTCATGAGTTCACTGAACCTGTGTGGAATTAGAGAGAAATAACGAATATTTCAACTTTTGACGGGGCTGGGAGCCGATCGGGAAGCGCCGGGGGAAGCGCCGCGGGATGCGCTGTTGGCCCGAAAGCGCCGCGGGAAGCGTCGCGGTCCGAGAAGCGCCGCAGGATGCGCTGCGGGCCCGGAAAACGCCGCAAAAAAAAAAGCACATAATTATTTAGTTTTAGTAGTTTAAATATTTGACTATCTCTTTTTTTGAACAGAATCAAATTGCCGCCTTCTATGTAAAGCGATGTTTTAGATTGTAAATATCTTATATTAAGTTTGATATTTTGGAACTTTCAGTTGAATTAACCAAATGCTACTACTAAGCGCTGACTTTAAATAATAATCCAAATTTTAAAAACAGTAAGGATGATTTGAACACTTTGAAAATAAGTTATTTTTCATTTATAGGTTGGACGACCATTGGTCCCATATTCACCATCGTCCTCATCAGCTGGTGAAGGAGAGGACGCATCGGTGGACTTACAGAGCAATTCACCATGGAGCGACTCTCTACTGGAAATACCGTTAAATATTGATGAGTTTATAAACGATTTTCTTTTTAATGTAGATAATAGCACAGTTGGGCAGGGGGGGGGGGGGACTTGAGCCCAAATACACTACAGCTTTTGGAGGATTTTACAAACGAATTAACGGCGAACCCTCCTCCTCCTCCAGCCTCCGATACCCTAACGAGTCCACTTCAAACAACTGAAGTGGTGCATACCCCAAATATTGTTGAACAACTTGGGGGAGGGGATAATATACAAGAGGGGGAGGGGGTACAAACTTTTCCTGATTTTCAATTGTCCAACACAATTTTAAATGCAATAGTTGTCTACACTGCGACGTTTGGTGACCCTTTTAATTCACTAATGGGGGGAAAATTTGTGTTTGACCCCGTAGAAATTGTGCATGCCTATGTAGATAAAATTTGTGCACTACTGGAGAATCAAATTCAATTGTGGGGGAGGGATTCAATTAAGGTTTCTATTGTTTTAAAAGTTTTTTATTTAAAGGAGGGGAAAAGTGAAGTTTATTATCATTATATACACTCCGAGATGCGCGTAATTTATACAAATTTAGAAAATTATAATCCAGATCTAGAAGGTTGTAAAGGTGTCCAGCGGATCTGTTTTGAAACAGATCAAAAATGTTTTAGGTATGCTTTCCTCATATCAGCATTCGAGCCTCTAGCACGTGACGCTACCAAGACGAATTTAGACAATTGGGCTGTACATGGGAAGGACGGGTCCGATTTTCCCATTGTAGATTTCTCTTGTTTAGAGGGGAAATACCCAGTAACGCTACGATCTATTGATATTTTTGAAAGGGCTAATGCCCACTTAAATATCGGCGTTACTGTGGTTCAGTATGAAACTGAATTTGAAGATGGGGTTCGTTTAAAAAAGAAGGGGGTGGTCTTTCCTGTGAGGGGCCCGTCAATTGATTTGGTCAGACACTGGGTTTGGTTGTTATACACACCACCTAGTCAACCGAATGCAATTGGCCATTTTAATCCTATTACAGACATTAGTAGAGTTTTGGGGGAGGTAAAGAATAAGGGGGTACGTTTCCACTGTCCAACATGCCTCGCTAGATTTTGGACTGAATTAAAGTTGCAAAATCATATGAGGCATTGTAGCCGACATGGCTACCAGACAGTGAAAACGGTTTCAGGGGATAGGGCCATTCTAAGCTTTAAAAATTTCCAGAACACCCTCCTCCAGTGCAACAAAATATCTTTAGACTGTGAAGCTAAGCTGGTGGAGGTGAACGATCCCCAATTTCCAAACCGTGTCAAAGAACATCAGGCTATTGCAGTGTCTTATGCTCACGCGCAAAGAGACAGTTCTAACATCATGCAGTTGTTAGAAATAGTTGAGACATTGGATGAAAACGAGTGTATGGTCAAGGCACTGACTAAACTAATTGGCACGGCTCATGGCGCTATTTCTCGTTTGAGAAATACGCATTATCCAATGGTGCTGTCTGCAGAGGATCGTCTCGCGATTAAAAATCAAAAAATATGTTGGGTTTGTAAGGGGGAGTTTGTAGAGGGGGATAAGGGATCTAAAGGGAAAAGAGGCGGTGGGAGGGGAAAGTCAGAGATCATAATCACTTGTGGCAGGAAATATCCTCGGGGGGTAGTAATTTTAGAGGGGTTGCGCATCAATCGTGTAATTTAAATGTTAGCCAACAGTTTTTTATCCCTGTTTTTATCCACAACTCTAATTATGATTTAAAATTTATTTTACCGGCACTGGCACGTATGCAAAGGGAGGGAGGGGGAGTAGATTGTCCATGGGTAAATAATTCATTTACCTATAACATTATTCCCAAATCGGCCGAGAAATTGTTGCTTCTCGAGCTGAAATGGCAGGCAGTGGATAATGGGCATACGTGTTGGAATAAAATCAGGTTTTTAGATTCCTTTTTTTTTCCCAAGGCATTGAGTCAATTGATTCAAGTGCAGAAAAGCGACAATTTTGATAGCTTTCCCTTGCTTAAACAGCACTTTCCAGACAGTGAAATGTATGACCTGTTGACCTGCAAAGGTGTATACGCATACGACTATTACTGTTCTGGCGCTCGCTTAAGTGAGGTGAAACTACCTCCAATTGAAGCTTTTTACAATTCACTGACCAGCAGTGAATGCACAGCCGAGGAATATGAGTTTGCCGAGAAGGTGTGTCTAAGGGGGATTGTAAAAATGGGTGGGATTATTGTAGACTGTACTTGGCCAGTGACGTTCTAACTCTGTTGGATATAGTCTGTAAGAACACAGACCAAATCTATTCAGAGTTCGGGTTAGATATAGGCTACTATTTTTCCACACCCCATCTAGTGATGGATTTGATTTTAAAAATTAGTAGGGAGGAAACAGGCCTAATCACCGACGTAGATCAGCATCTTTTTGTAGAGCGTTCAATGAGGGGAGGGTATGTTTTTCATGGGACCGCGTCTTATCAACCGATCCGAGCGGACAAAGCACCGGTGCAAAGTCAAGTGCAGTGTTCTTGGACATGAACTCATTGTACCCCTCGGCAATGTCTCACTGCTCTTTGCCGTGTGGGAACTATCAATGGCTTGAGAATCCTTGTGAGTTCCCCGACATTACCACCGTCAAGGACAATGGGCCACAAGGATGGTTCTTTGAAATTGACGGTCATATTCCGCTGGCGCTTCACGACTCAGTCAAAGATTTTGTTTTTCCCTGTATCAATCGACCAGTGACCAGGGACTCGCTGAGCCCCTACAATCGATCATTGGTTGAGGATATGGGGATGCACTGGACTCCCTCCAAACAGAAACTGATTGCTGATTTGGACCCTAAGGAGAATATCGTTGTTCACCATGTGCTTTTGCACTGGATGGTGAGCAATGGTTTCAAAATCACCAAAATACATAGGGTCCTGCAGTTCAATCAGCGACCATATTTAAAAACGTTTATCGATACTTTTGTCGATAAACGCTCTAGGGCAAATTCAAAGGTGGAGAAGGAAATGTACAAACTCATCCTAAATTCAGCGTTTGGCAAAATGTGTGAAAGCGTACGTAATAGATCTCGCTGCGACGTCGTGACTGACCCTCTAGAGTGTGCACGAATTATTGCCGACCCCAATTTTACATCATTCACGAGCATAGAGACTGGCATGGTTCTTCTACACAGGCGAAAGCGAAATGTGGTACTGAACAAGAATAAAGCAGGTGGCATTTCAGTACTAGAAATTTCCAAAAAGCTCATGTTGTCGATCTTTTACAATGTGTGCAAGGTGCAATGGCCACGGGAGGGGGAGGTTCAAGTTTACTATGGGGATACAGATTCTCTGCTGTTAAAGGTAAATGGGACTGAAGATTTATTGGGTGATTTAGAAAAGGGGGAACACATCAGCTCGCGGATGGATTTCACCAACTGGAATCCATCACTCTACCCCGAGTTGGTGAAACGTCAAGCCCCCAACCAACTATTAATGTTAAAATCAGAGACGGGGAGTGATTTGATATCCAGGGGGGTGTTCCCGGGCCCCAAAGTCTATTGCGTTGAAACTCATAGTGGGGATGAAAAGAAGGCGTGTAAAGGGGTGCCTATACACTTTGTAAAGAGCAATTTCAACATGAGCGTGTACAGAGACTGTGTAGAAAGTAGCCTAGTGCCGAGAGCACAAGTGCTTGCAATTTGCTCTCTACAGTATAGAAATTATACTGTGAGAGTGGAAAAGAATGCAATGTCGTGTATATCCGACAAAGTCTATGTGCTCGAGAATGGTGTGAGTGTCCTGCCTCATGGTCACTACCGTATTTCAGACCGAGTTGAATACATAGACTATCGCAATCAACTTGGTCTGGATAAATTAACCTAATCTGACTAACCAACCAACCACCACCACCACCAACCCATTCATAAATTAAATGCTCCAACCTCACCGTAACCCAACCTCATCTAACCCAATCTAACCACCACTGACCCAACCCCATTCTAACCTGTAGCAGCAGTGACGACAACTATTGTAGTGTTTTTTCCATCGCGGTTCCCGGGGGGTGGGAGGGGCCTTCCCGTGGCCGCCAAGGGGGGTGGGGAGGGGGGGTGGGGGTCCCGCCCGCGGCCGTCCTTCGGCCCAGCGGCCCTGGGGGGGATCCAACCTTTTAAATTCACTGTAATGTTCAACTGTGCTAGTTCAGAATTTTCAAGTGTTTTCTGTTTTTGTTGTTGTATAGAAAAGTGTTTTTTGTATAGAAAAGTGTTTCAAGACAATAAGTGCTGTTGATGGACAAAAGTGTTGTACAGAAAAGTATTTTTTTAAAGACAATAAGTGTTGCTCTTCATGGACAAAAGTGTTTTTATTTATATTGTACATACAGTGTTATCATTGCAGTTCATGTTGAACAAATAGAGTTTTCATGTTGACCATGAAATTTTGTCAGGTTCTTGTTGAACAAGTGTTATTTTTATCGTTGCAGTTCACGTTGAACAAATATTTGTTTTCAAATTGCCGAAATAAATGCTGCCATGAAATACTGTTTTTTTTTGTTCTTGAATAGATAGATCAATGGGAAAACTATTGCTACTTATTCATTGGACACGTATGATTTATAGTTAGTTGTAGTCCGACTGTTGTCAACATCATGTATCAATTTAAAACACCCTTCAGATCGTTTCTGTGTGGTCCTCCAATGTCAGGGAAAACAACACTTTTAACTAAAATAATTCAAAATTGCGATAAAATGTTTTTGGAAAAGCCAAAAAAAATCTACTATTGCTATAGTATTTGGCAGGAGTCCTATGATCAAATAAAAGCTATTGCCACAACCATACCACTACAATTCATACGGGGACTTGATGTTTTCAATAGTATTGAACTGAACTCGTGGCTGATTATTGATGATTTGGCTGAATCCATTGAACAGTTCTCACAGGAAATACTACAACTGTTCACCGTTCGCTCCCATCATGAACACATTTCCATAACCCTAGTTCTACACAATCTGTTTCATCAGAGCAAATGTTTGCGAACCCTTGCTTTGAATTGCACTATCTATATTATCTACAGAGTTGTTCGTGATTCTAGCTCGCTCATAACTCTCAATAAACAGATATACCCCGGCGCCCCTAAATTTCTGTTGTCAGTGTACACTCAGGCGACTAGCAAGCCCTACATTTTGCTGGATCTTAATCAGAGCACGCCTGAGGATCTACGTGTAGTCACCGACATTTTCAACAATGAAATTACAGTATATCTTCCGGTGAACAGTAGAAAAGACTATTAGTTGCCATTATGACACTGAAAAAACTACACGAACAACGGCATTTATTTTCCGTTTTAAGCACTTCAAAACCCTTGCTTAGGAAGGCCATACTCAAACATGGTGTTGACAATGATTTCATTAATCTAATATCTGAACTTTGTTTAAATTTAACTGAGGGCAATGTTCAACTGCCAGAAGGTGTTAGACAACAGACAAAGCAACATCGTTCCACTGTACGCGCCTTGGCTTGCAAAAACAAGGGGAAAATTTTTAAAAGAAAACGGCTCCTTCAAGCGGGCGGTAGCTTTTTCACACTTTTACTGCCAATAATTGCAGGACTTGTAAACAGTTTTCTCTAGAGAGAGAGAATGGCTAAACCCTATAAATTGACACCATTTGAACTTGTCCTCTCGCTCGTCGAACATTTTGAAGACAATCTAAGCAAATTCATTATTGATAAGAATATTGCCGATGACAAAAACTGCTTTTACTTCAAGATGCATTGAGACGTGTGGACAAACATAAACCTTATCGTGAAAGACCCACCGTCACCGCCGCCGCCACTGATCTCTCTAAACAGGAAACATCTCCTCAAGATTCTGCAGCACTGCAATCAAAGGAGAAGGAAATGAATTCAATTGTATCAAAAATTGGAAACCTATTGCCAGTGACCTATCGAGAACAGAGTAAAAGAGTATTATCTTATCTCACGTTGGAAACTGCTGATGAACATCAAGTTCCAGTCGATAGCACAGGGAAACGAATTATAATTCAGGTAAAAAGTTATAATCTAGTTGATTTAATTTGTGATATGGTGACGAATCGTAAAGGACTTTTATCCTTTGACAATAATCTATACACCTTTCTAAGTGTATCAAACTTTCCCAAAAGTCTTATTGGCAATAAGAAAATTCTAAAGAAACTAAGAGAATATAGTCGTCCAACAACACCAACACCAAAATCATGTAAAAAAGAAGAAGAAGATTCAATATTTGAAAATACTAGCACCACTGATTTTACAACACCTGTGGCTGCTAGTCAAAAGCAAAGACGAATTGATTCACCCTCCAGTGTGCAAAAGGGGAGTGGACATTACACTACGTGTTTACGTTCAAAATGGATGAAGTTCTGAAAGGTGTCTATGAAAATATTGGTGAAGCGGGAAGTTTAAGTTCTCCCAAAACGCTTTCTAAAGCTGTCTCCGGCATCACCACATTGAAAAAAGTAAAAGAGTATCTAGAGAATGAACCGAGTTACACACTGCATCGGAATCACAGGCTTCGCGGCAAACAATATCGACAAACTAAAGCCTTTTTCCCTCTGCATATAATGCAAACGGTTCTTTTAACTTTAGACGCAATTCAACAGCGTCACAATGCACCCTACAAATATATTCTGGTGGCAATCAGTGTCTTTAGTCGCTATGCCTATGCTATTCCACTGCGATCAAAGAGAGGTGTTGAAGTTGCTCGGGCCATTGAAAGTATTCTAGAACAGGATTCGTATAGGAAAATTCAATCGGATCGTGGCAGTGAATTTGTTAATCCCCATGTGCAAAGGGTTCTTTTGAAATATAATACAACACTTTATCATAGTCACAGTCCGATAAAGGCTGCATTGGCTGAACGATTAATAAGAACGATTCGTCTATTAATTTCAAGATATTGTACCCTGAAAAATACACCGGCTTTTATTCATGATTTAGATAAAATCATGCAGATATACAACCATCGACCTCATCGATCTCTTTCCAACTCAAGCCCTCGGGATGTTCACTACAATGAAAATACATTTGATGCTTTTCTAAAGCAATACTCCAATGGTGAAAAAGAAAAAAAAATGTGAAGAAGAAATTCAGTGTTGGTGATACTGTTCGAATTAATAGAACCACCAATATTTTTGAAAAGCGGAATTATTTATGGAGCACCGAACTTTTTAAAGTGTCCAAAATCCAGGACACCGAGCCTACGACATATCGACTGCGAGACACCAAAGATGATGAGATTCTCGGCGGTTTTTATGAATATGAACTGCAAAAAGTTAGAAACACTAGCGAAATTTATCAAATTGAAAAGATATTAAAGAGTCGTACTCGTAGGGGCAAGAGACAGTTGCTTGTTCGCTGGCTAGGATACATCTCAGATTTTGATTCTTGGGTCAGTGCTGAAGATATTAACAATGCCCAATGATTTCTATGTGACTTTCATGTCCAATGTTTCCGATCCTCTCTACAATGACTTGAATAGAACAAGTGATTTTGGGACGAAACTCTCCCCCACCATCAAATTCGACGACAATAGAAAGTATGAAGTGGCTCTTGTCGACTGTATTCTCAAAAATACCTACGACATCCTGAGAAAAGATCGTAAATATGATATAAAAATTAGACCCTATGATTGGCCGCCACCACCAGGTGATCAAGAACAAATTCAAACAATCAATTGGATGGATTATCCATACATTGAATTACCCTACGAGGAACTCACCTGTATGAATGATTTATGTCGTTCTATTAATAAAAGAATTTCCGCTCGTAAAAAGGGAGCTTTCCATTTCAACTATTCAAAGGAGGAGGGTAAGATCTACATTAGTTCACCTATTGCCAGTGAAAAGGTTATTCTCAATGATAATCTAAATGATGTTCTTGGCTTTAAGCTCAATATAATCAATGGTAAAAGTGCCGGAAACACTAATTTCATTTTTGCTGACTATCCGCCTGCCTTCTCCACGGACACCTGTATATTTCTCTATGCTTCATTTGTGGAAACATCTCGGGTTGGTAATTCAAATGTTCCCCTCCTACGAGTTCTTGAACGAAAAACCAATCAAGAACATATTCACCACTACAATATAAAGCATCTTCAGTATATTCCCGTAAACACTTCCTATTTGGAACTCTGTCAGTTAACACTAAGAACCGAATTGGGCGATCCCATAGCAATTTCAAAAGGTTTGGCTGTGATTACATGCCATTTTCGACCCATCGTTCAAAAGCAAGATGTCTAATAAAAAAGTGGTATTCACTTGTCCTGATATTGACTGCTATGTTAATACTCTTGGCCCAAGACAACAGGGCAATGGAATGGACTATTACAAAGGTCGCTCGTCAATGTCTGGCTACGGTCTTGGCAGTTGGTTTGCTAAGCTCTTTCGCTCTTCACTACCACTGGCTAGAAAATATCTTGTACCGGCTGCGACAGATTTTGCATCCTCTACACTATACGATTGGGGCTCTGGCAAGGATTTTAAAAAAAGTGCTTCTGAAAATCTTAGGTCCAGTGCGCGAACCCTTGGCGAGAGATTAAAACAAAATGGTAAAGGATTAAAAAGGTCAAGAAACAATGCATCACTCATCAGTCTCCACTCAGGTCGGAAACGAAAGACATCATCCCTCTTGTCAAAGAAAAGAAGGAAAAAGCCGACACGTGCTGTAAACAGAAGAAGAAGTCCCAGGAAGAAAATTGTTAGATCGAAACTAGATTTCTTCTCCTAAAATGTCCTACCTACCGCATAAGGATTCTCAACCTTCAATCACCGCCTCATTGAATCTATTCAATGCTGAAAATGTTGATGTGAGTGTCAAGCATGGATACTATGAACAATTTTATCCACAACAACCCCTCTCCGATAATATCCACTTTCAAATTTATTCCAATGAAGACTACTTTGTGGACATGTCTTCAACATTTATAGATTTGCAAATGAAAGTCCGGAAATCCGATAATACAATGCCAATTCGGGCCGATGGAATATCCTATGAAAATTGTGTATTACATAATTTATTTCGTCAAATTAGTGTCTACATCAATGGCTAGCTGGTGAGCACAAGCAACAATTTCTCAAATTATACAAGCTATATGCAATTCATGCTGATGACACCCAAGTCATACAAGGAATTGAGAGGCACCTCCAATGGATATGAATATATTACTAATACTGATAGTACAGATGCACTTAAAAATGCTACAACTAATGAATTACATCTAGTTGGAAAAATATATCATGAAATATTTAATATACCCCAATGGCTGCCACCCAATGTTAAAGTGGATATAAAACTAACGCTTGCACCCTCCAATTTCATATTGAGAAAAGAACTTGCTGTCAATCCTGATGTAAGTCTCTCCCTCACCTACGAAATACTTCATGTACGCAAACAACAGGTCATGAGTTCTGTTGCTTTGGCAGTGGAAAAACTGAGAGCCAATGGAAATAATATTAAACTACTTGTTCCTCATACAATCACCAATCAACGTCATATTGCAATGGGCTCACACACCTTCACCGATTCATCCTTTATCAATGGTGAAATTCCGTCAAAACTTGCTTTGGCATTTGTAAAAAGCGCCAGTGCAATAGGATCATGGACTGAATGCCCACATAAATTCGAGATGTTTGGACTTTCATCTCTTGTGTGCAAAGTAAACGGCATCCCACTCTACAATCTATCTTTTGATAAATCCTATAGAACATTGTACGAGTTGACCATGCAAACCCTAGATCATGATTCGCAACTATTTGAAAATGGTATAACCGAAGATATGTTTGCTAAAACACATGGTATCATTGTTTGGACTTGTCGGGGACTCAGGATATGAGCATAGTGCGTACGGGGAGTGTGCGTTTAGAGTGTACATTTGCCGACCCATTGGCTGAGAGTATTGCACTAATCTCACTAAATCAATATTAAACCTATTGGAAAATCACACCCAAAGGCAGTGTTCTACTAGACTTGGCGCCATGAACACCAGTCAAATAATCAATGTATTTAATATGGACCCCTACATGTCCCAATACAAATCCTATTGTCTACCCTCGGACTTTCTAAGAAAAATTCAAAGTGTCAACAATACCTGGATTATTGTTAATAGCAGTCCGTCGACTGTGCTGACGGGTCATTGGCTGTGCATCTTTCAAACAATGAAGACGATTGAATTTTTTGATCCTCTTGGTCTACCCTATACATTCTAGACGCCTCACATCAGCAACTATATTGAGAGCTGTGAGAAAACTATTATTCAAAATCGGAAGAGGGTTCAGGATCTAACGACTAAAAGCTGCGGCTTCCATGCACTACTATATTTTGTGTTCCGACGTCGCGGCTATACTTACAAGCAGTTTCTCCACATTTATGTTGACAATCCACGTCTGAATGACTTTCTAGTGGAAAATATCCTCTCAGACCTATATAGTATTGATTTCAATGCCCTAAGAGTAAAGTGCTTAAAAAATGTTTGTGAATTTGTTTATTAATAAAATGCATATATATACAATAATGTCTTTAAATCTTCACTTTAGATTTCTTCATCGATGTATAGGCAACCGTCGTAAACCACTAATGCTGGTAAATCATTTGGATTCACTGTATATTGATCTTGATTGACTGCAAAGTCAGGGTCACATTTTCTACAGTACAATGTAACTTCACTCTTGTCATATCTCTTAGTACAGTCAATGATACTATTTGCATTCATATTATGAAATTCACGAGTTTCAATCTGTCTATTTGAAGCAATATCACATACAATGTTTTCAAATGGTGAATCACATTCGGTAACTGCCAAATAAAAATTACTTGGTTTATAGTCATAGTAGGCAGTGTCATCACAACGATGACGTAGAAACCAAATTGTCTTGTTACCCCAACAGTTGAATCGTAGACCAGATTGCTCTTCCCAGAATAATTTAAATCCACGACGATACCAATCTCGTAGAAATAAACTAAAATCACGTTTGGGATTCTTTCCAATCATAGTGGGGTAAGTATTCTTCCACTGATCACATTTATCATAGTGACAATTGGAGCACAGGTGCCCTCTAGGGTGAGAGTCACACACCTCTTCAAGACATGAATTACATCCTTTAATTTGTACTGCATAGCCTCTATGTAATTTACAAGGATTACATAATTTACACTTTTCACTATAGTCATCTATAATTGTACAATTCTCACACTGAGTCCAACTGCCAAGAGTGTACATGCACAATGGACATATATAGAACATTTTTTGGTTTCCAATGTCACTTGACTCACTCACAGCTAAAACGAAACTGATCGTCCTCGTTCCATAAATTCAATGAGGGGAAATGGGGGAGAGGAGTAGCTCTGTAACGTTACCTCTTTCGAAGGAGGAGCCATCTACATTGAATCCATTGGCAATGTTTTCAAAAGTATATCCACAATATGATTCTACTTTGTTCCAATTAATATATCAATAAATTGACTATAAGCACTTGAGTCACATTTTAAAAGTTTCATAAATAGTCCAATGGGGGAGAATCACTCCTCATTATATTGTCAAGTGTTCCCTGACAAGAGAATATCCTGCGTTTAAGAGATAACTCGAGAAAATCATCATCCAAAATCAAATGTTTTTCCATAAACACTAGATTTGATCTAATTCTCTCTTTCTCAAATTTATTCATTTTTCAATCCTTTCACTCCAACTGCTGACTCTAGACTGACCCTGATTCGTTAGCCCCATAGCCTAACCTAACCAGAAAAGAAAAAACATTTTCGATTTCGAAACAATTCTATTGAATAATTACAATAACATCAATAATACAGAGCATATACAATTAGCGATACTGTTTATTGTCTTCAATATGTTTCACCAATGCACTTAAAGCACATTGAAGTCTATTCACAAGTGCTATATCAACTTTAGCGGCAAAACATAATTGATCCTCCATTTTAAATTTGCTCAAGGATATCACATATCTTGCATATACTGCATCCCATTCCAGACAAAGACGTGATCCTTTCGTGATTTCCACCGCAATGTTTGGTGCTCTTGTATTATTATCATCAACTCTACTATCAACTTCTAATAGGTTAAACATTCCACTCATCGCCATCAACACAAATATATATCCAAATGAGTAAAGTCAAACTGTTCTTCTTCTCACTCCTTTGAATTCTATTCACATACTGATAAAACTTTAGCAAAAAACCCTTTCCTTATATTCCCTCCGCCGCTAATATGTAACCAGCCCTCTGATTGGCTGAGAAGGGGGATGTAACCGACTCGCTGATTGACCGAGAAGGAAACACGTGATTTAACTGTTTCCCGTTATCGGATCAATAAAATTCCCAATCGATTACGCAATCAATTTCTCGGAAATCCACTTCCCCTTCGATTACGCAATCAAGTTCTCGGAAATTCACTTCCCCCTCGAGTCCAAGATCAATAACATTGTTCCCGTTAGAATTCAATGCGCATGTGCAACCTTCGTCCCGGAGTTATTACACATAGAAACAATAAATAAATCGACCTTCGAAAAAGAGGTCATTGACCGATTACGCAATCTTTCTCCCTAGGGACTCTATGCCCATATATGGTGTGCTGTCACGAGATACATTCTTTTGATAACCGAATTTTGTACTGTCACGACCTCCTGACCCCTTTCTACTTATGAAAGGGGCTGTCCCCTCCTCAACACCCCCTCTTTATGCTATAAAGTTTTTTATTGTTTTAAAAAATAAAGTTGTTAGACAGAGTCAAACTTTAGCGTAAAGAGCGAGTCATTGAGGAGGGGACAGCCCCTTTCATATACAATTATTTGAAAACATAGATGTTTATACTTTTATAACATTAATAAATCAAATAATATTAACATTTTGATTACTAAATATCAGAATATGTATATTAAACTGACAATGCACACTCATTTGTATTTCTTCAGTAAAGTGCAAATTTTGTTCTGGCCTTGGGAAGGCATAGGGGTTTTGCGCCCAACTTATGTTAATTTCAGCTTGTTTTGAGTTTGAATCGGTTAATCATTGTAATTTCTGTTCGTTTTGGGTTTCATTTATTTATCGATGCTGATTTGTGGTAGTTTCACGCTTGGTAAATTATTTGATTTTATATTTGCTCATTTTTTGTTTAATGGAGTTCTTTACTTTTGTTTGAAAAACTTATTTTGTGGAAAAAGTTTTCTAAATTAATTTCTGTTCGTTTTATTTTGACATGGTCTTTTCAGGGAAAAAGAAAATAATACTTTAAATCATTTCGTTTTCTAAGACTTTATAGTTTGGCCTGCTATTTGTATGCTGGAGAAAAATTTTCAGCAATTTTTAACAACATACACCCTTTTAAAAATCTGAACACAAATAGTACTGCTTAAATTAGTTTCATACCTCCTCTAGTTGAGCTGAAAAGGAGTACTTGATACCATTTGCAAAAAAATCTGTTTACTTTCTTTGATAGCTTGGATACACTTACGCTGTTTTGATTTGGCTAAATTTTAAGAGCAGAAATGGGAGGGTTGGCGTGGGAGGGTGGACGTGATAGGGTGGGAGTGGAAGGGGAATTAGTTTCCCTCCAATCACTTTCGACTGTTAAAAAGGGCATCAGCTCTTTCTATTTTCAATCGAATGAGCCTTTTTCGAGGTTCCCATGACAACTACTTCAATACGAAGTGCCCTGGTCTAAACAAAAACAACAACAAAAAATAATACATTATACCCACTTCGATCTTTACTATAAAAATGTCAAGCCTTCCAATCCCTTTCGACTATTAAAAAGGGCACTAGGCCTTTCGATTTCCAATCGAATGAGCCCTTTTGGAAACGACAACGCTTTCTATAAACACCTTATATGCCCCCAGGGCATAAATTACAACCCTTATCCTAAGGTCTGTTAGGGTGGATGTCATCCTCCAAAACCGAATTTCCAGAACTTTCAACTACGTTAAACAACATTGCTATCTCAAAATTTTGATTGGATGTGTTTGGGGAAATGATGGTCGTGAGAGGGGATTTAGTCACCTTACAATTCCTCTCGACTATTAAAAAGGGCACAAGCCACTCCGTCCAATTGAATGAGCGCTTTTCAAAGTTTCTACGACAATTTCTTCGATACGGAGTGCGCTGCTCTTTAGGAAAAAAATATTAAATAATACATTGTGCAAACATCGTTCTTATATGCCCCCAGGGCATAACTTAAAACCCTTGCCCTGAGGGTTGTGGGGGAGTGTCCTCCTTTTTACTTATTCCCGTTTCTTGTCACGTTCTCGAGTGTCCCCGTTTTTTTCTTAGGCAGCACAATCGTGCTGCCTATGACTTATTCAACAAATTTCTATATAAACCTTATATGCCCCCAGGGCATAACTTACAACCCTTGCACTGAGGACTCTGAGGGGGTTATCATCCTAAAAGACCTAATTTCCAGAACGTTCAACTACGTTGAAAAAAATGATTATTTCAAAATTTTTACTGGATGTGTTTTGGAAAATGGTATGCGTGAAAGGGGCGCTTTCAAATATTAAAACCCAATCATTTTTATTCGATTCAAACTTGATTTGCATATTCAATTTAAGTTTCACTCGTTTTAAGATTTATTTATTCATTTACATTAATATATATTGTATTTTTGTTCACATTGATTGTTTACTTAATTTCTGTTCGTTTTAAGTTTCATTTATACTTTAATAGCAAAATATTTGTTTTCGTTTTAAACTTGATTTTCATATTCAATCCAAGCATTACTCGCTTTAAGATCTATTTATTCATTTATATTATTACTTGTTGTATGTTTTTTGCTATGATTGTTTATTTAATTTCTTTTCGTTTTTGGTTTCATTTATTCTTTAATAGTAATTTCTGGTCGTTCTGAATTTGAATTTTAACAGATATTTGTATCTCCTGAGCTTAAGTTTAAAATTGCCTTTACTTTTCTTTGAAAACTTATGTTTCGGAAAGTTTTTTTCATTAAATTTTTGTTCGTTTTTGATTGAAAAAAGTTTCTAGTTTTTATGGCAAAGGGGGGGGGGGTGCTTACTGTCCGATTATTCTTGACTTTAATAAACGGGTCTAGAACTTTAGTAGTATGTACATATTGAATTCTAGGAGACATATAGCAATTTCAACGTTATTTGCGTACGTCTCTACGCCTTTTCAAAGAGAGTGAGTATCCTCTCACATGGCCTAATACTTCTAGGAGACATATAGCAATTTCAACGTTATTTGCGTACGTCTCTAAACCTTTTCAAAGAGAGTGAGTATCCTCTCACATGGCCTAATACTTCTAGGAGACACATAGGAATTTCAACGTTATTTTATAGAAGATCTACACCTTTTCAAAGAGAGTGAGTATTTCACATTTTTGCAAAAAGGGATTCGCAAATTGGACACTATGAACGATATTAATTAATGTTTTGAATAATAGGAGTGTGAATGATTCTAATTAGTGATTGGATTGTATGAAGGTGGAGAAAACAAGTATTAAACTGATTAACAGTTAAGGTAACCCCCAAGGGGTTGTTAACTCAGGTAATTTGTTATAAATTTGAAACATCAGTCTATGAAAATGGCTAACGACGATAGAATGACATTGCGAGTTGACCTAGCTTTACCTCTCCGATGTGTCAATTTTTGAGGGAAAAGCAAAAATACTCAGAATCGAAAATAAATGGGATCTGCCTCAAGGGCAAGGCTCAGAGGCCCCTCCTTCCTCCATTTCTGAGGGCAGGGGAGGGGTCAATTTTGGAGGGAAAACCAAAAATACTCAGAAACGAAAAAATGGGATCTGCCTCAAGGGCAAGGCTCAGAGGCCCTTCGTTCCCCATTTCTGAGGGCAGGGGAGGGGTCAATTTTGGAGGAAAAACCAAAAATACTCAGAGTTGAAAATAAATGGGATCTGCTTTTTCTTTACTTGGTGCCTATTAAACGAAATTTTTGTGTTAAATAAGTAGTTCTTGTATCTTTTAAAAGAGCTTTAAGGGGTTTGAGAGACTCTGTTGCCTGATTCCGTGTGGTTTTTCTTTACTTAGTGCTCATTAAAAACGAAATTTTTGTTTTAAATAAGTAGTTCTTGTATCTGTTAAAAAAGCTTTAAGGGGTTTGAGAGACTCTGTTGCCTGATTCCGTGTGGTTTTTATTTACTTGGTGCCCATTAAAAACGAAATTTTTGTGTTAAATAAGTAGTTCTTGTATCTTTTAAAAGAGCTTTAAGGGGTTTGAGAGACTCTGTCGCCTGATTCCGTGTGGTTTTTCTTTACTTAGTGCTCATTAAAAACGAAATTTTTGTTTTAAATAAGTAGTTCTTGTATCTTTTAAAAGAGCTTTAAGGGGTTTGAGAGACTCTGTTGCCTGATTCCTTGTGGTTTTTCTTTACTTAGTGCTCATTAAAAACGAAATTTTTGTTGTAAATAAGTAGTTCTTGTATCTTTTAAAAGAGCTTTACGGGGTTTCAGAGACTCTGTTGCCTGATTCCGTGTGGTTTTTCTTTACTTAGTGCTCATTAAAAACGAAATTTTTGTTGTAAATAAGTAGTTCTGTTACTTTTAAAAGAGCTTTACGGGAATTGAGAGACTCTGTTGCCTGATTCCGTGTGGTCTTTCTTTACTTGATACCCATTAAAAACAAAATTTTTGTGTTAAATAAGTAGTTCTTGTATCTTTTAAAAGAGCTTTACGGGGTTTGAGAGACTTGGTTGCCTGATTCCGTGTGGTTTTTCTTTACTTAGGGCCCATTAAAAACGAAATTTTTGTGTTAAATAAGTAGTTTTTGTATCTTTTAAGAGAGCTTTAAGGGGTTTGAGAGACACGGTTGCCTGATTCCGTATGGTTTTTCTTTACTTGGTGCCCATTAAAAACGAAATTTTTGTGTTAAATTAGTAGTTTTTGTATCTTTTAAAAGAGCTTTAAGGGGTTTGAGAGACCCTGTTACCTCATTCCGTGTGGTTTTTCTTTACTTGGTGCACATTAAAAACGAAATTTTTGTGTTAAATAAGTAGTTCTTGTATCTTTTAAAAGAGCTTTACGGGGTTTGAGAGACTCTGTTGCCTGATTCCGTGTGGTTTTTCTTTACTTAGTGCCCATTCAAAACTAATATTTTGTTGTAAATAAGTAGTTCTTGTATCTTTTATAAGAGATTTATGGGGTTTGAGAGACTCGGTTGCCTGATTCCGTGTGGTTTTTCTTTACTTGGTCCCCCCTTTTTTTAACTTTTTTTTTACATGTCTTCGAATCAGATGAAACAAACTTAAATTACTATTCTAGTTTTACTAAACCAGTATTGCATATTTGGATACACAATGCAGAAATTTCATTAAAGAAATTATGAAAAAATTGTAAGTAAGTAGCAAATTCATTCTTGAATTCACCTGCTGGATAAACAAAAAGACATTTCGTTCAAGAAATTATGACAAAATTCTAAGTAAGTAACAAACTCTTTATTGTTTTCATGACTCAGATACACGTTGTAGAAATTTAATTCAAGAAATTATGAAAAAATTCTCAGTATGTAACAATTTCTTTCTTGAAGTTAACTCTCGAATACACAATACAGAAATTTCATTCAAGAAATTATGAAAATATTTGTAAGTAAGTAACAAGCTCTTTATTGATTTCACCTCTTGGATATACCGTACAGATACTTCATTCAAGAAATTATGAAAAAATCGCAAGTAAGTAACAAACTCTTTATTGTTTTCACCTCTTGGATATACAATACGGAAATTTCATTCAGTAAATTATGAAAAAAATTGTAAGCAAGTAACAAACACTTTCCTGAAGTCACCTCTTGGATACACAATGCAAAAATTTCATTTAAGAAATTATGAAAAAATTGTAAGCAAGTAACAAACTCTTTCCTGAAGTCACTTCTTGGATACACAATGCAGAAACTTCATTTAAGAAACTATGAAAAAATTGTAAGTAAGTAAGTAACAAATTCTTTCCTGAAGTCACCTCTTGCATACACAATACAGAAATTTCATTAAAGAAATTAAGAAAAAAATTGTAAGTAAGTAGCAAATTCTTTCTTGAATTCAGATGCTGGATAAACAAAGATATTTCGTTCAAGAAATTATGACAAAATTCTAAGTAAGTAACAAACTCTTTATTGTTTTCACGAATTAGATACACGATGTAGAAATTTAATTCAAGAAATTATGAAAAAATTCTCAGTAAGTAACAATTTCTTTCTTGAAGTCAACTCTTGGATACACAATACGGAAATTTCATTCAAGAAATTATGAAAATATTTGTAAGTAAGTAACAAATTCTTTATTGATTTCACCTCTTGGATATACAGTACAGATACTTCATTCAAGAAATTATGAAAAAATCGTCAGTAAGTAACAAACTCTTTATTGTTTTCACCTCTTGGATATACAATACGGAAATTTCATTCAATAAATTATGAAAAAATTGTAAGCAAGTAACAAACTCTTTCCTGAAGTCACCTCTTGGATGCACAATGCAGAAACTTCTTTTAAGAAACTATTAAAAAATTGTAAGTAAGTAAGTAACAAATTCTTTCTTGAATTCGCCTCCTGGATAAACAGAAAAGTCATTTCATTCAAGAAATTATGACAAAATTCTAAATAAGTAACAAACCCTTTCTTGAATTCGCCATTGGGTTGCGCAATACAGAAATTTAATTCACGAAACTATGAAAAACATTGCAAACAAACTATTTCTTGAACTCGCTTCCTGGACAGACAATACAGCAATTTCACTCAAGAAATTATGAAAAAATTGTAAGTAAGTAGCAAACTGTTTCTTGAATTCTCCTCCTGGATGCACAATACAGATATTTCATTCAAGAAATTATGAAAAAAATTGTAAGTAAGTAGCAAACTCTTTCTTGAATACACCTCTTGGATACACAATACGGAAATTTCATTCGAGAAATTATGAGAAAATTCTAAGTAAATATCAATCTCTTTCTTGAAGTCCCCTCTTGGATACGCAATACGATACGGAAATTTCATTCAAGAAATTATGAGAAAATTCCAGGTAAGTAACAATCTCTTTCTTGAAGTCCCCTCTTGGATACACAATACGGATATTTTATTCAAGAAATTATAAAAAAAGTTGTAAGTAAGTAACAAACTCTTTATTGAATTCACCTCTTGGATACACAATACGGAACATTTCATTCAAGAAATTATGACAAAATTCTAAGTAAGTAAAAAACTCATTCTTGAATTCGCCGTTTGCATGCGCAATACAGATATTTCATTCTATGGGACCTCTACACGTGATTAAACACGTTTTGAAACTACATGCTATTTACTTGCCTTTCCTTGGTACCTTTCCAAACGAGCGGGGATTCCCCACTGGTTCCTACAAATTTCAAAAAGTGAGCAGTACGAAAACTCCACGTATCCAACCAGACTGGTTTTTTAGACAACACCCATTTTTTAGAGGTCAATCAGAGACAGAGGAGGTTGCTCAATATACGATAACTTGATTGGTGATTGGTTACACACCGCGACGGCGCATACATAGTGAGAGAGACATGCAAAGTCGACATAGCTTTATTTAATTTTTTAAGGTTAATTTAGACGAGGTTACGTGCGCGCACGTAACCTCGCACGTAAGTCGCAGAGGTGACTTCAGGAACGAGTTTGTTACTTGCTTACAATTTTTTCATAATTTCTTAAATGAAATTTCTGCATTGTGTATCCATGAGGTAACTTCAAGAAAGAGTTTGTTACTTACTTAGAATTTTGTCATAATTTCTTGAACGAAATGTCTTTTTGTTTATCCAGCAGGTGACTTCAGGAAAGAGTTTGTTACTTGCTTACAATTTTTTCATAATTTATTGAATGAAATTTCCGTATTGTATATCCAAGAGGTGAAAACAATAAAGAGTTTGTTACTTACTTGCGATTTTTTCATAATTTCTTGAATGAAGTATCTGTATTGTATATCCAAGAGGTGAAATCAATAAAGAGCTTGTTACTTACTTACAAATATTTTCATAATTTCTTGAATGAAAATTCCGTATTGTGTATCCAAGTGTTGACTTCAAGAAAAAAATTGTTACTTACTGAGAATTTTTTCATAATTTCTTGAATTAAATTTCTACATCGTGTATCTAAGTTGTGAAAACAATAAAGAGTTTGTTACTTACTTAGAATTTTGTCATAATTTCTTGAACGAAATGTCTTTTAGTTTATCGAGTCTCTCAAATCCCATAAAGCTCTTTTAAAAGATACAAGAACTACTTATTTACAACAAAAATTTCGTTTTTAATGGGCACTAAGTAAAGAAAAACCACACGGAATCAGGCAACAGAGTCTCTCAAACCCCTTAAAGCTCTTTTAAAAGATACAAGAACTACTTATTTAACACAAAAATTTCGTTTTTAATGGGCACCAAGTAAAGAAAAACCACACGGAATCAGGTAACAGGGTCTCTCAAACCCTTTAAAGCTCTTTTAAAAGATACAAAAACTACTTATTTAACACAAAAATTTCGTTTTTAATGGGCACCAAGTAAAGAAAAACCATACGGAATCAGGCAACCTTGTCTCTCAAACCCCGCAAAGCTCTTTTAAAAGATACAAAAACTACTTATTTAACACAAAAATTTCGTTTTAATGGGCACTAAGTAAAGAAAAAACCACACGGAATCAGGCAACCAAGTCTCTCAAAACCTCGTAAAGCTCTTTTAAAAGATACAAGAACTACTTATTTAACACAAAAATTTGTTTTTAATGGGTATCAAGTAAAGAAAAACCACACGGATTCAGGCTACAGAGTCTCTCAAACCCCGTAAAGCTCTTTTAAAAGATACAAAAACTACTTATTTGTCACAAAAATTTCGTTTTTAATGAGCACTAAGTAAAGAAAAACCACACGGAATCAGGCAACAGAGTCTATCAAACCACACGGAATCAGGCAACAGAGTCTCTCAAACCCCGTAAAGCTCTTTTAAAAGATACAAGAACTACTTATTTACAACAAAAATTTCGTTTTTAATGAGCACTAAGTAAAGAAAAACCACATGGAATCAGGCAGCAGAGTCTCTCAAACCCCTTAAAGCTCTTTTAAAAGATACAAGAACTACTTATTTACAACAAAAATTTCGTTTTTAATGAGCACTAAGTAAAGAAAAACCACACGAAATCAGGCAACTGAGTCTCTCAAACCCCTTAAAGCTCTTTTAAAAGATACAAAAACTACTTATTTAACACAAAAATTTTGTTTTAATAGGCACCAAGTAAAGAAAAAGCAGATCCCATTTATTTTGATTCTGAGTATTTTTGGTTTTCCCTCCAAAATTGACCCCCCCCCCCTCCCCTGCCCTCATAAATGGGGGAACGAAGGGCGTCTGATCCTTCCCCTTGAGGCAGATCCCATTTATTTTCGATTCTGAGTATTTTTGGTTTTCCCTCCAAAATTGACCCTTCCCCTGCCCTCAGAAATGGGGGAACGAAGGGCGTCTGATCCTTCCCCTTGAGGCAGATCCCATTTATTTTCGATTCTGAGTATTTTTGGTTTTCCCTCCAAAATTGACCCCTCCTCTGCCCTCAGAAATGGAGGAAGGAGGGGCCTCTGAGCCTTGCCCTTGAGGCAGATCCCATTTATTTTCGATTCTGAGTATTTTTGGTTATCCCTCCAAAATTGACCCCCCCTGCCCTCAGAAATGGGGGAACAAAGGGCCTCTGAGCCTTCCCCTTGAGGCAGACCCCATTTATTTTCGACTCTGAGTATTTTTGGTTTTCCCTCCAAAATTGACGCATCGGAGAGGTAAAGCTAGGTCAACTCGCAAAGTCATTCTATCGTCGTTAGCCATTTTCATAGACTGATGTTTCAAATTTATAACAAATTACCTGAGTTAACAACCCCTTCGGGGTTACCTTAACTGTTAATCAGTTTAATCCTTTTTTTCTCCACCTTCATACAATCCAATCACTAATTAGAATCATTCACACTCCTATTATTCAAAACATTAATTAATATCGTTCATAGTGTCCAATTTGCGAATCCCTTTTTGCAAAAATGTCAAATACTCACTCTCTTTGAAAAGGTGTAGAGCTTCTATAGAATAACGTTGAAATTCCTATATGTCTCCTAGAAGTATTAGGCCATTTGAGAGGATACTCACTCTCTTTGAAAAGGTGTAAAGACGTACACAAATAACGTTGAAATTGCTATATGTCTCCTAGAAGTATTAGGGCATGTGAGAGGATACTCACTCTCTTTGAAAAGGTGTAGAGACGTACGCAAATAACGTTGAAATTGCTATACGTCTCCTAGAATTCAATATGTACATAATACTAACTTTCAATTTAAATCGAATGAGGCTTTTTTCAAAGTCTATACTATTACCTCTTTGATAAAAACCTTATATATGAACAATAGACAGCTTGCATAACTTGTGGACAGCGATTGACAACAATGAATGGATTGAAAAAAAGCTGCAATAAGGAAGCTTAGACCATTTCACTTGCTGACACAAAGGGATCACGACTGTTTGGAATTTACCTTAATAGGAATTTGTGTGCCAAAGCAATTTTGCATCTATCACAGAGTATGTATGAATTGACAACAATGACAACAATGATTGACAACAATGAATGGATTGAAAAAATAGCTGCAATAAGGAAGCTTAGACCATTTCACTTGCTGACACAAAGGGATCACGACTGTTTGGAATTTACCTTAATAGGAATTTGTGTGCCAAAGCAATTTTGCATCTATCACAGAGTATGTATTTTAACTTTATAATTCAATAATTATAATATATTTCCCAAACAAAACCCCTTCCCATAAGCTATACCCCCCTATAATAAGTTATGCCCCAGGGCATAACTTACAACGCCTACCCCTGGGTCCCGGTGGGATCTGTTGACACCGGAGTTTTTTGTTATCAGAGCTTTGAACTATTTTAACAAATGTCCATATCAAAATTTTTATCTGATGCATTTAGGGCGTTGTGGAGGGAGAGGGGCTAGTTGCCCTTCAATTTCTTTTGACTATTAAAAAGTGAACAAAAACTTTCCATTTTCAATCAAATGAGCCCTCTCTAAAATTTATACGAGCATCCCTTCCATAAGAAATAATGTGAAGGATTCGGAGAATCCTCAAATTACAACCCTTGCCCTGACGGCCTTGGGGGAGATGTAATCCTCAAAGACCTAATTTCCAGAACTTAAAACAACGTTTAATAAAATGGCTGTCTTAAAATTTTTATTGGATGTGTTTGGGGAAAAGGTGGGCGTGAGAATGGGGTTAGTTGCCCTAAAATCACCTTCGACTATTACAAAGGGCACTAGCCCTTGGAATTTCCAATCGAAACAGCCTTTTTTGAAGTTTCTACGACACCGCCTTCTACAAAAACCTTATATGTCCCCAGGGCATAACTGAAAACCCTTGCCCTGAGGGTTGTGGGGGATTTTCCTCCTCAAAAACATATTTTATATCCAGAAATCAACTACGCTGAACAAAATGGCTATCTCAAAATTTTGATTGGATGTGTTTGGGGGAATGATGGGCGTGCGGGGGGGCTATTTGTCCTCCAATCACTTTCGACTATTAAAAGGGCACTAGCCCTTTGATTTTCCAATAGAATGTGCCTGTTTTGAATTTTCTACGACCAAACCTTCTATAAAAACCTTATATGCCCCCAGGGCATAACTTAAAACTCTTGCCCTGAGGATTTTGGGGGAGTGTCCTCCTCAAAAACATATTTTCTATCTGGAAGTTAACTAGACTGAACAAAATGGCTGTTTCAAAAGTTTGATTGGATGTGTTTGGGGGAATAATGGGCGTAGGGGGGGGGGGCTAGTTGCCCTCCAATAACTTTTGACAATTAAAAAGGGCACTATCCCTTTGAATTTCCAATGGAATGAACCTTTTTTGAAGTTTCTATGACAACGCCTTCTTTAAAAAGCTTATATGTCCCCAGGGCATAACTGAAAACCCTTGCCCTGAGGGTTGTGGGGGAGTATCCTCCTCAAAAATATATTCTCTATCTGGAAATCAACTACGCTGAACAAAATGGCTATCTCAAAATTTTGATTGGATGTGTTTGGGGGAATGATGGACGTGGGGGGGTGGCTAGTTGCCCTCCAATCATTTTTGACTATTAAAAATGGCACTAGCCCTTTAATTTCCAATCGAATGAGCCTGTTTTGAAGTTTCTACAACAACACCTTCTATAAAAACCTTATATACCCCCAGGGCATAATTTAAAGCCCTTGCCCTGGCGGTTGTGAGGGAGTGTCCTCCTCAAAAATATATTTTCTATCTGGAAATCAACTACGCTGAACAAAATGGTTATCTGAAAATTTTGATTGGATGTGTTAGGGGGAATATTGGATGTAGGGGAGGGGGACTAGTTGCCCTCCAATCATTTTGACTATTAAAAAGGCAGTAGCCCTTTAATTTCCAATCTAATGAGCCTGTTTTAAAGTTTCTTCGACGACGACTTCTATAAAAAACCCTATATGCCCCAGGGCGTAACTTAAAACCCTTGCCCTGAGGGTTGTGGGGGAGTATCTTCCTCAGAAATATATTTTCTATCTGGAAATCAACTACGCCGAACAAAATGCTTATCTCAAAATTTTGATTGGATGTGTTTGGAGGAATGATGGGCTTGGAGAGGGGGCTAGTTGCCCTCCATTCATTTTCGACTGTTAAAAAGGGCACTAGAACTCTCGATTTCCAATCAATCCCTTTGAAGCTTTTACGACGAACCCTTCCATATGAAGTGCCTCTGAAAAAATAATAAATAATAAAACATTGGAGCCATATGACCTTTACTATAGGCAATGCCACAGTGTTGCTTCTGATATGTATTATAAAATTGAGAAAATCTATGTATGAGAAAATCTAAGTATCGGAATGAATAAATTCTTTATCGATGTCTTTTTGACAGATACTTTTGATAACACTGACCAAATATAAGTATCAAATTGAACATATTGTTTATTAACATTCTTTATTAACATCATTTGCTGGATACGTCAGATAAGATTATCCAAACCTAAGTGTCAGATTGATTAATTTCTCTATCAACATCTATTGTCAGATACATGGGATAACATTGACAAAATCAAAGTATCAGAGTGAATAAAATTGATAAAATCTAAGTATCAGAGTAAATAAATTCTTTATCAATATCATTTGACAGATACGTTTGATAATGTCAGAGTGAAATAATTCTTTATCAATGTCTTTTGTCAGATATGATTGATAAAATTGAGAAAATCTAAGTATCAGAGTGAATAAATTCCTTCTCAATGTCTTTTGACAGATACGCTTGTTAACACTGAAAAATCTAAGTATTATAGTGAACAAATTTTATATCATCTTCTTTGTCGGATACATCAGATAATATTAACAAAATCTAAGTATCAGAGTAAATAAATTCTTTATCCACCTGCTTTGTCAGATATGCTTGATAAAATCTAAGTATCAGAGTGAACAAATTCTTTATCAATGTTTTTTTACAGATACGTTTGATACCACTGACATAATTTATGTATCAAATTAAACAAATTCTTTACTAACATTCTTTATTAACAACATTTGCCGGATACGTCGGATAACATTATCAAAACCTAAGTGTCAGATTGATTAATTTCTCTATCAACATCCATTGTCAGATACATGGGATAACATTGACAAAATCAAAGTATCAGAGTGAATAAAATTGATAAAATCTAAGTATCAGAGTAAATAAATTCTTTATCAATATGATTTGACAGATACGTTTAATAGTGTCAGAGTAAATAAATTCTTTTCTTATCAATAAATAAATTCTTATCAATATCTTTTGTCAGATACGATTGATAAAATTGAGAAAATCTAAGTATCAGAGTGAATAAATTCCTTCTCAATGTCTTTTGACAGACACGCTTGTTAACACTGACCAAACCTAAGTATTATAGTAAATAAATTCTATATCAACTTCTTTGCCGGATACATCAGATAACATTAACAAAATATAAGCATCAGAGTGAATAAACTCTTTATTAACATGCTTTGTCAGATATGCTTGATAAAATTGAGAAAATCTAAGCATCACAGAAAATAAATTCTTTATCAATGTCTTTTTGTCAAATACGTTTGATAACACTGGCATAATTTAAGTACCAAATTGAACAAATTCTTTATTAACATTCTTTATCGATATCATTTGTCAGATAAGTCGGGTAAGATTGACAAAATTTATGTATTAGAATGAATAAATTCTCTATCATCATCCGTTGTTGGATATGTCATTATGAAAAAATTGTAAGTAAGTAACAAACTCATTCTTGAATTCAATCTTGAATAAACAATACACACATTTCATTCAAGAAATTTACATTTCATTCAAATAATTATGAAAAATTGTAAGTAGATAACAAAGTCTTTTTTGAATTCACCACTTGGATACACAATACAGAAATTTCATAGATAAAATTATGAAAAAATTGCAAGTAAGTACCAAACTCTCTCTTGAATGCACTCTTGAATACACAATACTGACATTTCGTTCAAGAAATTTACATTTCATTCAAGAAATTATGAAAAAATTGCAAGTAAGTAACAAACTCATTCTTGAATTCACCTCCTGGTTACAAAATACAGAAATTTCATTAATGTAATTATGAAAAATTGTAAGTAAGTACCAAATGCAGAAATTTCATTCAAGAAATTATGAAACATTGTAAGTAGATAACAAAATTTTTCTTGAATTCACCTCTTAGATACACAATACAGAAATTTCATTCATGAAATAATGAAAAAATTGTAAGTAGATAAAAAACTCTTTCTTGAATTCACCTCTTGGATACACAATACAGAAATTTCATTCAAGAAATTATGAAAAAATTGTAAGTAAGTACCAAACTCTTTCTTGAATTCACCTCTTGGATGCACAATACAGATACTTCATTCATGAAATTATGAAAAAATTGTAATTAAGAGCCAAAATGCAGAAATTTTTTTCAAGAAATTATGAAAAAATTGAGAGTAAGCAACAAACTCTTTCTTGAATTCACCTCTCGGATACACCTTACAGACATTTCATTCCTGAAATTATGAAAAAATTGTAAGAATACACAATACAGAAATTTTATTCATGAAATAATGAAAAAATTCTAAGTAAGAACCAAAATACAGAAATTTCATTCATAAGAAATTGTAAAAAAGTAACAAAATCTTTCTTGAATTCACCTCTTGGATACACAATACAGAAATCACATTCAAGAAATTATGAAGAAATTGTAAGTAAGTACCAAACTCTTTCTTGAATTC
The DNA here is from genome assembly GCA_027921565.1 of Artemia sinica. Taxonomy (NCBI): domain Eukaryota; kingdom Metazoa; phylum Arthropoda; class Branchiopoda; order Anostraca; family Artemiidae; genus Artemia; species Artemia sinica. Next base: position 14,130,455 of record CM051263.1, on the reverse strand, counting down.
ACCTCTTGGATACACATTATAGAAATTTCATTCATGAAATTATGAAAAATTATAAGTAGCTAACAAAATCTTTCTTGAATTCACCTCTTGAATACACAATACAGATATTTCATTCAAGAAATTCACATTTCATTCAAGGAATTATGAAAAAATTTTAAATAAATACCAAACTCTTTCTTGAATTCACCTCTTGAATACACAATAGAGAAATTTTACTCATGAAATTATAAAAAAATTGTAAGTAACAACCAAAATACAGAAATTTTATTCAAGAAATTATGTGAAACTTATAAGTAAGTAACAAGCTCTTTCTTGAATTCACCTCATTGATACACAATAGAGAAATTTCATTCAAGAAATTATGAAAAAAATTGTAAGTGAGTAACAAACTCTTTCGTGAATTCGCCTCCTGGATACACAATACAGAAATTACATTCAAAAAATTATGAAAACATTTTAAGTAAGTAACAAACTTCTTATTGAATAAAAAACTCTTTCTTGAATTCGCCACTTGGATACAGAGACATGCATGCAGGATACAGAGACATGCGAGTGGCATGTCTCTGTATCCAAGTACTTGGATATAGAGACATGCCACTCTAAGTGAACCAAAATTAACCCAACTTTTTGCATGTCTCTCTCACTTTTACTGGGTGTCTGAGTGGGTGTGCTACCATCTATAACCACTCTAAATTAAATACAGCAAACAATTTTTTCATAATTTCTTGACTGAAATTTCTGTATTGTGTATCCAAGAGGCGAATTAAAGAAAGAGTTTGTTACTTACTTACTTACAATTTTTTTCATAGTTTCATGAATGAAATTTCTGTATTGTGTATTCAAGAGGTGAATTCAAAAGAGTTAGTTACTTACTTACAAATTTTTCATAATTTCATGAATGAAATTTCTGTACTGTGTATCCAAGAGGTGATTTCAAGAAAGAGTTTGTTACTTACTCAAAATTTTTCATAATTTCTTGAATGATATTTCTGTAATGTGTATCCAAGAGGTGAATTCAAGAAGGAGTTTGTTAATACTTACAATGTTTTCAGAATTTCTTGAATTTAATTTCTGTATTGTGTATCCAGGAGGCGTATTCAAGAAAGAGTTTGTTATTCACTTACAATTTTTTTTCATAATTTCTTGAATGAAATTTCTGCAAAGTATAGCGGGGCTGCATGGAAAATGTGTTAGCTGCATTTGTTCTGCGAATTTTGAAGTATGAATTGTTTTCTTAACATGTTTCCTTCTCTAGGTTTATGCATGTCTTAATTTGTGTTTTTATCTACATAATATATTTCTACGTCCACACCTTACTACGTCCATTAGGGAAATTCAAGAAATAGTTTGTTACTTACTTACAATTTTTTCAGTTTCTTGAATGAAATTTCTGTAATGTGTATTCAAGAGGTGAATTCAAGAAGCAGTTTTTTACTTACTTACAATGTTTTCCTAATTTATTGAATGCAATCTCTGTATTGTATATCCAAGAGGAGAATTCAAGAAAGAGTTTGTTACTTACTTACAATTTATTCATAATTTCATAAATAAAATTTCTGTAGTTTGGTTCTCTTATTTTATAATTTTTTTTTAGAATTTTGTTTTAGAATTTTTTTTTATAATTTCTTGAATGAAATGTAAATTTATTGAATGAAGTGTCTGTATTGTTTATTCAAGAGGTGAATTCAAGAAAGAGTTTGTTAGTTACTTACAACTTTTTCATTATTTCATGAATGAAATGTCTGTATTGTGTATCCAAGAAGTAAATTCAAGAAAGAGTTTGTTACTTACTTACAATTTTTTCATAATTTCATGAATGAAATTTCTGTATTTTGGTTCTTACTTACAATATTTTCATAATTTCATGAATGAAATTTCTGTATTGTGTATTCAAGAGGTGAATTCAAGAAAGAGTTTGGTACTTACTTAAATTTTCTTATAATTTCTTGAATGAAATGTAAATTTCATGAATGAAATGTTGTATTGTGTATTCAAGAGGTGAATTCAAGAAAGAATTTGTTAGTTACTTACAATTTTTACATTATTTCATGAATGAAATGTCTGTATTGTGTATCCAAGAAGTAAATTCAAGAAAGAGTTTGTTACTTACTTACAATTTTTCATAATTTCTTGACTAAAATTTCTGCATTTTGGTTCTTAATTACAATTTTTCTTTATTTCTTGAATGAAATGTCTGTATCGTGTATCCAAGAGGTGAATTCAAGATAAAGTTTGGTACTTACTTACAATTTTTTCATAATTTCCTGAATGAAATTTCTGTATTGTGTGTTCAAGAGGTGACTTCAAGAATGAGTTTTGTTCTTACTTACGATTTTTCATAATTTCTTGAATGAAATTTCTGTATTGTGTATCCTAGAGGTGAATTAAAGAAAGAGTTTGTGATCTACTTATAATTTTTCATAGTTTCTTAAATGAAGTTTCCGCATTTGGTACTTACTTACAATTTTTCATAAATACATGAATGAAATTTCTGTATTGTGTAACCAGGAGGCAAATTCAAGAACGGGTTTGTTACTTACTTACAATTTTATCATAATTTCTTGAATTAAATGTAAATTTCTTGAAAAAAATGTATGTATTGTGTATTCAAGAGTGAATTCAAGAAAAAGTTTGGTACTTACTTGCGATTTTTTCATAGTTTCATGAATGAAATTTCTGTATGGTGTATCCAAGGGGTGAATTCAAAAAAAGAGTTTGTTATCTACTTACAATTTTTCATAATTTCTTGAATGAAATTTAAAATTCTTTAATGAAATGTCTGTACTGTGTATTCAAGAATTAGTTTGGTACTTGCTTACAATTTTTCGGAATTTCTTGAATGAAATGTCTATATTGTGTATCCAAGAGGTGAACTCAAGAAAGAGTTTGTTATCTACTTACAATTTTTAATAATTTCTTGAATGAAATATCTGCATTTGGTACTTATTTACAATTTTTTCATAACTACATGAATGAAATTTCAGTATTATGTAACCAGGAGGCGAATTCAAGAATGAGTTTTTTACTTACTTATAATTTTTTATAATGACATACCCTACAAAGGATGATGATAGAGAATTTATTCATTCTAATACATAGACTTTGTCAAAGTTATCCGACGTATCCGACAAATGATATCGATAAAGAATGTTAAAAAAGAATGTGTTCAATTCGGTACTTAAATTATGTCAGTGTTATCAAACGTATCAGTAAAAAAGACATTGATAAAGAATTTATTCACTCTGATACTAAGATATTCTCAGTTTTATCAAGCATATCTGACAAAGCATGTTGATATAGAATTTATTCACTATTATACTTAGATTTGGTCAGTGTTAACAAGCGTATCTGTCAAAAGACATTGATAAAGAATTTATTCACTCTGATACTTAGATTTTCTCAATTTTATCAATCATATCTGACAAAAGACATTGATAAAAATTTATTCACTCTGATACTTAAATTTTTCTCAATTTTATCAATCATATCTGACAAAAGACATTGATAAGGAATTTATTCACTCTGAATCTTTCAAACGTATCTGTCAAATGATATTGATAAAGAATTTATTTATTCTGATGCTTAGATTTTCTCAATTTTATTCACTCTAACACTTAGATTTTGTCAATGTTATCCCATGTATCTGACAACAGATGTTGATAAAGAATATAATCACTCTGACACTTAGGTTTTGATAATGTTATCCGACGTATCCAGCAAATGATGTTAATAAAGGATGTTAATAAAGAATTTGTTCAATTTGATACTTAAATTATGTCATTGTTATCAAACGTATCTGTCAAAAAGACATTGATAAAGAATTTATTCACTCTGATACTTAGATTTTCTCAATGTTATCAAGCATATCTGAAAAAGTATGTTGATAAATAATTTATTCACTTTGATACTTAGATTTTGTGAATGTTATCTGATGTATCCGACAAAGAAGATGATATAGATTTTATTCACTATGGTACTTAAATTTGGTCAGTGTTAACAAGCGTATATGTAGAAAGACATTGATAAGGAATTTATTCACTCTGACACTATCAAACGTATCTGTCAAATGATATTGATAAAGAATTTATTTATTCTGATGCTTAGATTTTCTCAATTTTATTCACTCTGATACTTAGATTTTGTCAATGTTATCCCATGTATCTGACAATAGATGTTGATAGAGAATTTAATCACTCTGACACTTAGGTTTTGATAATGTTAACTGACATTTCCGGCAAATGATGTTAAAAAAGAATTTATTCACTTTGATACTTAGATTCTGTGAATGTTATCTGATGTATCCGACAAAGAAGATGATATAGAATTTATTCACTATGATACTTAGATTTGGTCAGTGTTAACAAGCGTATATCTGTCAAAAGAAATTGATAAAGAATTTATTCACTCTGATACTTAGAATTTCTCAATTTTATCAATCATATCTGACAAAAGACATTGATAAGGAATTTATTCACTCTGACACTATCAAACGTATCTGTCAAATTATATTGATAAAGAATTTATTTATTCTGATGCTTAGATTTTCTAAATTTTATTCACTCTGATACTTATATTTGTCAATGTTATCCCATGTATCTGACAATAGATGTTGATAGAGAATTTAATCACTCTGACACTTAGGTTTTGATAATGTTTTCCGGCATATTCGGCAAATGATGTTAATAAAGAATTTTAATAAAGAAGTTTTTCAGTTTGATACTTGGATTTGGTCATTGTTATCTGTCAAAAAGACCTTGATAAAGAATTTATTCACTCTGATATTTAGATTTTCTCAATTTTATCATACATATCATACAAAAGACGATGATAAAGAGTTTATTCACTCTGATACTTAGATTTTGTGCATGCTATTTGATGTAACAGACAAAAGGAAGTTGATAAAGAATTTATCCGGTCTAATACATAGATTTTGACAATTTTATTCGATGTATCTGACAAAGGATGTCGATAAAGAATTTATTCAATCTGATACTTAGATTTAGTCAATTTTATCCGATGTATCTGACAAAGGATGTCGATAAAGAATTTATTCAATCTGATACTTAGATTTAGTCAATTTTATCCGATGTATCTGACAATGATGTTGATACAAAAATATATTCACTCTGATTCTTAGATTCGGTCAATGTTATCCCATATGTCTGACAATAGATGTATGCAAATTCCTTTTCTTACATCTTCGATGTTTCAATAGACATTCTAAACGTTTGATATGCTAGCATACTCTAAAAATAATGAACACATAACAATGCATTGCATAGTATATTTTTAATGAAATAATGTCATGTAGAATATTAATACAAAAATATATTATGATACATTATTAATATCAATGAGCAACTTTAGACATTTTGAATCTGTTCCATTAAATAGTTCACCATGTTCTCTCTTGATATTGTAGCCATTGTCTTCTCTTAGCTCGCAATCAGTAGAATAATCATTATTCCATTTTGAGTCATACACAATATTTACTGGTCTGTCACCGACAGGTTTAATATGTATTTCGTCTTTGGTATTATTTGAATCATTGACTGTTTGATCAATGGTAGTAACCTTTGCTGGCACTTTTGTTTTTCATCGATTCATCTTTATATTCCTTAGTGATATTTTCTACCAATGCCCTTTTTATTTTTCTGGCAATTTCACTGTCTATTATCACATTATTTTTACACAGGTAACAGTTCTGGCACTTAGACAAGATATGGTTTATATATTAGTAAAAGAGTAGACCTTTCTTTTCCCCTTTGCTTTCATTTGAATGCTAATACCTATTAGCAAGACTGTTTGATCAATGGTAGTGTCGTCTGCTGGCACTTTGTTTTTCATCGATTCATCTTTATATTAGTGATATTTTCTGCCAATGCCATTTTTATTTTTCTGGCAATTTCACTGTCTATTATCACATTATTTTTACACAGGTAACAGTTCTGGCACTTAGACAAGATATGGTTTATGATATTAGTAGAAGAGTATGCCTGTCTACTTTCGATCTTCCGTTTGAATGCTAATACCCGGAAGCTGACGATAGGTTCTATCAATAGGTAGCATGTTACCAGAAGCACTAGCAAGAAGATGACCCTTTTCATCAACTATTACTTTTATGTTGACATTTTCTTTGAGTGCGATCATCTCCGGAGATCTCGAACTCACATATCCACCATCATAAGAGTTGAATTTTTTGGTACTCCAAAGAAATTTAATTCCTTACTGTCATGAAAATGCACACATACATTTCCAATTGTAATACCACTTGTACTTGTTTCATAGTTCAAATACTTCTCCTTGTCGGCATTCAATGATACAATAACATTAACATGTGAACTCACTTTCTTAAAATGCTCCATCTTCACTTTTTTATGACTTATGTTTTTATCGTTTCACTGCTTAAAAAAAACTGATTTAATACATGCAATAAACTAGGTAGTGTCAATAACCCGCCATAGAGTACCAGTGGGAAAGCCGCGTAGTTTCTATGAGCAAGCATAGAGTACGATTGGTAGAGCCACAAGCACATTTCATGTCATTTTAAAATATATAAAAAAAAAGTTATGTCGCTAGACGAAATTTACATTATGAGAAAAATAAGGCCTTTTAGGCGTTATTTATAAGCCGAAACTCATCAAATAACTAAATCCAGTTGCTAAATTTGTCCAACATTCTCAAAATTTCTCTCAAAATCTCTTAATCTCTAAATCTCTCTTAATCTCTCAATCTCTCTTAATCTCACAATATCTCATAATCTCTCTCAATCCCTCTTAATCTCTCTCAATCCCTGTCAATCTGTTTCGCCCAAATAATCCTCTAAAATGTCTCAAACTGTCTCGCCCAAATAATTCCTAAACTGTCAATTAATTTGTTTCGCCTAAATAATCCCTTAAGCGTAATTTCTGAATGTTCCTTTGTTTTGGCATCCCTGTACTGTCGGATTTAAAAATCCCACGAAACAATTCCCGCGTTAAATATATTCAATCTGTCTTAATCTAATTGTATCTTGTTTGAAATTCTGAAAGTTATCTAAGGTGTCCTATTTACACTAGTAAGGCTTCTAAATAATAATTCCAGAATTTATCTCTCATCCTAAAGTAGAGAAGCCTTTTAGTTTCTTAATTCCCCTCATGATTTCCAACTTAGCCTAGAATTATACTCCATTGCCAAAACAATATTTCATATTGTTCACATCCCATATGCATGTCTATTATAGCGACCACAGAGTTTCAGCCCAAATCATCCTCTAAAATGTCTTAAACTGTTTCGTCCAAATCATCCTCTAAAATATCTCAAACTGTTTCGCCTAAAGAATCCCTAAAATGTCGATTAATTTATTTCACCCAAATAATCCCCTAAACGTAATTTCTCAATATTCCTTTGTTTTGGCCTCCCTGCACTGTCACATTTAAAAAACAAGCCCCCCTCCCCTTTTTCCGAAATGTATCCGACAAAAATTTTGAGATCGCCATTAAGTTAAAAATTGTTCAAAAGTCAGATAACAAAAACTCAGGTGTCGACACAGCCCCCCAGGGCCCGGGGGCAGGCGTTGTAAGTTATGCACTGGGGCATATATGGTTTTTATGAAAGGGATGCTCGTATAAGCTTAAGAGAAGACTCATTTGATTGGAAATTGAAAGTTCAAGTTCACTTTTTAATAGTCAAAAGAGATCCGAGGGTAATTAGCCCCCTACACCACGCCTTCATTTTGCCAGCCCATCAGATGAAAATTTTGCGATAGACATTTTGTTAAAAAAAATAGTTCAGAGGTCGGGTAAGAAAAACTCCAGTGTCAACATATCCCCCCGAGGCCTGGGGGAAGGCGTTCTAAATTATGTCCTAAAGGCATGTATGGTTCTTATGAATGGGATACTCGTATAAACTTCATAGAGGACTCATTTGATTGAAAATTGAAAGTTCTATTTCACTTTTTAAAGGTCAAGAGATTTAAGGGCACATACCTCCCCCCCCCACTCTCTTTTTCCGAAACCCAACCGGTGCAAATTTTGAGAAAGCCAGTTTTTTAAAAATTATTCAAAAATTAGATAACAAAAACTCTGGAGTAAACACAATCCCCCGGGGCATGGAGGGTAGGAGTTGTAAGTGTTGTTCTGGGACATATATAGTAAGAGGCAACATTATAGTATTGCCTATAGTAAAGGCCACACGGCTCCAATGTTTTATTACTTATTACTTTTTTTCCCCAGAGGTACTTCATATAGAAGGGGTCGTCGAATAAACTTCAAAGATGGCTCATTCGATTGGAAATCGAGAGTTCTAGTGCCCTTTTTAAGAGTTAAAAGTGATTGAAAGGCAACTAAAACCCATTCCACGCCCACAATTTCGACAAAAACACATCCAATCAAAATTTTGAGATGGCCCTTTTGTTCCACGTAGTTGATTTTGACATAAAAAAACTATATTTTTGAGGGGGCACTTCCTCCACAGCCCTCAGGGCACGGGTTGTAAGCTATGCCCTGGGGCCATATAAGGTTCTTGTAGAAAATTTTTGTAAAAACTTTAAAAAGGACTCATTCGATTGGAACTTCAAAGGGTTAGTGCCCTTTTCAATTGCCGAAAGTGATTGGAGGGCAACACTAACCCCCCTCTTATGCCCACCTTTTCCTCAAACAAAACCAATAAAAATTTTGAGATAGCCATTTTGTTCGACGTAGTTGAAAATTCTCGAAATTAGGTCTTTGAGGATGATAACACCCCCCCCCCAGCCCTCAGGGTAAGGGTTGTAAGTTATGCCTTGGAGGTAATAAGGTTATTATAGAAAGTGTTGTCGTAGAAATTTCAAAAAGGGCTGGTTTGATTGAAAATTGAAATAGCTAGTGCCCTTTTTTATAGTAGAAAGTGAATGGAAGGCAAATAAAAAACCTTCCACGCCAACCATTTCTCCAAACAAATCCAATCAAAACTTTGAGATAACAAATTTGTTACAACGTAGTTGTAAGTTCTGGAATTATATATCTGAGCAAGACACACCTCCCACAGTCTTTAGGGCAAGGGTTATAAGTTATGCCCTTCCCTTCAGAGAGGGCTCATTTGATTAGAAACTGAAACCTCTAGTTCAGTTTTTCAGAGTTAAAAGAGGGTGGAGGGCAACTAATCCCCCCCACGCCCCTTTTTCCGCAAATGCATCCGATAAAAGTTTTGAGATAGCCATTAAGTTAAAAATTGTCCAAAAGTCGGATAACAAAAACTCAGGTGTCGACACAACCCCCCGAGGCTCGGGGGCAGACGTTGTAGGTTATGCCTTGGGGCATAAATGGTTCTTATGAAAGGGATGGTCGCATAAAATTTAGTCAGGGCTCATTGGATTTGAAATTGAAAGTTTGAGCTCAATTTTTAATAGTCAAAGAAGATCCGAGGGCAATTAGCCCCCCCCAAGCTTTCTTTTTCCAAACCCATCTGTTGAAATTTTGAGGTATACATTTTGTTAAAAATAGTTCAAAGGTAGGATAAGAAATACTCCAGGGTCAATACAAAAGTAGTATTGATACAATTAAAGAGACGAGACAGGTAGGAAATTACTGTGTACAATTAAAGGTACGGGGCAGATAGGAAATTACTGTGTACAATTAAAGAGACAAGACAGGTAGGACATTACTACAGTACAATTACCGGATTCAACTACAATGAAAATTCGTGCTGATCTCTGTTAAAAGTGCGCGATGTTTCTGTTAAAAGTCGTGCGTGTTTTCATGCTAGTGATTCGTTTCCTTTGTATGAAGTTATGAAATTCTTTCTGTAATTTAATTTGTTAAGTGTGGTTGATTTATGTTTAACCTTGAACACGGATATAAAAACTCTGACAATTTGTTATTTTCTCAGTTCAAAATTGGCATTCGAGATATAATCATGCATTCAAACACAAGGAATATTGACGAAAGCTACACGCAAGAAGTAAGCTATTCTTTTATATTTTTAGTGGGTAAAGAAATTAATTCTACTAAAATTTATACAGACCCCATTATAGTTAACAGATTGTTAAATATTTTTGAAGCTGGATCTCCAGAGGTCGGTAAAGAGCAATGTCAAAACAAGAAAAAAGTATGTAAACGCTGCATTTAAATGGCTCGCGAGCTTAGTATATGAGGTAAATCAAACCTATTTTTTATTCCGTCCCAAAGTTCCCCACCCTCCACTATGCCAAAATCGTCCACCCCCAACTCCACCACCATCCAGCTCCCAAAAACCCCCCTCCCTCCAACCCCTCCCTCCACCCCCCCCCCTCTAA